>JAHDVF020001598.1:230000-632872 GCA_022606425.2 Lepidostoma basale | reverse complement strand
TCTAGGAAAAGGAAAATTCCCACAATTAAAATCATGTATAACCAATTTCACATCCCCGTTTTTAACCAAATAAAATTCTTGGGCGTTATCCTAGACAGTAACCTCTCCTGGAATGCATATGTCAACCACGTGGTCAATAAATGTCAAGCAGGGCTCAATACCCTACGAGCAGTTTCACGTGTCTGGTGGGGTTCACACCCTACTATTCAAAGACTTTTTTACTGTGCCCTCATACGTAGCCATTTGGATTATGCGTCTTTCCTCATCGAGCCTACTTCCAAAAAGAATCTTCAACGATTAGATCGGATCCAATCCCAAAGCCTTAGACTTATCATCGGAGCCATGCGTTCTTCTCCAATAAATACCTTGCAGGTGGAATCTGCAGACCCCCCACTCCATATGAGGCGACAATATCTAGCAGATAAATTTATTCTAAAATGTTTTATTATATCCGACCATCCCCTTTTGACAATTCTATATAAGCTAAATTTCCAAGTCACTACTTCCCCATACTGGAGAAACAAAGCCCCTCCCTTATTAGTCAACAGCTTCCAAACCTATCAATATTACAAGCCAAGCTTAATCTCCCAAGATTTATTACCCCTATACAGATCCCCTTATAAGATTAATACGTTTATGCCAACAGTCTTACTTTCATTTGGTATTCACTCTGGTATCCAAGCTCAACGGGACTATTCCCGAATCATGAGATCTCAATGGCCCAACTGGAGACCTATCTTTACCGATGGTTCCAAAATAAATTCCGAATTTCATACTGGGGCTGCATTTTTTTGTGAATTTAACAACCACGAAAGACTTTTCAGACTACACAAATTGGCCTCCGTTTTCACAGCCGAATGTGTGGCCATCCTGGAGAGTCTTAAGTATGTAATCTCTCAAAACTTAACAAAAATTATTATTTTATCAGATTCCCTGAGCGCCCTGCAAAAAATCCGTGAACCTCCTTCCCAGTATCCCGAAGATGAATTCTGCGTCGAGATTCGTCATGCGCTATGCTTGTTGCAAGACTCAGACAGAGAGATCGCCTTGGCTTGGATCCCGAGTCACAGCGGGATCTCTGGAAATGAAAGAGCAGACAATATAGCTAAACAGGCAATTCATTCAGGTGATGACAAATATATCACTCACATCCCCATCAATGATCTTATCCCTGTAATGCGCGAAAAATTGCAGCTCACATGGCAGAATGATTGGAACATCTCCAGTCAGTCCAAAGGAAAAATGTATTCGGAACTTCAGCCCGATGTCCTGTCGACACCCTGGTATAACAAACTAAAATTAAATAAATTTGAAACCAGCTCGATCTGTAGAATGCGCATCGGTCACTGTTGTCACAGAGCGCATCTTACCAAAATCCATATTCTAGACTCTGCCATATGTGAATGCGGCATCGAAGAGGAAAATCTCGACCACATATTCTTCAACTGCCCGTTTAATGTACAATACCCAAATTTTATTCCAGACCTTATAGACCTTAATATATCCTTACCTACTAACATGTCCACTCTCATCTCCTCATCTAACAAAAACCTGTATAAAATAATAACAAAATTCCTGACTCTCAATAACATAAATCTGTAACATATTCCTTACTACTAACAAAAATTTATTAGATACTAACCCTAGATGTAATTTGTATATATAACAATCTTCCATAGATTAATCCCTTAACCAGTGCCATCTTGACATTATATCAAGCCGCAATGATCCTCTATATTGTCTATGGTTTGACTTGGGTTGAGGCCATGCACTTCTTTGAGTCTCCTAGGAATTCGTACCGGCCGCTCTCGTTTATCAAGTGTATTTCGATAAATTTTTGGGTTTTCTTAAATTATTTCCGGTAAAATCTTTACGAGAATTCATAAAAGGTGTGAATATATATGTATTTGATAAGTCTGTGTTATAAATTTAAGTTACAGTTGATATATTTCCTTTTTTCAGTATCACGTATCACGTGTGATTTGAAATTTCGAAGTGAGTGCTTTTTGTGTTATTAAATTTAAACAGATGTGTTTTTGTGATAAAACCATTATTAAATTAAATCAACGTGTACTTAGGAAATTGAAAATAGCTTTGTTTAATCCACTAATTATTAAAAAACACGACATGTTTCGGAGCATACCTCCATCTTCACTCTAACCTCCATACCATGAGCTCTCGTTTATCAAGTGTATTTCGATAAATTTATGGGTTTTCTTACATTATTTCTGGTAAAATCTTTATGAGAATTCATAAAAGGTGTGAATATATATGTATTTGATATGTCTGTGTTATAAATTTAAGTTTCAGTTGATATATTTCCTGTTTTCAGTATCGCGTGTGATTTGACATTTAGAAGCGAGTGCTTTTTGTGTTATTAAATTTAAACAGATATGTTTTTGTGATAAAACCATTATTTTATTAAATCAACGTGTACTTAGTGGATTAAACAAAGTTATTTTCAATTTCCTAAGTATATAACTATGGAATTCCACAAAGTTAATGCCTTAGCGTTCAATAAGTTAAATCAATGTGTGTTATCAAAAACAAAATATTGTGTATTGAGATGTAATTCAAGCAAAATATTTCAATTTCAATTGAATAACCTCAAGTTTGCCATTTGCAGTTGTTCTTTCAATATAGATTAGTGATGTTGGATATTAAAAGTATAAATAATATATTTTTATTTAAATAAGTTAAATGTTATCGTTTCGAATGTTATCATTTTAGATGCCTAGAAAATGCTGTGTTCCCGGCTGCAAATCCAACTATGCAAATCAAGGGGAATATGTCTCCGGATTCAAATTCCCCCTCGATGCCGAAATGTCCAAAAAGTGGGTGTCCTGCATTCCTCGAAAAAATTTAGTGGTCAAACGACATATGATTGTATGTTCGAAACATTTTCATACCAGTGACATCCTTACAGAGGACAAGTTTTCTTTTGGAGGTATATATTTTCTTCTTCCTTCTGTAATTAAAAGTAGTTTAAATATACAGTGATGAAATTGTGATGAAATAAAGTGAAATTATAGCTGTACTCGTATATTAATTTGAACATACATTTGAAAAAATACCGTCATAACTATATGAATTCGAATGTGCTTCAGATTTGCTATAGTTAATTTAGTAGGCACAATATGTAATGTTTTTATTTATTCGGTTTTCAGACCAAGTACACATCTTGCCAAAGAAAAGAACGCGCCTTCGAAATGGAGCAGTTCCATCGATTTTCCCAAACTTGCCTTCGTATCTTTCCAAGCCAGAGACTACTTCACGACAAGATCCTTCCCAAAGACGAGCTGATATTTTGAGGCGGTCTGACGAAGCAAACACCAATTGGCTCGTATCGGACCAAATTTCGAGGATGGAGGATATATTGAACCAACCGCTGAAGTTCAATATCAGGAATTGGGGATCAAAAATATTTGATGATCATATTATTTTATACAAATTAAATTTCAATCGTAAAGCTTCAATTTCACATTCCATTACAATAACTGATCAATTTGATATTAAAATATTTTATAATAATAATGAGTTAGATATAAAGAAATTTCTGTGGGTTTTGGGGAAAGACTTAAAATGTGATCGGTTTTCAAAACTTGAGAATTTGTTAAGTTCACTAGACAATACAATCATAGATTCACTAACAGCCACTGAAATAGTTAATGATGTAACAACAAAATTACAACAATTATATTCTGGTACTGAAGACAAAAAAATTTTACAGTTCATTGAACAACAATTAAGTTTATGGGTTAGCTCAAAGAATAAATATTCAACAGAATTATTGATATTTAGTAGCTCAATGTTTTTTATGTATCCTGCCGCATATCGTTTTTTACGGGATTCTGGTTTGTTAGTGCTACCTCACCCAAATTACATCAAAACATTTAACGTAGGTTCTAATTGCACTGGGATAATACATAAGAAATATCTCGAAGAAACAATTAAAAGATTACCAGCTAATGAAAGGTTAGTGAATCTCTTATTAGATGAAATATATGTGAAACCAGAAGTTAATTATAAAGGTGGGAAACTCCAAGGGTTTTCTATGAATAAAAATTTAGAATTAGCCACCACGGTGCAAACCTTTATGGTTACATCAGTATTTTCTGGTAAAACTGATGTTGTTGGTATTTTTCCTGTAAAAAATTTAGATAGTCATTATTTATTGGAAATCGTCACAAAGGTTTTGGGGGTACTCAGTAATGTGGGTTATGAAATTTTAAGTGTTATTAGTGATAATAATCAGGTGAATAGAAATTTGTTTAAAAGGATGTGTGGCGGTGTGATGAAATCAAGTATTCCCTCACCGTTTGATTCAAATAAAAAAATATTTTTTTGTTTGACACTGTTCACATTTTTAAAAATATACGAAATAACTGGTTGAACACTAGGAATTCCACATTTTATATTCCATCATTTAACAATTTTCATGAATATAAAGTATGCAAAATGGAACATTTAGCTAAAGTTTATGAATTAGAGAAAATGTTACCAATAAAACAAGCCTATGCATTATCTCAGAAAACATTATATCCGACAAAATTAGAACGGCAAAATGTTCAATTAGTTATCAATTTATTCAATGATAAAAATATAGCGGCCTTAGAGTCATATCTTGGGGAAGAATCTTCAGGTACACGGGATTTTTTAAAAATTATTTGCGATTGGTGGACATGCGTTAATGTAAAGCATCCTGAAAAAGGTTCAAACTTACTTTTGCCTCTTGCCGAACCTATTCACAGTTTGGAGCAGAGTAGTATTCAATTCTTTTTAAAATTTTGCCAATGGTTACAAATATGGAATTCTCAAAATAGAGGCAGACTGACCAAGGAGACATATTCGGCTCTCTTCCACACCACACAGGCAATGATAGAGCTGGTGGAATATTTATTGAATAAGTGCAATGCCCAGTATGTTCTTCTAGGAAAGTTTCAGACCGATCCATTAGAAAAACGTTTTGGTGTATATCGCCGTATGAGCGGAACAAATTATCATATCTCCGTTCAACAAATTCTAGAATCTGAGAAAAAAATTAAACTTATGGGTCTACTTAAATTTAATTCTCATCTTTCGGGTGTTATTACCATTAGAGAAATTTTTTCATCTATGACTTCCATTGATGAAAACTCGGGAGACTTAATTTCAGATGAAGTGATTGATGACATATTGTTATTGAGCCATGAGGTAGAGATAGATGACCTATCACATGAAGTACTCGTATATATTTGCGGGTATGTTGCAAAAAAAATTACTGAAAAGTGTCAATGCGAAGGGTGCCTGGAGATTCTGACCTCTTCTCGTGATTTGATTGTAGATTATTCATCGAACGTATCTTATTTGGAAACCTTAAACCGCGGGGGGCTTAAATATCCATCTAGTCAATCTTTGACTGTTGGTCTGGTAGCTTATCAAATTTTCCAAACATTGATAACGGAAAAGTTTGAAGTCTTTTTCCAAAACTTAAGAAATCAAAAATATGTTTTGAAGACTTTAATACTGGAAAAATTAGAAATTGATAATTTTAAATCTGATGCATGCAACATTTGTAAATCTTCCATATTTTCACTTCTCGAAATGTCTACAACTGTATGGATAAATATTTTATTAAATAATTATTGTAAAACCAAAAATAATTTAAATTTAGAAATTAATCGAGCATCGAGTCAGAGCAATAAATATAGAAAATTATTAACACTAACCCAAATACAAAGGTCCAACTAATTCCTATATATTTTTAATTAACCTTTGCATGTATTCATGGCCTTTTTGTACATTGTTTCAGATCTACTTCTTGAAAGAAGAAGCAGCGAGTTGCAGACACTGGAACACAGCTTTATTTTATTTTTAATACTCCATTGTGAACGGCCGTTCACAATGGAGTTCTGGTCCCAACCCTAATGTATGGAAGCGAAGCATGGAACTGGCAGAAGAAGGATGAGAGCAGAATAAATGCGGTAGAGATGAGGTCCCTAAGACGTATGTGTGGTAGAACGATAAACGACAGAATCTCAAATGCTGATATAAGAAAGGAATGTAGAGCGGAAGAAGGTATTATGAACAAAATTATGAAAGGATCGCTGCGTTGGTTCAGACATATGGAACGTAAGGATGGAGAAAGAATGGTTAAGAAAGTATACGTAAATGATGTAAATGGGGTACGAAGTTGAGGCAGACCGAGGAAAACATGGCATGACCAAATTAATCAAATTTTAAAGGTTGGTCATGTTAGAAGTTGGAGGAATCAACGTACGTGTATGACTCGTTGTATGAATGTGGAGGAAGCTAGAGAGGTTTGCCAGGATAGAGTAGTGTGGTGGTCCATTCTCTGCCTACCCCTGCGGAGAAACGGCGTAATGGTTTGTTTGTGTTTGTTTGTTCAGTCTGTCAGTTTTCTTTGCCGATTCTTTCTGACAGTACTAATAGAATCGGTAGATCGTAAAAACTCAATAAAATATATATTGAATACAAAAACATGTTTTCAATCACCACCCTATTCCTTCATTACACTCTTAATTTAATAAAGCTTCCATATGATATCATAACCAGCGATATTCATGTTCTTCTTCATCTTCTTATTCTTCTGATTGTAGATCTTGTGATCTGTTTATGCAGGATATCAACTTTCTTCCTGTGATGGAGACGACCAGCCTTCTCTCCATCTCTTTGGTGGTCGTTCTGGTGGTCGACGGCCCTCTGGAGTCTCATGTATCACGATATTAGGAATTCTTCCTGAATTCATTCTCTCAATGTGGTCCCTCCAGAATCATCTTCTCTACCTATTCCAACTCACTATGTCTTCAATTTTGCAGGATTTGCGAATTTCTTCATTGGTTATTGTATCTCTAAGAGTTCTCCCCACAATAAGTCGCAATGTTCTCAATTCTGCTACTCTTAAGAGATGTTTGGTTCTGACAGTGTCTGCTCTTGCTTCGATTTTGTTAGAATTATTCATGTTTGAGAGCTAGAAATGAATTTACTCGACAAAGAACCGAGGTATCTGAGATGGCTTAGAAGGTAAGCAGACTGAAATGGCAGTGAGCAGGCCATATTTGTCGGAGGACTGACTGGTGACATGCGTTGGGAAAGGTTTACGTTCTGCAGTGGACGACGGACAACTTATTAGTCTTGTTAACTTCCATTTCACACACAACAATTGCACATGCTTTAATATGTAAAAAATATTTTCTTCTCTTTTGGATGAACTATTTTCTTATATACTATTTTTATTTTATTAAATGTACTTTTTCACATTGGATTCCTAGGTGTTTTGATACTTTGAAATAATTCGTGTTGTCATGCAATTTCTGCATAAAAATTAAATGATATAATATTATTTTGCGAAACTTGGGTTAAAATTATATAAAAATATTTCTTTGAGATATTACAATGAACATTATTTTATTTTCCATATTTTTTTCCATCGAATCAGATTTATTAAAATAAGTAATGCACATGATTTGATTGCAGGCTCGATTATTTCGCTCGTAAAGCTTTATTAATAAATATTGAAATTTTATGTTTACTAGGAATGTCATGAAGAATCATTTGCATTCTTAAAATATATCGAATACAATTTAAAAAATAATTTAAAAAAACATCGATTCATCGTAACAAATCTGTATGAAAGGTACGACCGAATGACAGCTAAAGTGACAGCTGAGGCGATGGCCTCCTCCGTCGGCCACATTGAATCGAACCCTGCGGCTTGTTATTACGTCAAGATGGCACTGAGTCTGTACAGTCTCGCAGCAATGAAAACGAGGTTAAACCAAGTCGAACAATGCATATCTAAAGCTCTTATTGATATTAAACTGACATCATCTTCATTTTCTTTCACTGATGAAGAATTTATAATGTCGATACCGCCAACCAGTGATCAACTCGAGTGAGCATTTTCCGCCACTGGGTATAGGTATGTGATATATCGCTCTCGCGACATGCTTAACCGTTTGAGTGCTAAGCAATTTTTGTAAAAATCTATTGGAAAATGCTATGCATATTTTGATTACTCTAAAGGAAAAAATTATGGTGTCAAATAAAACACTCTCATTTAGACAAATATTAATCAATTTTAATAAATCTTTTTGGGTTATACAGAAAAAAGGTTAATTAATATGAATATGAAGAAATAAACATAAAATATCATTACTATTATATTTTTATTTGGTTTTGAAAATAAAAATTATAAAAAAAACAAAATTTGTCAAAAGATTGTATTTCTTCCGTTTCTGAAGATGGTGATGAAGAAGAAGACTCACTTTCAATTCTCAATCTTTTTCTTCGATGTAATATGACACTGCTGTCATCACTACTAATTTCTGTTTCACTATCCGCAAAATCACTACACATCGAATTTACGTCTGAAATATTATCACGTGACATGGCTATTTTTTTGTCAATAATTGTAAAAACGCAAAAAAGTTATTTTTAAAAGCATAAAAATGCACCGTCGTTATAAATTATGTGTGAGGTCAGCGTACGTCCACTCCCGCGGAACGCCAAAAACGCACTGAAACTCGCGTCAGTTTTGCGCTGCGTCGCACTTTTCGATACAAATCGCCGCAGCGCAAAATCGCTGCTTAGCACTCTAACGGTTAAGACTTTTAGCGATATCTAGTTAAATTTTGAATATAAGAAGTGAATGCGGTGCGAATGATGGTGTCATGAACAAAATAATGAAAGGATCATTAAGATGGTTTGGACATATGGAAAGAATGGTAAAAAAATTATATGTTAATGATGTAAATGGTACCAGAAATAGAGGAAGACCGAGGAAAACGTGGCACGATCAAATAAATCAAATATTGAATGTCGGCCACGTGAAGAGTCAGAGAAATCGACGCGCGTGCAAACCACGATGTGTTTAGGCTATTTTTGTAATCAAACAAAGATGTTAGCAACTAGACATTTAGAATTTAAATAATTGCAGATGTTGTTTACGTAGATTTAATTTTTACCTTTGTTTGCGGACCTGTAAAGGTATTTGAATGTTATCGCGGGTATTTTCCGGCAAATAAAATAATAAATAATTGTTTGGATATTATTTGTATAGGCCGAACAGTCAAAGGTGCTGGCTTAGGACCATAGAAAGGTATTTTTAAAAGGTCAATAAACATAATTGCAGTATTTCCCGCATTATTCAAACAATGCATTTAGGTTGTTTGTTTAGGTCAAATAGTTAAAATGGGTTAGTTCCAAACATTAAAATTAGTTTACTTAAAGTTTATGTAAACAGTAAATTCTATAGAGCGCTTATAAAGGATAATCCTAGCAGTAGGTACAATGACAAGAAACCATCATGCCGTTTCCCCTCCAGGGTAGGCAGTTAGAAAATTATTAAATATTTAGAAATTTAATTAAATAAAAATGTTGTTTAGTCACAGTACATTTTAGATATATGTTAGTTATACCTAACATTATTGCAATGTTTAAATTTTGTAATGTTTTATGTGTCTTTGTTTGCCTTTGCATCTTTGTGTTATATGAATAGATATGTAACGACTTATTATAATATTTTATGTAGGGTAGACCGAGGCGAATCGGATCGGTGGGTGAATCGGATCAAAATAAGAAATTTGGTAATATTTGAATAACGCGTTGACGCGGAACGCAAGTGACTGGCGCCTTACGACCCTTTCACACCCCTCACCTCCTGCGGTTGGCAATGATTCTATTCGACTTGTACATCAGTGTCAAAGATGCGCGCCAGCGCGTCTGGTATTTGTGTGTGTTACAATTTTGCTGCGCATCTAAGGTAGGTGCTTACCATTTCTTTGTGTAATTCTAAGGATATGTGTTAAAACTTTGAATTATATGTCTTATATTGATTGGGAATGGACTTATTTTAGAAAACATTTTAGTTTTTAAGCAAAATATTATAGGTTAATGGGAAAATAGTATTTATTTCAAGTCTTTAATATGGGGTTATTCGGATCGCGTCATCGGGGGCGAATTGGATCACTATTTTTAAATGATTTGTTTTATATTTGAAGTTAATGATGCGTTTTTATTTCCTTGTAGATGGTTCGCGCGTACAATAGAAAGACTAACGCGGGAGAATGGTCCCAAGAAATGAGAGAAGCTGCAAATAAAGTCTCGGCCAAATAGTTAACCTTACGTCGGGCTGCTGAGATTTACGAATTATCAAAAACGAATCTACAAAGAAGAGTTACTTTCTCCAGAGGTGTCATTAAAACGATTGGTGGACAGCCAGCCTTAGAAAAGATTTTAGCAGGCCGTTTACTGCACTTAGCGAGTCATGGCTTCGGAATTTCACCCAAGGCGATTCGTAAATATGCATTTGAATTCGCGGAACGTCAAAAAATTAAACACAATTCTAACAGAGCAGTTAGGAATGGCTGGTCAGGACTAGTTCCATCGCTTTATGGAAAGAAATAAGCAGTTGACTTTTTGGAAAACAGAAGGATTGTTTAGAGACTTTAGAGCAAAAATTGACGGTATGAAAAGAATTCCGAATTCCGAAAGAGCCGAATTCTTCAAGACTTTAGAAACAGTAAAAAAAGGCCCGTATATATGTGATTTATGTGTTACTTATAAATATTGATCTGAATATTCATGATCTAAATGTTGGTAATGATTCCAAAGCTAGGTGTTAAGAAAATTTTAATTTAGTTATATATGTTATGTACGATCCTATTCGCCCCGATAATTGGGGCGATTCGGATATTTCTGTCTTTCAAGTTTTTAGTTCATATTTTGGAGAATTAATGAAAATTTTAAGTTTTAAAATGTTGTTTGCGTAGCTAGATTGTTACTGATTATTATTTTGTCAATAAAAAATTCATATATTATACTGTAGTATGATTTAAATATTCTCAAAAAAAAAGTGATCCGATTCGCCTCGGTCTACCCTAAATGGATCTAATTGGCCTACACGGTGAAGGTAAAGCCTTACGGTGTGGTTAGTTTTAATTTTGTAATTTGAATGTGCATAAATATGTCACGGAACGGAATGGACTTGAGGTAACGGGAAAACCAGCCACCCTTAGTCAGGGTTGGCTTTATATTCAGAACTCTTTGAGATAAGGGAGAAGTCTCCAGTTGCCAGTGCTACAGTAAGGACCATCCTTACGCTCCCGCGATCTCACGTCAGTTTCCTTCCGTCTAAAAAGTGGGCATTCAGTAGGAATGTCGTAATGCTTGGGGCGGAAATAAATAGATCAATTCGAGACCGGTGATTATTTGGAAACGTGACGTGAGAGTATGCGTGCTGCACCATCAGGAAGTTCCGCTTATCCGAGTGTCAAAGTGACAAGTGTTGAGTTTTAGGCTGGAACACGATGTATGAATGTTGAAGATGCGAGAGAAATATGTCAGGAAAGAAAAGTGTGGCAGTCCATTCTTTCTGCCTACCCTTTCGCGGAGACGGCGTGATAGTTAGTTAGTTAGTTAAATTTTGTGGTAGGTAAATAAGCAAATTCGCTTTGCCCAGGGCATCCGCTTTGCCCGGGCTTCCCCTAGCTATCGTTGATTTTCGAGGCATGTTATAGGTAGCTAATATAACTTCATTGAAAGACAGCGTGACAATCACACTCCCATCGCCGGGTATCGAACCCGGGACCATCGGTGTGGCAGTCAAGGCACTAAGCACGAAGATCGTCAAGGTACATGAGGGTAACTGTGAAGGGCAATTCCCACCAAAATCAATTCCAAATAAGGGAAAGCAGCCTTTGGGTTGATACTCCCGAAAGACAAGATCCTAGATAGACGATAACACTTAATTAAATTAAATTTTTAAAAATCGGTGTTACAAAAGAAAATTTATATTTAGTGGATCGATTAAAAAAAGTTACCCATGTATCGAAAAAATGTTTATTAGTTATTAAAGAACACAATAATATCGTCAAAATGTAAACCCTCGCGTTCGCGGCACTCATTTAGTCGAACAGTAAAACTTCTAATAACGGCTTGGCAGGCAGACTCCGTGATAGCTTTCGTGACGAATATTTTTTCGTTATTAAGTCGGTTTATTGGCGTAAACTTTAGATTTGAGATAATCCCACAGGAAAAAGTCCGGGGGGTTAGGTAAATCAGGACTGCGTGGAGGTCAATTTATGTCACCTCTCCTGGAGATCATTCCAGGGGAAATTTCACGAACTCGTGGCAGAGACGATGATGATGTGTGTGGCGTTGCTCCGTCCTGCTGAAACCATATTCTTTGGTTATAGCCAGGAAAGTTTTGCAATTCAGGCAAAAAGAAGTCGTCTAACATCTCCACATAACATATTAATAAACGATACCTATAAACTTTGTTTTAGACACTTTGTATAGGTAATACGACTTTTATTAACTAACTAACCCCGTCTCTCCAAAAGAATAGGCAGAAATAATGGACTGCCACACCGTTCTTTCCTGGTATAATTCTCTCGATTCCTCAACATTCATAATTCATATATGTGCTCACTGGCAGAAGAAGGATGAGAGCAGAATAAATGTGGTAGAGATGAGGTCCCTAAGACGTATGTGTGGTAGAACGATATACGACAGAATCTCAAATGCTGATATAAGAAAGGAATGTAGAGCGGAAGAAGGTATTATGAACAAAAGTATGAAAATATCGCTGCGTTGGTTCGGACATACGGAACGCATGGATGGAGAAAGAATGGTTAAGAAAGTATACGTTAATGATGTAAATGGGGTACGGAGTCGAGGCAGACCGAGGAAAACATGGCATGACCAAATTAATCCAATTTTAAAGGTTGGTCATGCTAGAAGTCGGAGGAATCGACGTGCGTGTATGACTCGTTGTATGAATGTGGAGGACGCTAGAGAGGTTTGCCAGGATCCATTCTCTCTGCCTACCCCTGCGGGGAAACGGCGTGATGGTTTGTTTGTTTTGTTTTGCTCCAATAAGAAAAATAAAAACTAAGAATTTAACATAAAATTTTGCAATTGCGAAATTTTGAAATCCAACAAGTTCCTGTTAGAGACGCGAGACCTCCTGAAACGCGGGGCCCGTGGCACTCGCTTTTTTTTCCTTTAATATATTTTTTTATATTTTTAAATTTTTTTTTACTCGCTATCTGCTATAATAGCTAATCCGGCACTGGTTGTACAGCATCATTATGAAAATTAGTCACACCCTTAATTGCTTTTCTAGCTAGGTAGGTACCTATATACAAACTACTAATAATTTCGTTTACATTTAAAAAAAAACGTTTAAAATCACTTAACACTATTAAATTATATAAAATATCAACATCCACCATTTGGACTCCATTTATATAAACCTAACAAACTTTGATAAGTGACTTTTGGCAGATAGGTACCTACCTACCAGAAGATGGCAGCGAGCTCTCGAAACTGGCCGAAAATAAATAAGTGGAATAAAAAAATCGGACGAATCGACGTGCATTTATGACTCGCTGTTTGAATGTGGAGGAATCTAGAGAGGTATGTCAGGATAGAGTATTGTGGCGGTCAAATATCTCTGAGAAACGAAGTAGGTACCTATATAATTTGTAACATATCAAAAGTTTTTGATAAAATCACCTTAAAAAAATATATAATCTATGATTTTCTGATGTTTCAAATAATCATATATGTACACATGTATTAGTTTTACATTTTCTCTATAATAATAATTACTATATAAATCAAATATTATAATAATTATAATAAATATTTAATAATATTATAATATTATAATAATATAATATTATAATATTATATTATAATATTATAATAATATTATATTATAATATTATAATAAATATAATAATAATTACTATATAAATCAAATATTGAATGTCGGCCATGTGAGGAGTCAGAGAAATCGACGCGCGTGCATGACACGATGTATGAATGTTGAGGAAGCGAGAGAAATATGTCAGGAAAGAAAGGTGTGGCAGTCCATTCTTTCTGCCTACCCCTTCGGGGAGACGGCGTGATGGTTAGTTAGTTTAATAATTACTAATTAATACGAATGAAAACGTCAGTTTTCTAGAAGTTTTATTATATTTTATGGGAATGACATGTTTCGCCCTTCTAAGGCATTTGATAATGCCTTAGAAGGGCGAAACATGTCATTCCCATAAAATATAATAAAACTTCTAGAAAACTGACGTTTTCATTCGTACCTATTAATTATTTAATATGGAGTTTTACATCATTGTTCAAGAAACAATAAATAATAATTACATTTATAATGTAAGTTTTCGAATTGTTTATCGTATTTCCTCTCACTCGTATTTCCACACCAACTCGTATTTCCAAAATACCTTTCTGAAATTAAAAAAATACACTCGTCATATTTTTTGATGATTTCATCAGGTTAGTCTTTTTCGTTAGGATTACTTAATACAAATTAATTACTCAACAATTTAAGTATCGGCGTATCTTATCAATAACACTATGAGTAAGTTTATAAAAAAATAGGTTCACTACATTTTTCTTTTTTGTTTAATTTTAAAAAGGTAAATTTCCAGTGCCTTGTGTAATTTTGTGTCTAAAAAGTGGGCATGGGTCAAAAAAGTTTGGGAACCTATGTTCTAGATCGTTCGCTATAAATTAATTATTTATTAAAATGAAACACCCGAAGAACAATTTCATTTTCAATAAAAAAAACAGGCGTTACTTTTTTAAAAGTTTTTTTAAATATTTTATGGGAGTGACACTTTTCGCCTTGCTAAGACATTATCTAATGTTTCGCCTTATTATGCCATTATCACATTTGATAATGCCTTAGCAAGGCGAAAAATGTCACTCCCATACAATGGCGGTACTCCCATAGAAGCCCAGAAGACCGGAATGTTTAAGACATTTTGAATCAAAACCCCCAAATCTAAGTAATCATGCCCCCGCATAAACCAACATCCTACCAAATCACCTTCCAACAATGTTCCCATCAGACGTAAGAGGAATAGCCACAAGAGCTGAACCTTTGTAAGCCAGAAGAGGTTTTGATTCAAAATTTCTTACGCCAGCCGGGCTTCTGGGCTTCTATCGGAGTACCGCCACTGCTCCCATAAAATATAATAAAACTTCTATTAAATATACATAATTTGTTCTTATTAATTAAAAATTTTACTTCAACCAATAAGGGTCGGTTAAGAACAACATTGTGTCCAGCCATATTTGTTTCTATATTGTAAAAATAATTCAACTTGTATTTGATTCTATAAATAAAATTAATAAATAAGAATAATAGAATATTCATATAATATTATTTAAATAAATTCGATAACAGAATGTTGAAGTTAATCACTTCGATGGAAAAAAGATTTATCCAACATACCTACACCAATAGTATAGCATAACCACCTCTCTGACGTTTTCCTCCTAAACCAGGTTGTCCTGTCCAATCGTAGCTCCGCCTTCCCCACTCTCGCCTGACCCCGCCCACCACGAGGCAAAATGGTGGGGGTGACAAACTCAGCGGAGGGGCAGACCAAAGAATCAGCTTAAAAGTTGAACTGAGACACGTGGGGTCTTCCCGTTCACGCTGGCATCGTGTTTTATTAGCTCGTTAATTAATCGCACTGATAACAAGCAACCTCAGTGTAAACCGGGTGATAAGAATATGGGAAAATACATATTTACAATAAATACTTACATTACCTTATTTACAATATATATGTTTACATACCATATTTACAGAAAGTACTTACAATATCATTTCACTACATATACTTACAATACCGTATTTGCAATAATTACTTACATTACCATATTTACAATATACTCGTATACTTACCAACAAAGGTACCATATTTACAATAAATATATACCTACATTACCATATTTATCTACAATAAATACTTACATTGACATATTTACAGTAGGTACTTATAAACTTACATACCATATTTACGATACATACTTACATTACCATATTTAAAATAAATACTTACATGACCATTTTTACAAGGTATATTCGTACTTACAATACCATATTTACAATATGTAGGTATATACTTACATTACCCTATTCAAAATACATACTTACTTACAATACCATACTTGCGATAAATACTTACATTACCATATTTCCAATAAATATTTACATTACCATATTTACAATAAATACTTACATTAGCATATTTACAATACTTAGGTAGATACTTACATAACATATTTACAATAAATACTTACATGACCATATTTACAATACCATATTTTCATTACATACTTACATGACCATATTTACAATAAATACTTACATTACCATACTTACAATACATAGGTAGATACTTACATAACATATTTACAATAAATACTTACATGACCATATTTACAATACCATATTTCCATTACATACTTACATGACCATATTTACAATAAATACTTACATTACCATACTTACAATAAATACTTTCATTATCATACAGGTATATACGACAATTACCACATTGGCAATAAATACTTACATATTATACACTTTATAATGTCTCGTATTTATAAATGTTATTTTTATTTACTTTTTCGGGTAATTTTAATCCCTAGATAATGGACGATTATGACGACCGTAAAATGGACGTAGTGAACGATAAGTTTGGCGAACCGAACCAAACTAACTAACTTACAACCATCACGCCATTTTCCCGAAGGGGTAGGCAGAGGATGGATCGCCACAATGGCCTGTCCTGGCATACCTCTCGGGCTTCCTCTACATTCATACACCGTACCATGCACGCACGTCGATTATTCCGACATCGAATGTGGCCGCCTTTTAGCAATTGATTAATTTGGTCATGCCATGTTTTCCTCGGTCGTCCCCGGCTTCTTTTCCCACTCACGTTGCTTGTGTATAACTTTTTAACCATTCTATTCTCATCCATTCGTTCCATATGTCCAAACCATCTCAGGAATCCTTTTTTACGAACCAACAACAACAACAACAACAAACCATCACGCCGTTTCCCCGCAGGGGTAGGCAGAGAGAATGGACCGCCACACTATTCTATCCTGGCACACCTGTCTAGCTTCCTCCACATTCATACATTGAGTCATACACGCACGTCGATTCTTCCGGCTTCTGACATGACCAACTTTTAATATTTGATTAATTTGGTCATGCCATGTTTTGTAAATAAATAAATTTGTACAATTTGAAAGCGCTGTTCTGACGTCAATCGGTTATGGTGAAATGGCAAAACGTTCCGACTACAAATCAACTATCAACTGTCAAATTGACAGTCTGTAGAAACAATGTTGCCAGTTTAAAAATCAAACCTTTAAAAAAAACACCCTATAACAGGCAGACGACAGAGTGATGGATTCGCGAGAAATTACTCGTACTATCCACCCGATAGAAGTGTGTCCGTCCCGCTCGGGCACCGCCCGCCCCCGGCTGGGGGACCGAAGCCGAGGAGGCAGCGCAGGCAGTCTCGGAGAGCCGCCCGGCCGCCGCGTGTGGTACTGTGATGGTCATACTGGTGCGATAATAGTTCGGAAAGTTTCGGAGCCGATCGCAAGACGCCGGGACATGAGGTTGGTCGTGTACTTAAAGCCGAAAATATACTGGCTTATTTATTTACCCCATAAACAAAATTAATTAACAAATAACACATATCTAATATTCACGAAAACCTCCGATATCTATGAGTTTCAATACATAAAAAAATATGATGTTGCTATTTGAAATTTCATGTTAGAAGTTCATTGTAACTAACTAACTAACTAACTAACTAACTAACCATCACGCCGTCTCCCCGAAGGGGTAGGCAGAAAGAATGGACTGCCACACATTTCTTTCCTGACATATTTCTCTCGATTCCTCAACATTCATACATCGTGTCATCGTGATTTCTCTGGTCTTCCTCTATTTCTGGTTCCATTTACATCATTAACATATAATTTTTTTACCATTCTTTCTTCATTCATTCTTTCCATATGTCCAAACCATCTTAATGATCCTTTCATTATTTTGTTCATGACACCATCGTTCGTACCGCGTTCACTTCTTATATTTTCATTCGACACTCTATCATACATAGAGTATTCACACATTCGTCTAAGAGATCTCATTTCTACTACATTTATTCTACTTTCATCCTTCTTTTGCCAGTTCCATGCTTCGCTTCCATACATAAGGGTCGGTAGAAGAACACCATTGTGCACTGCCATTCTAGCTTTTTTGGATAGGTTTTTGTTAAGTTCATTGTAAATAATGAATAATATATTTTATTAAATTCCACTTATGTTTGTGTCTCCGACCGGTTTCGGCAGTTCGCTGCCTTCTTCTCGTACCTGCCTATATCAAAGTTTGTTAGTTATATGAATTAATGCGTATAATAATTTTATTAATAATTTTCATTATATTAATAGTTACTTGAATAACGACGTAAAACATATTAAATAATTTATTCGAATGAAAACAAATGTTTTCTAGAAGTTTTATTACATTAGGTATAGTGTAATGTTTCTTACATTACATTGTGATAAAAACGTCCGTTTTCTATAAGTTGTATTACATTAGGTATAGTGACATGTTTCACACATTTCCGTTTTCTATAAGTTTTATTATATTAGGTATAGTGACATGTTTCTTACATTTAATTGTGATAAAAATGTCCGTTTTCTATAAGTTGTATTACATTAGATATAGTGACATGTTTCACACATTTAATGGGATGAAAACGTCCCTTTTCTAGAAGTTTTATTACATTATATATAGTGACATGTTTCACACATTTAATTGTGATGAAAACGTCCGTTTTCTAGAAGTTTTATTACATTATTTATAGTGACATGTTTCACACATTTAATTGTGATGAAAACGTCCGTTTTCTATAAGTTGTATTACATTAGGTATAGTGACATGTTTCTTACATTTAATTGTGATGAAAACGTCCGTTTTATATAAGTTGTATTACATTAGATATAGTGACATGTTTCACACATTTAATGGGATGAAAACGTCCGTTTTCTAGAAGTTTTATTACATTATGTATAGTGACATGTTTCACACATTTAATTGTGATGAAAACGTCCGTTTTCTATAAGTTTTATTATTTTAGGTATAGTGACATGTTTCTTACATTTAATTGTGATGAAAACGTTTCGATTACAAATAACGAGAACGACAATCTATTTTTGGAGACACAGTCACAACTTCAGGAGTACAAAAAAGAAAAACAATTGCCTTTACATGAGGATCGCCTTATGTAGTTCATACAAATATATAATACTAATATTTTGCCATTAGTGCACTAATATTTATCAGCTCCTCTCAGCAGCGTCGTATTTAGAGGAGCTGGTCTTATATATGAAGAACACCGGAACAGATTGTGATGTGTAAAAGCGGCCAAACTACTTTTCATAAAACTTACTACCTACTACTTAATTTTTAACATTAATTTCATTAAAAATTGTATTTGTAAAAAAATACTTTTTTTCATAGTATTTAGACCTCCGCTTGCGCATCCGTTTCCGTTTCTGTTTCCGCTAAAATTTACTTTTTACATCTATTTCCGTTTCTGTTTCCGTTATGACACTTCCGTTGCATCACTATAGATTATAAATCTCCCGTTTGGTTTCCTTATTATGCAGCACATATCCAACGCATTGAAAGAGTTCAATTATTTTTTTATTAAACACATTAATTTCGAAATGTGCAGCTCATTTTTGGATAGCAAGTCTGCCCTAATTCTCTTGAAAATAGACGACCATTTAATGATACAATGTTGCTTCACAAAATTATACACTTTAAAATAGAAAACTCCAAACTTCTTAGCAAATCGATAGTAAATACCCTTATGTCTCGCACTAGACACACCGCGAGCCAAGTTTTCTGCCTTCCTGTTTATAGCACTAATTACGCTCAGAGCGCGTTATTATACTGGATTTGCGACAACTATAATAAGCATTTTGATGATATCAATGTTTTCCACCTGAATGAATGTAATTTTTTTTAAAATGATGAGAGCAACCTTTCGATGACGATGTGATACCCAGTGGCGTGCCTAGGGTCAACCAGTAAGGCAAGCCCGTCCGACTTTTTTGTGTTATAATATTAGTAGAGGGTCACGATAATGTACTTTTCCAGATAAAAAGAGTTTTAACTTTCTAAATTAATTTCGTGAATTAATTGATTTTAAATCCATACCAAAAATCATTTTCTGCATCATCAAACTCATTTTCTTGTATAATATACGAAATAATGTACACGAAGAAATATATTATAATTAATAAGAAATAGGCAATAATAAAAAAGTTGTTAACACCGAAACACGAATTATAAATAAATGTACGTAAAGAAATCACATAATCTTTCTTTTCATAACATTTTTGCACATAACGTAAATGACAAATAACATTCTGACAATAGAAATGAAGTTCGTGACACATCGAATAGTAACATACTTCAGAGTGATAAAGCCCGGCTTCAAATCCATACAAAAAATTGTAGATATCTTCTGGTATATATGCATCTAGCTATATGATTACAAGCCAAAGCCAAATAAGTGGGACAAAGACCCTCCAATTCAACATATTATTTTATTCGGAGACGGCTCAAACCCGCAAAAAACAACGTTTTATTATACATTTTTAGAGGCAAGCCCGGCTTTTCGGCTTGTATGAAAGTACCGCCACTGGTGATACCAATATATTATTCCATGCGAGGAACCGGAGAAATCGACGTGCGTGCATGACACGATGTATAAATGTTGAAGAAGCGAGAGAAGTATGCCAGGAAAGAAAAGTGTGACAGTCCATTCTTTCGTGATGGTTAGTTAGTTAGTTTTTTTTAGATCTGACCATTTGTAACACAGAAATTATGTCTCCTGAGATGATGAGGTCCAACTATCCTTCCATCTCTTAAGTAGTCTTCCAGATGGACCGTGTTCAGAGTGGATTTCGTTAGCTGCTGTATCTATAATATATGTGAATCTGTCACTATCCATTCTGCCTACAGTATCTTCTTCTGAGTTTTTTCTTATTTCTACGTTACAATCTCTGAGAGTTTTCTAGTAATGGATTTTAAGACCTTCATCACAGATGTTCTTTGGTTCATACAGTATCGAGCTGCGTCACTATAGCACACGTCATTATAGGAAGCACGCGTGTCCTATAAATATTTTAACTTGGTGTTAGTACGCATGCGTTTGTTCTTCCTGATAAATATAAAGTAATTAGCAAACTAATTAACTAATTATTAAAAGGATCCCTGAGATACTTAGGACATATGGAACGAATGTATGAGAGAAGAATGCATTAAATGTTGTATACGAGTACATGTATAATCTAATACCACTCACACAGATATTCGGCTTCTGCCGTGGAAGACAAAGGAAAGCATGTCGTGCAACGTGCAACCCGTAAAATATTCACGGTTGGTTAGTTAGTTAGTTAGTGAAGGTCTACAACATAGCACACATTATTTCACTGTAATATTAAAACTAGAAATTATTGAGATATAATATAAATAGGCAAAAATCTTGATGTCGTCAAAAAATAGTACCAGAAAATTTTGAGTATAAAAGAGCGAGGGAAAGATAAAGATGACATGTTTCGCCCTTCTAAGGCATTATCAAATGCCTTTTGATAATGCCTTAGAAGGGCGAAAAAAGTTTAATAACACTCCTAGAAGACGGACGTTTTCATTTATATTAATTAACATACCCTTCTTAGTTGTAATATTTAATCAATTAACTACCCAAATTGTACATACTAAAAATATATGTATTCTAATCATATTTTTATTATTCCCATAATATCGTATATTCTAACTGGATTAAAAATATCTAAGATGAATCATATTAATAAGAATGAAGATATCAATATTATTTATTTAACCCTTAACGTACCGTGTTCAAAACAAAACGCTTGCTCCCATGTGGTAAGTTCAGTTTACCGCTAACTTTATCTAAATATCAAGCATATGACTAGATGAATCAAAATTTAATTTATGTCATCTTGTAGGGAATTTCATTAGGAATAGATCGATATCTATAACATACATGGATTATTTGAAAAACATATCATTATTAATTTTTTCTGGAACCATGCGATTTCTGATATGTAATGCGTCATAGCATACGAATGACTGGACACGCAGGTAAAGACAAGCGCCGCGCGGCGGCCGGCGCGGCTAGACTTTACGAGATTTTACGTATGATAAAGGCACCTAGGCAAAATGTATAGTACGTTCAAGACAACGAGTACGTATTAATATTTGTCCCTTTTGGTAAAGTGTTAATATTTTCACAGTTCTGATATTATTAAGTTGCGTCCTGCGTTTCCGTCTACAGTCGGTATTATTACGTACATATTGAAAAAGCCAAAGATATAATTTATAATACGTTCAAAACAGCGAGTAAGTATTTGTCACTTTTGATAAAGTTGTAAATATTAGCAAAACAAATTCTACCTTAACACGAATGAAGGTGAGGGCAGTCTTAGAAATTTTTTTTTTTGGGATGAAGGAAGTAATTTTTTGCTTTTTTTTTATTACGAAATATTGAGAACACTTCAATGGAGGATTACAATTTTTTTTATAATATTAGGGTCCATAGGTTTTAAGAAAATCAACTTTAAATTGGCAGTGGAAACTCAATTTACCACATGGCAGCGCGACGGTTAAGGGGCTTTAATTTAGAGACATAGGTATATTGTTTTTATTATTTCTTGGACAATGATGTAAAACTCCATATTAAATATTACTTATGAATAACAACCCCATTTTTCTAGATTTATATTTATTTTTTGATATTTAATGAGAATATTATTTGCAAAACGGTGGCCACGAAATCGTGAAAATTGGCGTGCATTCGTGTCACGATGTCGTAATAGAACCGTGTGGCGATCCATCATCTCTATCTACCCATACGGGGCAATTGTGTTATGGTTAGTTTACTTTGAACCGTTTCGTTATTATATTATTGTATTTAAAAATAGTGATGTCCACTCAAAGGATAAAATAAATAGATTAAGTAGGTGTTACATAAATGGCTTTATAGTTTATTTTGATTATAGGTGATATTAACAAAACAAATTGAAGGTGATTGCAGTATCATATTTATATTTAACCACCC
This sequence comes from Lepidostoma basale, assembly GCA_022606425.2. NCBI lineage: Eukaryota > Metazoa > Arthropoda > Insecta > Trichoptera > Lepidostomatidae > Lepidostoma > Lepidostoma basale. The sequence continues at coordinate 609,866 of JAHDVF020001598.1, read as the reverse complement.
TACGTATTTGAACGTACGTTCACTGTGACTGAACCATTCTGCGCTATCCCGTATCACGTACGCGCTTGAGAAAAAGTAATGTACCTAAAATGTACAAACTGTTAGGGATACGCGCGTGTGCCATCAACACTCGAGTACAAGTCTTCATAAATATGATAGTTTTACAAGAGGCAGGCGAAGTGTGCCGCCGAGTATTTGACGTTTCGTAATTTAAAAAAATAAAATTAATATATAATTAAATTTCATTAATAAAAAAACTGCTTTTTTGCACGTTTCTCGGAAAATAACCCGAAGTTAGGGCGGTTAATATTGATTAATTGTTCATAATTATTGTATTTTTTTTTTATAATTTAAGAGGGTGATATTTTTTCCATTATTATTACAACATAAATCGAAGGTGAATGCAGGCTAATATTTTTTATCTAATATTGACGAAGCGTTCATTATTAATAAGTGATTTTTAATATATTATATTTTATGAGGGTGATATATTTCGTCTTATTATTACATATTATTATTGAGTATTGTTACATTATTACATATTATTATTGAGTATTATTACATTATTACATATTATTATTCGCCTTATTAATGAGTATTTACAACACAAATTGGATAATATTTGTATTTAATTTTGATGAATCTTTCATTTTTCTTAAGCTTTTTTTTATTTCAAGAGGGTGATATGTTTCGCCTTATTAGGACATTATGATTGAATTGAGTATTTACAACAAAAACAGAAGGCGAATGCCCGATAATATTTGTATTTAATATTGAATCTTTCATTACCCATAAGGTATTTTTTAATATTTCAAGAGGGTGATTTATTTCGCCTTATTAGTACATTATGATTCAATTGAGTATATACAACAATAACAGAAGACGCATGCAAGATAATATTAGTATACATTGATGAATATTTCATTGTCCGTACGGTATTTTTAATATTTCAAGAGGGTGATTTATTTCGCCTTATTAGTACATTATGATTCAATTGAGTATATACAACAAAAACAGAAGACGAATGCATGATAATATTGATGAATATTTCATTGTCCGTACGGTATTTTTAATATTTCAAGATGGTGATTTATTTCGCCTTATTAGTACATTATGATTCAATTGAGTATATACAACAAAAACAGAAGACGAATGCAAAATTTAAAAAAAAAACTATAATTAAGTTATTTTTAATATTTCAAGAGGGTGATATGTTTCGCCTCATTAGGCCATTGTGATTTAATTAAGTATTTACAACAAAAACAGAATGTCAGATAATATTTGTATTTAATATTAATAAATCTTTTATTATCCATAAGGGATTATTAATATTTCAAGAGGGTGATAGATTTCGCCTTATAAGGACGTTATGATTTAATTGAGTATATACCTACAGACGAATACCAGATAATATTAGCCAGATAATATTATATAATATAATATATAATATATATAATTAATTAATTAATTATAATTAATTATATATAATTAATATATAATATAGCCAGATAATATAGCCGTCTCCCCGAAGGGGTAGGCAGAAATAATGGACTGCCACACTTTTCTTTCCTGACATATTTCTCTCGCTTCCTCAACATTCATACATCGTGTCATGCACGCCCGTCGATTTCTCTGACTCCTCACATGGCTGACATTCAATATTTGATTTATTTGATCGTGCCACGTTTTCCTCGGTCTTCCTCTATTTCTGGTTCCATTTACACCAATAACATATATTTTTTTTACCATTCTTTCTTCATTCATTCTTTCCATATGTCCAAACCATCTTAATGATCCTTTCATTATTTTGTTCATGACACCATCATTCGCACCGCATTCACTTCTTATTTTTTCATTCGACACTATCATATACAGATTTGCCACACATTCATCTTAGAGATCTCATTTCTACTGCATTTATTCTACTTTCATCCTTCTTTTGCCAGTTCCATGCTTCACTTCCATACATAAGGGTCGGCACAAGAACACCATTGTGCACTGCCATCTTAGCTTTTTTGGATAGTAGTCCATAATGTTTTTTGTAATTTGTTTTTTATTTGAAGAAATCATGACAAATGAATTATAATTTTTTTTTTGTAACTATCTGTGAATAATTTTTTTTTGACCTTATTTAAATTAGAGTTGGCTGACAAACAATATCAAAAAATAATGGAGGGGTAAGGGTTAATTCCATTGATGCGCAGTCCAATCCTTAGGTGTAAACGCCCCTATAGTGTTAATTGTGTTGACTTTGCTTAGACGATGCTATGCCGCGTCCCCCGCGCGAGTCGTACGGGGAGCAGAAGCCGCCCTACTCGTACATCTCGCTCACCGCCATGGCCATCTGGAGCTCCCCGGAGAAGATGCTGCCTCTGGCGGACATCTACCGCTTCATCACGGACCGCTTCCCCTACTACCGCCGCAACACGCAGCGCTGGCAGAATTCCCTGCGCCACAACCTCTCCTTCAACGACTGCTTCATCAAGGTATCTTCAGTTAATAATAATATGCTTTCAATACAGTAGACCTACGAGTGTCCACAAATGACTCCACCCCAATCTCGCTCCACGGTGTCCCCCTTACGACCACGACCAGCTTCTGCTACCTCGGTAGTATGATAGCAGGCTCGGGAGGTACGGAGGAAGATGTTGCCAGCAGACTCAACAAGACAAGGGGAGCTTTCGCTATGCTTCGACCTGTATGGCGTTCCGATATCATTTCGAGGGAGCTCAAGCTCCAAATATTCAGCGGTAGCGTAAAAAGCGTACTGCTGTACGGATGTGAGACTTGGAAATCTACCGCGGACGTTATTGGTAAACTCCAGATTAAATAGGTATAAATAGGTGCCTTCGCTCAATATTCAAAATCTATTGGCCCCTAACAGTGTAAAATGCCCTTCTCTGGATCATGGCAGGCGAAAAGCCAATTAGAGAACAGACGCAAATGGCAGTGGATCGGTCACACTCTGAGACGGAACCCAGCCTGCATCGCTCAGGGCGCACTAGACTAGTCCCCTATGGGGGAAAAGAGAAAGCGAGGCAGACCTAGAGCCACCTGGAGAAGAACCCTGCAGGACGAGGTTAAGGCAGCAGGCCTCACTTGGGAAGATGTTGATCATTCACCAACTTCTTCTTCTCAGAGTGCCATGTCAGGTCCCCCTGACTCACTCTGGCGTAGACCTCTCTGTTCTGTACCAGCCGGAAAAACTTTCCACCATCCGAATTCCGGTCCACTCTTTGATGTTTATACGAGTATATATAATTCTGGTGTTCCTCACGCGATCCCTCAGTGTCTTGCCTGCTATCGTCCTCAGTGTCTTCATTTCGGAAGTCCTCAAAACTTGTTTGATCCTTGTAATGTACAGCCTTTAATTATATACGGGTAAGTGATTCCGCACAAAAGTCTTAATGTCACGAATGCAATGTTTAGATCCCTCGGAGGCCCGAGCGGCCCGGCAAGGGTGCGTACTGGGCCTTGCACCCCTCCGCGCTGGACATGTTCGAGAACGGGTCCTTCCTGCGGCGGAGGAAGCGGTTCAAGCTGCCCACGCGGGTGCAGCACGAGCTGGCCTCGCTCACGCGCATGGGGCTACCCGCGCCCCTGCCTGGCCCGCCGCCCCCGCCCTTGCCCGCCGCGCTACCCCCGCTGCCGGATCCTCCCCTGCACGCCACGCTCTCCCCGCCCATCACGGCCACGAGGGACTCCAGGAAGTCTTTCAGTATCGAGAGCATCATGCACTCTTCCGATAAGGGAAATCGACAGGTGATTGTTTTTTTTTTTCATTTATGTTTCATACTTCGATAGATAATTCTTGCAATATACATATTTCTTCATGCTTTAATAGACAATTTATGCAATAGATATACATATTTTATACTTTGATAAACAATTTATGCAATATACATTCTTCATACTTTGATAGACAATTTATGCATTATGCTTATTTTTTTACAATTCGATAGACGATTAACTCAATAAACATGCTTCTTCTTACTTCGATAGACAATTTATGCAATATACATATTTCTTCATACTATGATAGATAATTTATGCAATAGGTATACAATACATATTTCATACTTTGATAGACGATATATGCAATATACATATTTCTTCATACTTTGATAGCCAATTTATTCAATATACATACATCATACTTTGATAGACAATTTATGCAATATACATACTTCATACTTAGGTAGAAAATTTATGCAATACCCATGCATACGAGTATTTCATACTTTGATAGACAATTTATGCAATATACATACTTCATACTTTGATTGACAATTTATGCATTATGTTTATTTCTTTACATTTCGATAGACGATTTACTCAATATACATATACATGCTTCTTCATACTTCTATAGACAATTTATGCAATACACATATTTCTTCATTCTTTGATAGACAATTTATGTAATGTAACATATATTACATGTTTCTTCATTCTTCGATAGACAATTTACGCAATATACATTCTTCATACTACAATAGACAATTTATACAATTTATGGTACATGTCTCTTCATACTTTGATAGACAATTATTTGTTACTTTGACTACTTCCTCGTTGGAAAGACAGAACCTTATCAACCGAGTAAACTGCAGCACATACACTCGTAAATCCAAAACTGTTCTCCCATCAAAAAAAAAAATCAAAATCAAAATGTATAACAATGTGGCGTGTATCTCTTGCAAGCTTTAAACTCCGCTTTTTTTCATCCTGTTCCTATTGCCTCTTCTATTTGCTTCCACTCCACTCTGTCTGGTGCAGAATGCATCCAGGTCATCCTTCCACCGTCTTGGCGGTCGCCTTGCACTTTTCTTTACGGTCATGATCTCCAAGTCAGCAGTCTTCTTGTTCATTTTTCGTCCGAGCTTCTGGCTATGTGACCAGTCCTACCATTTTAAAGTTGCTGCACAGTGGATGATACAAATGACCTTTGGTTTTTTTTCACTTTATCATTTCTGACTCTGTCTGTGAGGCTCTTTGTGTCACTCGTAGTTTCTTCACATTACTTACTTCTTATTTACTTAGACAGCTGTTGTCGTCCACAGCTGGACATAGGCCTCCCCCATACTTCTCCACGTATCCCACAAGAGTGCCTTTTCCATCCATTGAAAATTAATTCTCCGTGAAATTAATTCTTCACATTATTCTTAGATAACTTTGGTGTTCCTGAAGGATGCTCGAAAGAGTTCCAATGCATAACACATAATCTCCCGTAATGCATATTATATCAGCCTTTGGTGATGCATGCGTTTAGGATAAGATAACTACGAATTATGATAACTTAGGAGAATATTATCTAACCCTGGTCTTACTTCGGTAGGGTCTTGATTGCTCTAGTCTCTTTGACTCGGCATACGTGCCCAATCCATACTAGGCGCCTGGCTCTCATAAGGGGCTGCTTGGTCAACGTACGGATCTCTCGGTTGCTCATATGACCCAAAGTTCCAGGTCTGGGTCCCAGGATCACTCTTAGTATCCTATTTTCAAATACGGACATTCTTTGTTGTTCTTGGTAACAGTCAATGATAACTGAACCGACATTGAAATTATTTCTAATTTAAGGATTAATTTTATCTCAATAGAGATGAAGATATAAATTGTTTTTTTGAAACAGAATATGGTTGTCGAGGCGTTTACAGGACTTATGACCTGTCATTGGTTGGGTTAAGCGATCGCTTTGTGTAATACAATATTCCCCATTCCATTCCGCCCTTCTTACGACCACCACGTCTGACAAATTTTTGAAAGATGTATATATGCTACTATGTTAAGAAACACTTCACATTTTTTAGTTCAATCTACACTAGCGCCATCTATTAAGATTAGATGTAAGCATTAATTAGAATTTTTTTTTAAATTCAATGTGAAAGGCTACGCAATTATCATACATTGCTAGACAACGCTTGGAGAAAACTCTCCAATTTCTATGCTTTTAACTTGGACCAGTTTTTATACAATTCGTTTTTGCATCTTCGTCTCTATTGAGATACAATTAATCCTTAAATGATTAACCCGCAATGGGTAAAATCCAGTGTTTGTATACATTCAAAACTAATTTCTAATTTATATATTATTTTTCTAGATTGTGTCAGATTCCGTCCCTCCCGCCCCCGCCCACTTGGGCCCCCCGCCCTGGCTGTGCCCCGCGTACCTGCCGTGGGCCTTGCCCCTATACTCCAGCCTGCTGCCGCTGCTGGCGCCTCCGGCCCCTACGCCCGCCTCTGCCCACCAGGATCTGCTCCGCCTCCACTACCAGGCCCTGGGCTTCCCTCCACCGCCGCACCACCCTCCGCCCTGAAAACTTTCAAAATATGGTGAAAAACAGTGCTAAAACAAAGTGAACGCATAAACTCATATAGTGATAGTGCAAAAGTGTTATTTGTAAATAAAAGACAGTATGATTAAATTATTTATGGATTAGAAATAATTTAGTTTCAACACCAGTCTAATTTAACTCGTTGTTCGTTTAAAGTTCATTTACATTTGACAGTGACTGTAACAGCACCGTAACGTCACCGACTCGTAATCTCAAATGGTATAATAAAATCGCCGCTAGGGGAATTGATAAGTGTCAGTTTTACGTCTGCGCGTCGATTATCATCTCTCCCGGCGGCGATTTTATTATAGTATTTAAAATGACGTATCTGTGAGATTCAAGGCTACGTCGGTAACGTTACGGTGCTATTACGGTCACTGCCCAGTGTAAATGAACCTTTTAATCGGTAAATTACTCTGGATGGTTCCATACACAGCATGGTTGATCAAGAGGTAGCATAAATGTCTATGATTCTGACGTTTCGGAGATCGTTGCAGTCTCCGTCTTCAGGTTAGTTTTGACTATATAGAGTAATGCTAAAGTCCGTGCATTTCATGGAGATTGTTTGCAATAGTGTGAGTGACAGTATATTTCGATAATATAATATTTAATACTTTTCATCAGCTTCAATAAAGTCCATTAAATTGTTTACTGATTATTCATAGAAAAACAATTAAGCATGTGACTATTATTCGTAATGATACTATACAATGTTACAATTTAAACGAATTAGTTTTTCTTTTAAATTTAACCGCCCTATCTTCAGGTTTTTTTCTACGAGCAACGTGCAAAAAAAGTAGGTTTTTTATTAATGAAATTTAATTATATATTAATTTTATTTTTTTAAATTACGAAACGTCAAATTCGCCTGCCCCTTATAAAACTATCATATTTATCAAGACTTGTACTCAAGTGTTGTTGGCACACGCGCGTATCCCTAACAGTTTGTACATTTTAGGTACATTGCTTTTTCTTAAGCGCGTACGTGATACGGGATAGCTCAGAATGGTACAGTCAAAGTGAACGTATCACATACGCTCAAATACGTAGGGTGGTTAATTATTTCAAATATCTGGTGTCCCGGCTAAAGGTGTCTGGAAATTCATATTTTCTAGAAAATTTGTATTGTTACTGGAATTCAAAAACAAAACCACAAACACAAACATGTCCTTCCGCCGTTTAAACTTATTTATTTTCCTGATTTCAAGACAGTAGTAATTTTCTAATCACCGAGTATTTTGGAAGCTAACGCCGCACACTCCGCCTACAAAGACTCAAGAACCAATCAGATAGCTTTCTACGACCAATTTAGAAGGTGTTACTAACACTATTGCAATTCATCTTCCTGAAGTGAATAAACTTTAGAGTTCATTCACAAATTGAAGATCTCGTATCGATGTATGAGTGCGGTGATAGTTTTTGCAATTTGATTGGTTTCCGAGTCAAATGAGCCGCGCGGCGTCAGTACGTTCCGAGACATGGAGGGAACCGCACGTATTTGGCATTCTTTGGCATCTCGTATACTCGGTTATTCGAAAAATACTCGTTTTGCGGGAGTATTTTTCAAATATTATTTTTATTATTGATTAATCCCATATTGACTGAGTCAGCTCTGTACAGTTTAAATACATAATCCAGAAAGAAATTTTATAATATACTAGAGATAAACACTTGCAAAGATCAAATATTGTAATAATGAAAACCAATAAAGGAAAAAAAAGTATCAATATAATTATTAGTCTCACCCTAAGTCGCTTTTCTGAGAAAAAATTAATAAGCAAATTATAATTTTGATAGTTATTACAATTAAGCCGATAGCATTTTTGTTAATAAAATAATAATAAAAATAACACGTTTATTTATTTCAATGTTTGAATATACGATTGAAATTTTTTTTTGGTTTTTCAATCACAAAAAAAAATAGCGTCTAGATTTTTTGTAAACGCACTGTCATTCATACTATTGCAAACGATCTTCCTGTCGTGAACGCACTCTACTAACGCGTGATAATCTACGCACTCGTTTGTTTCCTGTTAAGGCCGTGCCACACTGTTTGAAACAAGTTCTCCACAGGGGTGACCTTGGTGGAGAGCTGTGGAGCCGATGGTTGGTGTAGCGTCCACATACTGTTGTAAACAAGCTCTCCACATGTGGAATGCGTGTTTAAACGGTGGATCCACACGCATACAATGCGCGTCCTTCCACAAAGTTTGTTGAAGGTCAAACGAATTTTGGTTTAAAACAAGTGTCTACACAGTTTTAAAACGTTGGTGGAGACCGATGTGGAGAGCTTGCTTTAAGGGTTTATTGTTTCATGCGTCCCTGGGTATGTCCGTGTCTCGTAGTATCCTCTTCGACCTATGTTTTGTCTCCATCTTCGGGGTAGTTCTTTTACCAACCGTGAAAACGTTACTTCTTTTCGCATAGTAAAAATATACTATTACATACAAAAATGTGGTCTTTGAGCAATCAAAGACCTGAAATGGTTAAATTAGAATTGTTGCTTAGGCTTCAAATACGATAACAATATTTCCTATATGTGTTGAAATAAAATAATACACTATGTACATATTATATAAACGTCCAGTCTGCATTTATTGACATAATGTAAAAAAATAGCTGTTTTGTAAAACAATTTATTCAACACAATTCTCTTTTCCCGTTTAAAAGCAATACATCAAACTAAGTACTAGAAATAAACAATTGAGGTTTTCAAGGAACTCTTTTTTAAAAAAAGAACTGGTACTTGAAGATGGTAAATTTCTTTGTAAATATAGGTCTTCATCTTCATCACTTACTCATCTCTTACTTGAAAAAAAATGAAAAAAAACTCATCACTTACTTGAAGTTGTAATATTTATTATTTCTTGAATAATGATAGAAAACTCCATATTAAATAATTAAAATGAATGAAAACACCTGTTTTCTGTAAGTTTTATTAAATTTGAATAACACTTTGTATTTTTACAACACTTTTTTTATTTGTAGATATGTTTCGGTCCTTCTTCATGGAATTGAAAAAATAATGTTGTTTCAGTTCCATATTAATTTATTCATCTTCAGCCTATTCCCGTCCACTCCTGGACAAAGGCCTCCTCCATTCGCTTCCATGTCACTCTGTCCTGTGCAGACTGCATCCAAGTTATTCCAACGTGTCTGTTCAGATCATCCTTCCACCGTAGTTGCGGTCGCCCTGCACTTCTCTCTGCCGTCCACGGTCTCCAATTATTCAGTCTTCTTGTCCATTTTACATCTGTGCTTCTGGCTACGTGACCTGGCCACTGCCTTTTTAGAGTCGCCACCCGGTGGATGATGTCAGTGACCTTTGTTTTTTCTCTCACCGTATCGTTTCTGACGTTAATATTTTAAATATTTTTATTTCATAATAATGTATAATAAATTAATGTGGAATATAAAGAACGTTGTTTTTTTGTCCAAACAAAAACCGAAACATGTCTGTAATAAAAATACGAAGTGCTGTGAAAATACAAAGTATTATTCTATTTATTCAATTCGAAATCCACAATACCAAGTGAAGTCGAATATAGAAGAAATTCATTAAATTTCATGGAAATGGCATGTATCATTTTAAGAAAGCAATATTAAATGTAGCGAGAATAAAACGCATAGCTGTTTATATATGTGATTCTATAAAAAGAAGGCTGGACATTATGAAGGTGCCAAGTGGTTTAAACAATAAGCAGAGAAAATAAGCCAAAACATTTTTTGTTCCATATGTCCTGTACGATTACCACGGGTGACATCTTTAGGGTGACGTTTGAATTTCACTTTATTATTCAATCAATTGGCTTTTATGTTTAAGATCATTTGGCATCAAAAACTTATTTTTGACATTTTGTACACTAGGCACTTTCAAATGTCCAGCATTTAAATAAAATGAAACTTCTAGAAAACAGACCATTTCATTTGCAGTTCCTATATTTTGAATAGAACTTTTAAAAAGTTTTGCTTCGCATTTTGTAGTTTTAAAAGTAGTCTTATGGGAATTGAAGGAATCTCCGTGTCGTCAGTATTAACTCTTTTTATAATTGACTGCCTTTCAAGAACGTGCAATATAAAGGCGATTATTACAGAACACAGAAAATTACTACCATAATGGCTTAGTCTATGATTATAGATCTAGTAGTTAGAACGTTATATTTTTTGTTGTTGTATTCCTATTATTGTATGATAAGTACATAATTATTTATGAAATGTATTGAATTCAAACGAATCAGTAGATATTATATAATGTTTTCACAAATTACATAATTAAATTGTGATAAATTACGAAATAAATGTATGCAGTGTCTCTGCTGTATTGATTACATACTAATTCTAATATTAGTATCAACACTTAGATATCCAGTGTATCCAAAACTGTAGAAATCAGAATTAATAAAATAAATAATAACCTTTAGTGTTGGTTTTGGTTTTCCGTTTTTATTTTTGTTTTAAAAGAATTAGTTTCTTCATATCTGGGTAAGGACCAAATTTTTTGCAACGTTGCACAACGGAAATTACAACTGAATTTTTTATCACAGCGAAATTTTTTGTAGCACACTGGAATCATAATGTCATGTACCCAGTCATGAATAGGTAAACTGTAAATACTTGATAAAATATCGTATAATTTTGTTATTTAATAATCGGTAAACATGTTTAGAATACTCATATTTTAAATAAGCATTCAATTTTTTTTACCTATATTCCGTTGTGACACGTTGCACAATGGAATCAAAATACTTCACGATCTAACCTAAATAGAGTAGGTTTCATATTAGTGAAGGTACATTCAGGAGACAAATACTCTTTTTTTTTTAAATATATTAGAATTTATTTTACAATCTTCAATGTGAGCAGAAAATAGCTCATTATTATGAAGAAGGAATCTGGTCGTATCCAGGCTTGAACCCATGTCCCCTCTTGACTTTAGAAAGTATCTTGTCTTCCTAATGTCGAACCATCTCTAATGCGTTCCTGGTATTATGTTGTATTTTTATAATATTTTACCAGTACTCAATAGATGCCTTAAATATTTTGCGGTTTGTAATGTTTTTTGAGTTAATAAACTGATTTGATTTAAATTCATGAATGTTATAATTATTGAAGTTAATAACAATCTGTGTTTGTCGGGGTTTACCCATAAACTATTTATAATATCAATAAAGGCTTAATTTTTAGTTAGAAATAAGACGGACAAAAATATAGCAGGGGTTGCAAAAAAATTAGTCCTTACCCACATATTACTTAAAAGTATTGTTTTACTAATTAAAAAAAGCATATTGTTTTAGAAAATGCTTTAAAAATTTTACGATTTCCAGTTCAGCATACTGGTATATCTTTCTGGCTGCCTAACGCAGAAGATTCTACATAACATTTTAAATGAATGTGATGTAGAATCTTCCTCATTTGTAAAGTACCAACAATATTAATCAAATATCATTGTTAAAAATGTTTATCAATGTTTCGAAAAAATCGCGATATTTAAAAAAAAAAATTGACATTTGACAGCTGTCAGATCAGATCGGCCCCACATTTTTAAACTTAACATTACGGCATGGTACACAGTAATTTCGAGACGGCATTGATATTTACTGTTCGACATTTAATATCTGTATCCATAGATACTTCTAGGTATATCGCCGTTACATATTTCATCGCTACACACTCGTTCCTGTAAAAAATACATTGTATACGACATGTAATCTTAGGTTAGTTTTAATTGTATAGCGAAACATCGTAACAGATGAATACTAATTAATATAAATTAGATACTTAAGTACTATTTGTAAATAAACAGTATGATATGAACAATATTACATGAGTTTTATTTATTAAATTACCAACCATCACGTCGTTTCTCTGGAAGGGTAGGCAGAGAGTGAGGTAGAGAGAGGCACGTTACCAGATTGATATAAAGGATCAAAAGGATATCACTTGAAATAATTAAATTTCAAGTGATAATAGACAAGAACTGATACAACGTACTTTGATTTTTTTATGTTTGCTTTCAATAAATATTTATTTTATAAAAATGTAAAAATTATATTTATTTATGCTTGTGACAACCCTGAAAGAAAAATCAAATATACGAAATTTCGATAATGCAACTTGAACATTTCTTATATATCATTTTACAGGTAAACTTACATACTCGTAATTAATAAAATCCACTAGCCCTATTTTAAATAAAACATTAAAAACATGCGGTATGTGAGTGTTCCTAATCTTAAAACATCACGGTAGGTACTTAAACGGTTAAATATTTCCAAAGCATTACATAATTATCTTTCCAATAGATGCAAGTTTGAGATTCATAATAATAAATAATACATAATAAAATAATAAAGAAGGCGAGAAACATGAGATAGGTGACAATTTTATAAAATGAATAGAGTAAAACCTCGATATAACGGACCTCTATTTAACGAACTTAACGGATATAACGGCCAAAAAATCCGATCAAATGAAAAAAAATAAAAAACGCCCGGTTAATATTATACATGCTTAAATTCAAATCAAATCAATGCATCTATTGAGTAGGTATAGGTAAAATATTATCAAAATACAACATAATACCAGGAACACATAAGAGATGGTTCGACATTAGGATGACAAGATACTTTCTAAAGTCAAGAGTATTTGTCCCTTGAACGTACCTTCACTAATATGAAAGACGTCGATCTCCGAGGAGACCGCGTTCAGCAGACTAATCGCACCTCGCACCGGTGTCACCAGAGGCAGATTGGTTCTGGTGGCCGGTAGGTAAAATAATCTGTGCTGTTGCTGTCGGAGAAATCTATCAGGGACAAAAAGACCAACACCCTCTAGCACGACCGAGTTTTCGAAATATCTCCTGATTAATTTAAAAAAATGGGTAATGAGATGACCATCTCTTCGAAGCTGTAAAGAATTGGTTCCGAGCATTCCCAAAAGAAATTCAAGTGCCGCCGTATGTAAACAATTTTTAACGGCCATGATAATCACGTCATACGTCTAGCATAGAATTTGAGACTTAATGTCGAGGATGGAAGTGAAGATAGCGAAGAAAAAGCAACAACACTGCCAAAAATTTTGTTATCAGTGGTAAGATCACATCTAGACGATCTAATAACATTTATTGACTATTCGTCAGTGACGAAGTTCAATTATATTATACGCATTTTCGTAATTTTAGAGAGTTGATTATAAAAAAACAGGAAAGTTCAAAAGTGCAAACTAAATTTGATTAATTTTTTAAAAGCAGGATTACCGAAAGCAAGCGCGTCGATATCAAACAGCAACGTCACTTCACGACCTGTGTCCATAGACAATAAATAGAATTTTATTTGTATTTTGTATTGTTTATTTATATCTAAATACAGTGTAAATATATAAATAAAAAAAAGGTTTTGATTTATTTTAACCCATTTTTATATAGGTACCGGACTTTCGGCTTTAACGGACACCCTCTCCCCCTAATTAGTCCGTTATATTGAGGTTTTACTGTATATAATTATAATAAAGACAGTACTTCCCTCAGGTGAGCTCCACTATCACAAAATAGTCAAACTCCGAGGTGACACGATTTAACAAATTGCTCTACCTACCGGCATAACAATCTTGACATCAGCGTTTATGCCTTCTAGTTCCTTCGTTTATTTATTAACTTTAATTTTAATTAAATATGTACTCATACAATAAACAAATAAAGAAAAGCAGTGGCCTCTATTTTAGCCACTTAATAATGGCGATTTTTTAATAATTCTAAAGATTATATTTTTCAATAAACTATATTTCGAATGCTCATACAAACTAGTTATACGCTACCGTCGAATATGATACACTAATATGACATTCCAATCACAATTTAAAATTAATCATAGATTATTTCGTTGCAAACAGATTGTAGAAATCACCATTTTATTTTGGCATAGAGTAATAATATTAAAGTAATGATTAAAGATAAACATTCGATTGGTTTAAAATGACGTTAGTATGTAATTACCAAATGATATTTTATGTCTTGTATCGCCGCTATTAGATGGGTAAACTGTAATTCTATGAGAATTATGCTGGCATCATTAATTTTCAATCAAGATGGAAGTATAATCAGTGTGGCCAACGTTCAAAGCGCGGCGGGGTGTTAATTCTAATTTGGTACCAACTCACCTACGCAAATTCTACGCCCATTTCAAAGATAACATTATATAATACAATATAACAAAAAGTGTGTTTTTATACACTACATATTTATACATCTTCTTCTTTTTCAGCCTTCTTCCCTCCACTGCTGGATATAGGCCTCTTCCATTTTCTTTCACTCTACACTGTCTTGTCCCTTCCGCATCCAGGTCGTTCCAGTTACTCGGGCAATATCGTCAGTCTATCTTTTAGGTGGCCTCCCGACACTCATTTTCTTTGTCCAAGGCCTCCACTGAAGAAGTCCATAGTGTCTTGCTAGTCCATTGCCATTAATTTACCTGTACGATCCAGTAAGAACAACAAACAATCTACTTGTTTGAGAATAGAATACTTAGAATGATCCTGGGATCCAGACCCGGTGTTGCAACGGGAATTTGGAGGCATAGGACCAACCAAGAAATCCGTACGATGACCCAGCAGCCCCTTATAACGAGCACCGTGTGAACCGTATTCGTGAAAGTACATTCAGAAGACAAATACTCTTGACTTTGGAGAGTATTTTGTATTCCTAATGTCGAACCATCTCTCATGCGTTCCTGGTATTATATATTCCTTATGTTTTACCTGTTCTCAATAGATGCCTTAAACTATGAAAAATGTTTGTAATGTCTTTTGAGAAAATAAACTGATTTGATTTGATTTGAACTGTTCGCCTAGCATGGATTGGGCACGTATGCCGATCCGAAGAGACCAAAGCAATCAAGACCCTGTACGCGTCTAGACCGACTGGAGTAAAACCTCTAGGAAGTCCTAGACAACGCCTAATGGACAATGTTCTGGCTGATCTGGCTAGGTTGGGCGAATCGGACTGCTGGGAGCAAAAGGCGCAGGATCGAGGAGCTTGGCGAAAAATCATCTAGGAGGCTAAAACTCTTCAAGAGTTGTATGGCTATAGGAAGTAAGTTAGATCCAGTATGTTGGTAGCTTCATATCTTATTTTGTCTCAGAGACTCACATGAATCGTTGTGTGATTTTTAGTTTATGGACACGTTTTGCTGTTAGGGTGGTTGTCTCTATAATCTATGTTAGGATAGGCAGTATGCATGTATCGAGTATTTTCCTTTTTAAACTAATTGGAACCTGCTTGTTATCAAAACATTACTAAATACTTGTCATAGAAATAAAACAATATTTTAAATATAAATGTAAGGCACAGTTTAAACGTATTCTTCGGAGATATGGCCACTTACCACACAATAAAACGATATTAGACTGCTTCGAAAGAAAAATCTTCCGCAGATTCCTCGGAACCACTGAGAACGGCAAGACGTGGAGAAAAAAATCAACACGGACTTGATCTTTACCAGGACATCAGCGCAGTCAGTTTTATTTTAATTAGCAGATTGTTTTGGCTAGGGCATTTGCATCGCATGGGGGATCTAGAGTCCCCAAAGAGAGTGACGTTTGGTGATCCATCCTCTCTGCCTACCCCTCCGGGGAAATGGCGTGATGTTTAGTTAGTTAGTTAAACCCATATTTTCTGTATTTTCTGATAATCCAATCTTTTTGTGTTCCAACCATAGTCCCAAATGTGACGGATCAAAGGGGTTCCACTGTATATCGAATTCCCACTGACACGAAGAAGAAGACTCAAAAATAGGCAGAGCATAATAAGAGTACGGATTGTATTGTAGCCCTGAAGGTATCGAGACCTACCTACCTGACTAATCTAGAATCACACATCCCATCTCTCAATTCAGTATCAATAGCGTCTGCCTAATGGAAATATGACGGTGACTTTGATCGCATTAGCTTTGTGGCGGTACAATCCGAATGTGGTGCATATTTCAATAATTTCACAAAATTATACCGAACCGTAAACACAACCTGTCTCTCGGTTATGAGACGCCGGCCCACTAAACAAAGCCGAAACGCCACGTCATCCTGGGGCGTTCTTCTTTAGGCGGGAAACTTTTGAATAAAACACAACCCCCCTTCCCGCGCGGTCCAGGGCTCTCATCTTGACAAAGCTGCCAACTGCTTGATATCCATTGCAGCACCTTGATCTTTATTACATAAGTTACTGAGGAATTGTAGACGAGATCACACTTATCAAGTCACTAATTAAATGGACGTTTTGATTTGATGCTTTAGCTTCTTCTTCTTCTATTATACTTTCTCTTGGTCTGGGTTGTATTACCTGTTGGTGAGGATGAACTGCCCTGGGATAATGGCGTCCAGCCATAATAATAATAATAATGATTAGGCTAATTTGTATTGCGCCGTTTTCGTGAATCTGACCTGAAGAGCACTTTGACGATGTTTTTGGTCATGAGAGGTGTATCTGACACCAGCAATCAGATTATAGTTGTTTATATTTTATGTGATATTTTGAAAAGGTGGCTTTTTAGGTTAGATTTAAAATCAGTCTGATTATCAATGCATCCGAGGCGTGCAGGAAGCATATTCCAATCGTACGGACCTGCCACCGAGAAAGCCCGATCTCTGAAATTTGTCCGGTGGATGCGCTTTGGCTCAACTAATCTGCCTATTGTCGAAGAGTTCGCTGATCGAAGCGTGGATTGCCGCAAGATAGGGTTATCAGTAATACAAATATCAGACATTTAGTATTGTGCCAATTCGTAAAGCGCTTCTAAAAACCGCCCAGCATAGTATATACTGGATTCTTTCAGGACACTTAAGCCAGTGAAGAGTCATCCATCACTCCATCTCTTTGTTCTGTCCTGAAATACTTCTATTGCTTCCTCTACATTCATACATCATGTCATATGCACGCACTTTGATTTTTTCGACTCCTTACATGACCGACATTTAATAATCGATCGTGCCACGTTTTCCTCGGCCTTTCTATATTTCTAGCTCCGTTTACGTCGTTTACGTGATGTTCATAACACTTTCATTCGCAACGCATTAACTTCTTATATTTGTACATGTCACTCTATCATATACAGATTTACCACAGATTCGTCTAAGAGATCTCATTTCTACTGCATTTGTTCTACTTTTATCCTTCTTTTGCTGTTCGTTGCTTCACTTCCATATATAAGGTTCGACGTTTTGATTCGTATTATTTATTTGATATGAAGTTATTTATTTATTTATTGTAAGGTAACATGCAGTGACTGTTAATACATCTACAAATGAACAAACATACAGTTAAATAAAGAGATAGAAGGTTACCTGCCGCTTACCCGAAGCTGTTATAGAACGCAGCGGCGCCCTTTCGCCAGTTTCGCTCATACACCATTCGACTTACATTAACTGGAGAATGCACCATTCCAGAAAAAAAGCAAAAGGGTATCTAGGCCACATTTAATCTAGTTTAATTTCAATTCATTTCTATGCTCCAATCTCACAGAGCAAAATAAGGTATATGATTTTATTGGCCTATCATAAAATTAATTCAGACATTTATGTGGGGTTTTACATCATTGTTCATCATCAGCCGTCCGTCATCCACTGCTGAACGTAGGCCTCTCCCAAAGCACGCCACCGCCCTCTATCCTTTACCGCTCCCATCCATCCATGTTCAGCAATCATTTTCAGATCGTCGGTCCAGCGGGCAGGGGGACGTCCAACTCTCCGGAATCCTGTACGCGGTCTCCACTCCAGAACCCGTCTTCCCCATCGGCTGTCGGTTCTCCGACAGATATCCTCAGAGCCACCTCAGTCACCTTGGTTTGTTGTCTAATAAATTCGTTTCTGAATCTGTCCCTCATGGTTATTCCAAGCATGGCTCTTTTCGTGGTGTGTTGGGCGACCTTGAATCTGTAGACTAGACCTTTTGTCAGTGTCCACGTCTCGGATCCGTACGTCATGACTGTCAAGACCCACTGGTTGAAGACTTTAATCTTGTGGCATTGTGGTATTTTAGAAGAGAAAGGCGCACTTAAAGTCATTACTGCAAACAGAAATATATCCTCAGAAGCAAAGATGGCAGTACACAATGGAGTTCTAGTTCCAACCCTCATGTATAGAAGTGAAGCTTGGAGGTGGCAAAAGAAGGATGAAAGCAGGATAAACGCCGTAGAAAAGAGATCACTAAGAAGAATGTACGGGAAAACGTTGTATGATAGATAACTGAACGATGTAGTAAGAAAGAAATATAAGGCAGATGACTGCATCATGGATAAAATTAAAAAAGGATCCCTGAGATGGTTTGGACATATGGAACGAATGGATGAGAGTAGAATGGTTAAAAAGCTGTGCACTAGCAGCGTGAGTGGAAAAAGAAGCCGAGGACGACCGAGGAAAACATGGCATGACCAAATTAATCAATTACTAAAAGGCGGTCATATTCGAAGTCGGAATAATCGAAGTGCGTGCATGGTACGATGTATGAATGTAGAGGAAGCCCGAGAGGTATGCCAGGACAGAGCATTGTGGCGATCCATCCTCTCTGCCTACCCCTCCGGGGAAATGGCGAGATGGTTAGTTAGTTAGTTAGTTAGTTAAGAAGATCATTGTTTAATAAACAGTAAATTTAAAAAGTTATTTCACGTGTCGCTTTGTGTTACCGTCAAGTTAGCTATGCCGTACCGCCAAACCGCGATGCGTTAGATTCGGCTCCATTTCGATACGCATATTCCGAGAGGACCCTTTTGGGATTCCGCGCATACCTGCTGTTCTGATTGGTCCCTCCCCTCCCCCTCGGAACACTGACGCTGCGCTTTTGTTTTTATCGAGGAATCCCACTCTCCCCCCTCGGGCCCTTCACCCGCCCAAGATCCATTGTCGAGGGGAGACATGCAGACGCCCGCATTTTTTATTTTCCATCTACACGGCACATTAAAATTCAAAATGAATTATTTTTTGTGTTATTTTGTTATAATTAAGGACTAAAAAATAAGATATATCAGGGTAAATCCATCATATTGTATGGAACTGGCAGAAGAGGGATAAGAGCAGAATAAATGCGGTAGAGATGAGATCCCTTAGACGTATGTGTGTAAAACGATGTACGACAGAATTTCAAATGCTGATGTAACGAAGGAATATAGAGCATTATGAATAAAATTAGGAAAGGATGACTGCGTGGTTTGGACATATGGAACGCATGGATGAAGGAAAAATGATTAACAAAGTATACGTTAACGATGTGAATGGAGTACTGAGTCGTGGGAGATCGAGGAGGAAAACTTGGCATGACAAAACTAATCAAATTTTGAGTTCGGCCATGTTAGAAGTCGGAAGATTCGATGTGCGTGTATGACTCATTGTATGAATGTGGAGGAATCTAGAGACGTGTAGAAGGGTCGAGTAATGTTGCAGTCCATTTAACCTGCCTACCCCTTCCGCGAAACGGCGTGGTGGTTTGTTGTTGTTGATCCATCTATCCGGCTTTAAAGAAGAGCATCTTCGCTTTACTAGTTTCCATCCAAGGGATTGATTTGCAGCAAAGTGAAGCATTTTTGCTGGTTCTTGGTATGCCACTTGGGTCTTTATAATATGGTAGTTTTCCGTTGCTTCCCGCATTTGTATACAGCAGGTTATTAAAACCTAATTACTGTAACGCACAATGTATGACCAATGTGTACTTCCTGAAACGCAAATTGTATGATCAAAGCGTACTTCCAGTACTGACATATAGAGTTGAAACGCCAAGTCGACCATAAGGAGACTCCGTGTAGCACAGAGGGAACACGAAAAAGCCATGCTGCATGTAAGACTCTTAGACTGGATAAGAAATACGTAGAATGTCGTCGAAAGGGTAGTTAAGCATAAATGTTGCCAGATTGGTAGACGATAGATGGACCAGAAGAGTTGTGGAGTGGAGACCCCGCAAAGATAATGGAAACAGAGGCCCCCCACACGATGGTCCGATGATATTAGGAGACTTGCTGGCGATTGGATGCGAAAGGCGCAAGACAGAAATACGTGAAGAAGTATGGGGGAGGCCTATGTCCAGCAGCGGACGACAACGGTTGTCTAAGTAAGTATTGTATACAACTTTTTAACAATAGATTGCCGTGTTCTGAGTGAGGTTTTCGAACACCATTATCTAAAATGGCTGGTGGACTTCTGGGCCAATGATATATAGACACTACTACCATTGATACGAGGAAGAAGAAGAAGTAAATATTAAAACAATAACTCTCGTATCGATCCACTAATTTACTTGCGGGGGATATGATGTAGCATAGACGAGGCGTCAAGATTAGAAATAGAACAATGGTTTCCGAAATAAATTACATATCATTACCAAATAATAATCAGATAACAGTCTAGTGTGGTAATCAGGAAGAGAACTCCATCTTTTAGAAGTCGCCGACTGTTATATATATATATTTCTCTTAACCTTTTGTATGCCACGAGGTTTGCTTAGCGACTTCTGATAGGCGGTCAATTTTATATTTTAATCGCTCTTTAACATACATCATTACAGCGCAAGCCAAATCGACGTAAAGTCCATCTTCTCTGCCTACAACTCCGGGTAAATGGCGTGATGGTTAGTTAGTTATATATAGCAAATCCTCATTTCCAAGAGAGGTTGGGGAGTGGAAATGAGAGATCATCGGGAGACGGTGGCGGCTCCACTGTCAACGTCTTCCCCTGCTGCAGATGCTCCAGAGTGTGTAAGTCCTGAAATCGGTTCTTTATCATTATTATTATTATTATTATTTTGTTGAATCGCTCATTACAAATCAAATCAAATCAGTTTATTTCATCAATAGACATTACAAAATTATTTTTTAAGGCATCTATTGAGACAAGTAAAATAATATGTTGTGTATGGTATAATACCAGAAACGCATGAGAGGTAGTTCGACATTAGGGAGACAGGATACTCTCCATAATTAAAAGTATTTGCCTTCTAAACGTACTTTGACTAATATGAAAGACGTCGATCTCCGAAGAGACTGCGTTCAGCAGATTAATTGCTTTTCCCACCGGTGACACCAGAGGCAGGTTGGTTCTGGCGGCCGGTAGGTAAAACAATCTGTGCTGTCGCTGTCGAAGATATCAATCAGGGCCAAAAAGACCAACACCCTCCAGCACGGCCGAGTTCTCGAAACCCCTGAGTAATATAAAGAAATGGGTTATGAGATGTTTACATCATAACAGCGCTAGCCAAATCGATATAAAGCATATAGTTATCATATTGATTCTCATGACATGTGACACTAATCTATCGCCATTTTATTGTCATGTGAATTCTACACCAGACCAAAGCGACAATAATAAAACTGCTTTCTAGAAGTTTTATTACAATTTATAAAAAAATATATTTATGGTAATGACATGATTCGCCTTTCTAAGGTATTGTCAAAACTTGATAATACATTAGAAAGTCGAAACATGTCATTCCCATAAAATGTATAATACAACTTCTAGAAAACAGACGTTTTCACTCGTATTAATTAACTATCAGTTTGATAAGTGGCGCAAAATTAATATTTTGATGTGATCGATCATAATACCTTCACACGTGTCAGCCAAGGCACCCACAACTCGGATAGCGAAATATCCACGAGGTAACACAATGCACGTACCTAATTTAATATCTCCCTCCACGTGTTCCTAACAAAAGAGTGCCCAAACAGCATCCCATTATTACAGAAGAACAAAGCTTAATTTTTTACCGCCCTAACCTGCTCTGTTCATCTTTCAAATTCATCTTGAAATCTACGAGCATTTTAAAAGCTATTTGCCAACAGGTAAAAAGGTACAAAATTAATATCATATAAAATAACTAAAAAACCATCACGCCTTTTCCTCGAAGGGGTGGGCAGAGAGGATGGACCGCCACACCATTCTATCCTGACATAACTCTCACGCCTCTTCTTCTAGCTCGCCGATTGTTCCTACTTCAAACATGGCCGCCTTTCAATATTTATTTAATTTGGTAATTCCTTGGCCTTTCTCGACTTGTTTTTCCATTCACACTACTTGGATATATCTGTTTAACCATTCTTCCCTCATCCATTCGTTTCATATGTCAAAACCATCTTAGTGACCCTTTCTTAATTTTATTTAGTGGGCATTCGTCCGCCTTACATTATTTTCTTACTTCATCTTTAGATATTCTATTGTACATTGTTATTTCGCACATTCTTCTTATTGATCTCATTTCTACGGCATTCACTACTTTTGTCTTTCACTACTTTTGTCTTTCTTCTGCCAACTCCAATGAGAGTTCCTTCAAGAGGTTTTCAATGGTTATCCTCAGCTGTAATACAAATGACAGAACATATATAGACAGAGCTTGACTGAGTCAGTTCAGTAGATTTTAATTTAAATATAAAATATAGAAATAAAATTTTATTATAATTAGTAATATCCTTGAGATAAACACCAGCAAGGAAAATATTACAGAAACTAATGAAGGAAAAATATATTTTATTAAATATGTTTAATAAATGCATTTTTTTCATCTCTTTATTGATGCATTGTTCTCACTTTCTATTACGACTAATTTAGCAGTTTAATTGTTGGAAGTTAACTGGTCGGTTAGTTAGTTTAGTATTTATAAAGATGGCGAAGTTATATGAAACTTATCTAATGTGGCATTAGAATACCTTAGCCTAGTATGACAGAAGTTATAGATTAGTAAGAATCCATCCTTTTCATAGCTGAGGATTGTATGCAATTAATGTCATAAAGTCACTTATAATAACGAAGCTCTCATACGCATGCGTTCCAAATTGTTTATAGACTCGTGTAGATTTGATAACACAAAACATCTAACTAATGGTTTAAAAATGACATATACCATAAAGTATGCATAAAATTATCATAAAGACACTAATAACTACAAAGCTCCCGATTTGTATATAATCTCGTGTAAATTCGATACCACAAAACTTCTAACTAATACGTTAAAAAAATTATATAATATTTATGAAAACGTGACACTTTCGTCTTGCTATGGCATTATTACCGGAAAACATACTTTACATCAATATTACAGAGATTTACATCATTGCTGAACAAGAAAATAAATACAAAATAACGATTTTTGGGCTGCAGTGTTTTACGGAAATGACATGTTTCGCATTGCTATGACAATATCACTAGAAAACATACCCTTTCATCAATATTACAGAATTTACATCAATATTCAAGAACTAAATAAACTAAAACAACGACTTCAATGAGATGGTATCGTATGGGATTGATATGTTTTGCATTACTGTGGCGATTTTACTAGAAAACATACTTTTTCATCAATATTACAAAGATTTACATTAAAAAACAAGATAATCTTAAACTAACGATTTTTATGCAGTGGTGTCTTACCGGGAGTGATATGTTTAGCATTGCTATTTCATTATTACTAGAAAACATACTTTTTCGTCAATATTACTGAGATTTACAAAATAGTTCAAGAACAAGATAATAAAAAAATAACGATGTTTCATGCGATGGTGTTTAAAGGGAGCGACATGTTTCGCATTGTTATGGCATTATTGCCAGAAAACATACTTATTCATCAATATTACAGAGATTTACACATTAGTTCAATAATAAAATAATAAAAAAATAACGATGTTTTATGCGATGGTGTTTAAAGGGAACGACATGTTTCGCATTGTTATGGCATTATTGCCAGAAAACACACTTATTCATCAATATTACAGAGATTTACAAATTAGTTCAAGAAGAAAATAATATAAAAATAACGATGTTTCATGCGATGGTGTTTAAAGGGAGCGACATGTTTCGCATTGTTATGGCATTATTGCCAGAAAACACACTTATTCATCAATATTACAGAGATTTACAAATTAGTTCAAGAAGAAAATAATATAAAAATAACGATGTTTCATGCGATGGTGTTTAAAGGGAGCGACATGTTTCGCATTGTTATGGCATTATTGCCAGAAAACACACTTATTCATCAATATTACAGAGATTTACAAATTAGTTCAAGAAGAAAATAATATAAAAATAACGATGTTTCATGCGATGGTGTTTAAAGGGAGCGACATGTTTCGCATTGTTATGGCATTATTGCCAGAAAACACACTTATTCATCAATATTACAGAGATTTACAAATTAGTTCAAGAAGAAAATAATATAAAAATAACGATGTTTCATGCGATGGTGTTTAAAGGGAGCGACATATTTCCCATTGCAATGGAATTATTACTAGAAAACATACTTTTTCAACAATATTACGGAGATTTACAAATTAGTTCAAGAACAAAAAATAACATTTTTTTATGCTGTGCTGTTGACTTGAATGTAAATGATTAGTTCGTTTTCTTTGCTGGGACGAAATTTGAGATAACCTCTCTTTAACAACATAAATATATTCCATCACCTCCGCGTTATAGTGTATAATCACGGATGGGTTATAACGATCCGCCCTTTTCTCTCCCGCCGTCCAGGGCAGACAGCGTGGCGCGGCTTGTTAGTACCCACACAAGAAGTACCGAAGGGAAATATTGGAACACCAAAACACGAATCTAACTTATCGTGTCTAATATCCTCGGGGCACGTCAACATCGCTGTGGGAGAAAACAGTGATTAATCTATACAAAATGTATCACGGGAACCGAAGTCATTCCTACGGAATTCCTTGTCCTTACTGTATACTCGTACATAAAGTGTTTGAACAAACATGACGCATTTATTGTTTCTTGAACAATTATATAAACATTTTTTTTGGTACTAAAATAAACTGTATATAAAATAATGTGTCAAATGCAAATACACGATATGTTTCCTAGAGTTATGTTACCATTTTTGCTAGTTCGAATTCGCGCCTTTAGTGTGGCAGTTACATCTATTGCCACAAAGGCGGTCTGTATACTAACTTATTAATACGAATTAAAATTGTTTTAGATATTGAATTTCATGGACGATGTTTCGCCTTACCTTATCAAATGTCAAACATTAATAATTCTGTATCAATTCCATGTAAAACATTAAAAACACAGACGTTTTCATTAAAAATTCTTTATATTACGTTCGTATTCGTATTAATTATTTATTATAGAGTTTCTTCTTCTTCTTCTTCGATGGCCCTACAGCCCATATCGAGCCTTAGCCTCCAGTATTCTTCGCCTCCAACTCCTCCTGTCCTCCGCTTCGACCCTCCAATCTGACACTCGTAACAATTTCGCCTCATCTCTCCCAACTTCATCCTCCCATCGCAGCCTTGGTCGTCCAATTGATGTTCTACCACCTGGGTGCCACTCAAGCAATCTTTTTGGGGTTTGCAATGACGCCATCCTCTGCACGTGACCGGCCCATCTCAGTCTATTCAGTCTGACCTGTACGGAGAGACTGGGAGCTTTGTAAATTGGTACAGCTCGTCATTATGCCGCACTCTCCAGCCTTTACCGTCAATCACAGGTCCAAGAATTCTGCGTAGCACCCTTCTCTCAAAAGTATCCAATCGCTCTGCGGATTTCGCTGTCATTGTCCATGCCTCACACCCATAGGTCACCACTGTTCGGATGTTTCTGTATTATAGAGTTTAACATAATTATTTTAGAAATGATAAATAAAATTCAATTGCCGCACGAAAGCACTTCAAGTCTTATACATATTTTTTTCTCGTGGATATGACTATGGCGACTTTTTTTTTTTTTTACATATTTATAGCTTAACAATAATATGACTCTTGTTGTATCTCGACCAAGGGTACTCGGTAATTGGTTTATAGATTCAATGGTTTATTGATTACTTCGACCTTTATTGATAATTCACCCGCAAAGACGAGTAATAATTTAATATTTACATCGAAGCACTCGGCTAAATATTATAATTTAATTATGTAGACTCAAGGGCTATTATTAATTATATGTGTTACTATGCTTGAAAATAAATTGCAATATTTTCTAAAAAGAAAAAAATATTTTTTACTGTAGTGAAAAACAGTTATGTAGCAATGAATGAATTGTGAAAAAAAAATTTGAATCAAGTATGAAACCAAATTATATGAATGACATTTTGACAATCACCTTGTCAAGGAATAATCAAATATTTGGCAATGCAATGTAAAGTGAAACATTATTCCTGTAATAAAACTTCTAGAAAATAGACATCTTCATTAGTATTAATGTTTTATCTAATATGGAGTTTTATATCATCGTTTAATTAACAATATACATCCTAATAGTATTTTCGGATAACTAACCGAATATTCATGTGTAAAAACGATAACTAACCAATTAATCTTGTGTAAAAACTTTCAGGTGCAAAAACTCTTACTTCTACTACTAAAACTAACAGAATATTCATTTATAAAAAAAAACGTTAACCAAACGAATATTCGTGTGTAAAAACGATAACCAACCGAATATTCATGGGTAAAAACGATAACTTACCAAATATCATTGTGTAATAAACGATAACCAACCGAATATTCATGGGTAAAAACGATAACTAACCAAATATCATTGTGTAATAAACGATAACCAACCGAATATTCATGGGTAAAAACGATAACTAACCGAATATTCATTTTAAAAACCTTAACTGTCTTCCACGGGGGCGAAAAGAGAAGGATGGAGTGCCGCATCGGTTAAAGTGTGTCAGTCCATTCTTTCTGCCTACCCCTTCAGGGAGACGGCGTGATGGTTAGTTAGTTTTTTTTTAGTTAACTAACCGCATATTCATGTGTAAAAATGATAACTAACCGAATATACCAACTAACTAACTAACCATCACGCCGTCTCCCCGAAGGGGTAGGCAGAAAGAATGGACTGCCACACCTTTCTTTCCTGACATATTTCTCTCGCTTCCTCAACATTCATACATCGTGTCATGCACGCGCGTCGATTTCTCTGACTCCTCACATGGCCGACATTCAATATTTGATTTATTTGATCGTGCCACGTTTTCCTCGGTCTTCCTCTATTTCTGGTTCCATTTACATCATTAACATATAATTTTTACCATTCTTTCTTCATTCATTCTTTCAATATGTCCAAACCATCTTAATGATCCTTTCATTATTTTGTTCACGACACCATCATTCGCACCGCATTCACTTCTTATATTTTCATTCGGCACTCTATCATACACAGAGTATCCACATATTCTTCTAAGAGATCTCATTTCAACTGCATTTATTCTACTTTCATCCTTCTTTTGCCAGTTCCATGCTTCGCTTCCATACATAAGGGTCGGTAGAAGAACACCATTCTAACCGAACTAACCGAATATTAGTGTGTAAAATACGACAACGAACCGAATATTCTTGTGTAATAAACCAAAACACACACAATAGAAGCGATTTTAACAAAATGCAGATAGTGACGTAATCATAAGTTACGTTTTTTAGTCGACAAAAATCAAAATTCTAAAATTATCGAATCTTCAAATTTTGGACAGTTTTCGATTATTTATAACCTCAGAATGTATTATTAATTTCAACAAGTCATCAAAGGCAGCTGGGGAGTTATATTTATCCCTAGATCAGCCTCTAATAAAGTGAGTTTCTCGAAGGAAGGTGGTAAGCCCTCTATAAATATATCAACAGCGCAGCAGCTGTCGGCGTTAAACGAAACCAGACCTGGGGATCAAACGATGCCCGGAGTAGCGAAACCGGTCCAATAAAATAGCATTATGACCAGCACACTAAAGTTTTAATAGCATTTAAAACGAACGTCTATTGCAGAAAGATATATGACATTTGTATTCAAGTTGCCGCTCTTATATGAAACTTGCTCGGACGGTAGCCATTATTATTTCTTTCTCACGGATTACACCGATATCATTATAATACAGACTTCAAAATGATACTTTATTAATGAAAGCAATAAATTCCCGTTCACAATGGAGTTCTAGATCCAACTAACCTTCTTGGCCGAGAGGTAAGAGCTCTGACTGCTATATCGAAGGTCCCAGGTTCGATTCCCAAGTGTGATTCTCACACTGTCTTTGATCTGGTATAGAATTGACGTGACAATATAATGGCGATAGATAAGCTACCTATCACATGTCATGAAAATCAATTTAATTACTAAAAAAATTATTGTGTACAATAATTTGGTTCAAAATTACCTGTTGTTTAATAAATAAACCTTTATGTATGGAAGCGAAGCATAGAATTGAGAGAACAAATGTGAAAGATATGATATTCCTTAGACGCATCTGTGGTAAAACAATGTATGGCAGAATTTGAAATGCCGATATCAGGAAGGAATGTAGAGCGGAAGGATCACTGCATTGGTTCGGACCCATAAAACGCATGGATGAAGAAATAGATGGTTACGAAAGTACAGCATTTAAAACATTTGAAAGGATCACTGCATTGGCTGCCACATAGAACGCATGGATGATTAATAAAGTAATTCTAAACGATGAGAAGTCGAAGAAGACCAAGGAAAACATGACCAAATCTATCAAAATTTAATGGTCGGTCATGTTGTGGACAAGACGAAAGTCATGTATAATGAACATATTATCCCGGGATCAGTAACCGTCGATGGGTCGGCTCTCGAAGTGGTACAAGAATACCCATATCTTGGCCAAATCATACAATTAGGACGAAACAATTTCGAGAAAGAAGCCAACCGAAGAATTCAGGTGGGTTGGGCGGCCTTTGGGAAATTACGTCATGTTTTCACTTCCAAAATACCACAATGCCTCAAGACTAAAGTCTTCAACCAGTGCGTTTTGCCAGTCATGACGTACGGAGCCGAGACGTGGACATTGACAAAAGGTCTAGTCTACAGATTCAAGGTTGCTCAGCGCGCCATGGAAAGAGCCATGCTTGGAATAACCTTGAGGAACAGATTTAGAAACGAATTTATTCGACAACAAACCAAGGTGACTGAGGTGGCTCTACGGATAGGCGGGCTGAAGTGGCAGTGGGCTGGCCATATCTGTCGGGGAACCGACAGCCGATGGGGAAGACGGGTTCTGGAGTGGAGACGCGTACAGGATTCCGTAGAGTCGGACGTCCCCCTGCCCGCTGGACCGACGATCTGAAGAGGATTGCTGGACATGGATGGATGGGAGCGGCAATGGATAGGGGGCGGTGGAGGGCTTTGGGAGAGGCCTACATTCAGCAGTGGATGACAGACGGCTGATGATGATGATATTAGAAGTCGGAAAAATCGACGTGCGTGCATGACTCGTTGTATTATATATCATAGAGAGGTATATCAGGATAGAATAGTGTAGCGATCCATTCTCTCTGCCTATCCTTCCGGGGAACGGAATGGTAGTTTGATTTGCTGTTGCAAAAATGATACGTATAAAGTAATCAAATGATTTTACTGAAATCTCTTGATGGAAGTTCATTTTAAATAATAATTAAATAAAACGATGTTTTTTTTAACTACTTCCACTTTTGTCTTTATTTAGACAGCGACCGGTTTCGCCAGGCTCGCTGGCATCGACAGACTGGTCTGCATGACTCGTTGTATGAATGTGGAGGAACTAGAGAGGTATATCAGGATAGAATAGTGTAGCGATCCATTCTCTCTGCCTATCCTTCCGGGGAACGGAATGGTAGTTTGGTTTGCTGTTGTAAAAATGATACGTAAAAAGTAATCAAATGATTTTACTGAAATCTCTTGATGGAAGTTTATTTTAAATAATAATTAAATAAAACGATGGTTTTTTAACTACTTCGAAACCAGTCGCTGTCTAAATAAAGACAAAAGTGGAAGTAGTTAAAAAAAAACATCGTTTTATTTCATTATTACGTAAAAAGTAGCTTTAAGTATTTTTATGTATAATTTTTTTCAAACTACAATAAGTATATTTACTGTCACTGGCACTCAAGTCGTAAGTAGTGGGGTATCAATAATGAAAGTCCTCTCACGACACTCCCATATTAAATCGTATAAATAAAAATAATAAAAATATCAGGGGTGATTCAGTGACTTAAACTGTCTACGTTTTTTTTTCTTTCTTTATTTATTTTTTCTTGCTCCTCTTTTCAGATTTTATTATACATACCGTTTATCCCTTGGTGCCCCTTCATGGTCCAGGATCACATAACTGCACCTAGAATCGGGAATCCCGATGATAGATGAAATCATTCTGAAACTTGCCGAACGTTTTTACAAAGGACTCCCTTCACACCCTAACCCCACAATATAAGACCTCCTTCAGAGGAACTATCCGGGCCACACAAATCATGCCCCCACATAAACCAACAATCCATCAAATTACCTTCCAACAATGTTTCACACGTAAGAGGAATAGCCACAAGAGCTGAACCTGTGTAAGCCAGAAGATCCAAGTCCAACCTGATAACCCTGCATACCTAATATTATTTTTCGTTACTTTTTCTACTGATTATATGATACTGGTACACTTTATATAATATATATGCGGTCACAAAAAAGTCGTAAAAGTAATAAAACTTTAACGAAATATAATAATACGAATGAAAAATTTCTTTGTAAGGTTTTAATTATAAAAAGGAGATTTACATCATTGTCCAAGAAACAAAATTTAAGTTGGAGGTAGCTGACATAGCTACCCAAATGATTATTTTCCATACATTTTATATAAAATACATACATGTTTACAAGAGACGGAAAATGGAGAAAGACATCGAAGGAAGGGTTGGTGTTGGGAATAAAATAAATGACGCACTTAAAGTCATTAATGCAAATAGAAATATATCCACAGTAGCAAAGATGGCAGTACACAATGGAGTTCTAATGCCAACCCTCATGTATGGAAGTGAAGCTTGGAGCTGGCAAAAGAAGGATGTAAGCAGGATAAACGCCGTAGAAATGAGATCACTAAGAAGAATGTGCGAGAAAACGTTGTATGCTAGAATACCGAATGATGAAATAAGAGAGAAATGTAAGACAGATGAATGCATCATGGATAAAATTAAAAAAGGATCCCTGAGATGGTTTCGACATATGGAACGAATGGACGAGAGTAGAATGGTTAAAAAGTTGTACACAAGCAGCGTGAGTGGAAAAAAAAGCCGAGGACGACCGAGGAAAACATGGTATGACCAAATTAATCAATTACTAAAAGGCGGCCACATTCGAAGTCGGAATAATCGATGTGCGTGCATGGTACGATGTATGAATGTAAAGGAATCCCGAGAGGTATGCCAGGACAGAGCATTGTGGCGATCCATCCTCTCTGCCTATCCCTCCGGGGAAATGGCGTGATGGTTAGTTAGTTATTTTTTAAATTTTTTTTATATAAAATATAATAAAGCTTCTAGAAAACGTTCCTTTTCATTTTTATTAATGAAATATAATAAGTTAATTAGGTATACAGGTATGCAACCCAGTGATATAGCGTTATTAGGGCATCATTAAATTCAATATATCTTATAAATTTATTATGTCTCACTATGGTGAAAAGTGTCTCTTTCTAGCAAAATGATAGTTACAGAGTGTTAACCCATAAACGAGAACGATTTAAACTGATGATGATGACTAACCCGATGATGAAGGTGTAAAGCCTTCGAAACTTGTCAAAAAAATAAACTCAAAAGTGGAAAAAACAGTGTTTTAATTCATAAAAAAATTCGTCATGGTGGAATTCTACAGTGTAAACTCAAAAGTGGAAAAACAGTGTTTTAATTCATAAAAAATTCGTCATTATGGAATTCTACAGTGTTAACGCTTTAAGTTTATCTTCTTCTTCTTCTTCCTCAGCCTATTCCCGTCTACTCCTGGACAAAGGCCTCCTCCATTCGCTTCCATGTCACTCTGTCTTGTGTAGACTTTATCCAGGTTATTCCGACGTGTCTATTCAGATCATCGTTCCACCGTAGTTGCGGTCGCCCTGCACTTCTCTTTGCCGTCCACGGTATCCAAGTCAGTAGTCTTCTTGTCCATTTTTCATCTGAGCTTCTGGCTACGTGACCTGCCCGTTGCCATTTTAGAGTCGCCACCCGGTGGATGATGTCAGTGACCTTTGTTTTTTCTCTCACCGTATCATTTCTGAATCTGTGTATTAGGCTTTCTTAAAATGGCTCTTTCAATGGCTCTTTGGGTCACTCGTAGTTTCTCGTCACTTTGTTAGGACAATGTTACAGTTTCAAGACCATAAGTACCAACTGGCAGAACACAGGCTTCAAAATAATAATTAATTCCAAGTTTATCTGAAATTTCTTATTCACTAAAACATAAGTGATGGATGGTGGTTCTTTCCATCAGTAACCGTCGATGGGTCGGCTCTCGAAGTGGTACAAGAATACATATCTTGGCCAAATCATACAATTAGGACGAAACAATTTCGAGAAAGAAGCCGACCGAAGAATTCAGTTGGGTTGGGCCTTTGGGAAATTACGTCCACTTCCAAAATACCACAATGCCTCAAGACTAAAGTCTTCAACCAGTGCGTTTTGCCAGTCATGACGTACGGAGCCGAGACGTGGACATTGACAATAGGTCTAGTCTACAGATTCAAGGTTGCCCAGCGCGCCATGGAAAGAGCCATGCTTGGAATAACCTTGAGGGACAATTTAGAAACGAATTTATTCGACAACAAACCAAGGTGACTGAGGTGGCTCTACGGATAGGCGGGCTGAAGTGGCGGTGGGCTGGCCATATCTGTCGGAAAACCGACAGCCGATGGGGAAGACGGGTTCTGGAGTGGAGACCGCGTACAGGATTCCGTACAGTTGGACGTCAACCTGCCCGCTGGACCGACGATCTGAAGAGGATTGCTGGACATGGATGGATGGGAGCGGCAATGGATAGGGGGCGGTGGCGGGCTTTGGGAGAGGCCTACATTCAGCAGTGGATGACAGACGGTTGATGATGATGATGATAAGTGATGGTTATTTTCCGAGATAATAATTACAATACTGAGAGCTCGTCAATAACGTATTCATGGACACTGGTGTCGTAAATTGCCACAGCGGCCTCCCTCTTCATGTCTGACAATTAATTTTGATATGTAAATAAAATATGAATACCAAACACAAAGATTGTATTGTAGATACGCACTTGATAAAATAATAATTAAATCCAATTTCAAATATTCCGTGTCCCAGCCGTCGCGTCGGTGGCTACGGCTTCCTACCGTCTATAAAGATTTAAATTTACGACCAGCACAATTATTATTTAGGTCGGCATTCCGGTTTTATAGGCTGTTAGCTGCGAACACTCCGTTTACTATTCCCCCCAGATTTACAGCATCTTCCTTATCTCGTATCGGCCGCTCTATTTGTAAGTCGTAACTCCCCTTTGTCCGCTACCGATGTCGGGCCACTCTGTCTGAAGGCACCGCCAAAACACAGGTGTTCATTATTACTATATAGGTACTATCGAATACTATCCTGCAAGTTGGTCCAAACAATCATAAAACAACATACACCTGAACTTCTTCTTCTTCACTTTTGGTAGACTCAGGAGTCTGTTATTTCAGGCGGGTCCTCTTGAGACGCTGAACTCCAGCTTTCTCTCCACCACACCGTTTCGGGGGTCTTCCTGGTCGGCGTTGTCCATTTAACGTTCCATGGAGAGCTATGTGTGGTATCCAATTTGAGCTCATCCTTTCTACGTGTTGATGCCAGTATCGCCGCCTTTGACGTCCCCATCTGACCACATCTTCGACCTCGCAGATTTCTCGGATTGCTGTATTCCTACACCTGAACTTGCAATGCGTAATCCAATATTTCTTGAACAATGATGTAAAACTTCATATTAAATATTAATATGTATGAAAAAACGATAGTTTTCAAGGAGTTTTATTATAATATTTATGTACGACATGTTTCGCCCTTCTAAGGCATTATCAAATGTGACGAAACTTCAACTCGTTGCAATTTGTATACACTATAGTAAAATCGGAATGAACTGAGTCTTGGGGCCATAAATCATTTCCCTTTGTCTATCTCGCTTGCACTTATGGGCCTTATGGAACGGTTTAGGGTTGGGCGTAACAATAAAATAAATATATCGATAAGTAACGTTTATTATCGTATCTTGTTCATAAACTTTAACGAGGTAACAAAGTTTTGATATTAATCTTTATTTATAGGTTTTATGTGCGTTTAAATTAGTATGAAATTAGTGACTACCAGATACTAAATTAAATACCAGTAAAAACCGAAAAATTGTTTAATTTTAAAATTTGTATACCGTATGTCTATATTATAAACACAGAAAGAAAGTTAAGTATAAAAAACAAAGTACATCATATTGTGGCCCTTAAAAGAGCCGTTTATATTACAAAAAAATGTATCAATCCCGATCGGAGTCTTCTTCATCAGTGTCTTCTGCCAAATTTATTATAAGCGGCGCGTGATCTCGCTTTCTGAGCAAGCTTTCTGTAGATCATTGTTTTGAAGTTCCTCGGCATGTCTCACACATTTGGCCAAGTCTTCTTGTGTGACATTATCGATGGCTCGGTGGAGGTGATTTTCAACATCTGCTGTCTTGAATGTATTATTATTATTTGCAACTTCTCCCTTTACTTGTGTCCAAATTAATTCTATTGGCTTATATTGACAGTGATGTGGAGGCAGCCGTATTACTTCGTTGGCTCGCTCATTTGCCAGATTGTCTAAAGCGTAGACCTTCTGCGGGTTACTGGCTTTTACTTTTCTTATTAACTCTTCTATAATTTCTCTGCTGGAATATGGAATGTTTTTATTTGTTAACCATTCTTGAATCTCGGCTTTCCTTGTATTTCTTGTGGGTATCTTTTCCAACTGCATTGAATGGTAGCTTGCGTTATCGACGATTTTAACTGAGGGCTGTTCAAGTACATTTAGGAATGCGGAAAACCATGCCATATATGTGTTGCCATCCATTTCTGTGTGATAATCAGCATCCTTCGATTTTACCGCTTTAAATATTAGCTTCGCTTCTGGAACAAAGCCAGTCCTTGTGGAACCCGCATGGCAAATTATCAATCGTTGACCTTTTTCTACAGGCTGATTCTTGAAAC
Organism: Lepidostoma basale; assembly: GCA_022606425.2. Lineage (NCBI taxonomy): Eukaryota > Metazoa > Arthropoda > Insecta > Trichoptera > Lepidostomatidae > Lepidostoma > Lepidostoma basale. Next base: position 574,587 of record JAHDVF020001598.1, on the reverse strand, counting down.
CACCTTCATCGTTGCTTCCAAGCCACATACGCTTTCCTGAATGGTTTTGATTAATCCATGTTTCATCCAGATAGAAACGCGGCCGCTGATCGTTTGTTCTTCTAAGTAAATCCAATTTCCTTAAAAAGTCCATTCTGGCACAAACAACAACTGTTCTTTCCATTAAATATTTACGTCCTTCGGCATTTTTCTTATACTTAAACCCAATCTCCTTCATGAGTGTTCTCATCGAATTTTTTCCGCATTTAAAATCAGGTAATTGTTCTCACGGACGGATACTCTCCACTATCATAAAATGAACCAACGGTCCGCTTCAACACACTTTTATCAAAATCGTCAATATTGGTGACAGTTTCTGGTTTCTTAAAATTTGCTCTTGGTGTACAGGGCCTGCCTAATTGCAATAATTCAGTCTTTATTCGGTCCACTGTCACTCTACTCACACCACAAATAAACGCGGCCGTGCATACGTTGTGAATCACTGTTGGAGTTTGAGGGCTAATATCGCCATGTAATTTCTTCAAATCAACGTTCGAAAATAAACTATCCATAGTGCGCAACGAGTGTTGACACACGAATGTATTTATTTAATTGCTGTAAACACATTTATAGCAACAACAAAAAAAACACGCACTGCAATTGGTAAAGACCAATCACCAGTGACCCATCATACATATCATAACGTACAGATCATATAAAATCATTATAGTCGATCGTATCGTATATCGATCGACGAAAAAATCGACAACGGTCGCTTCCCATCCCTATCTCTATTGACATTTATGGCCCCAAGACTCAGTTTAAAACGGCCGGAGTATAGTAAAGGGACCAGAATATGGTAATTAACGAAAATGTATGTGACTTTATACATTTTTAACTAATAATTATTTAAAACTTAAAATTATTTTATTAATTTTTTTATTATTTTAATAGTAAAGTTACATCAATTTTCGTTAATTACAAAATTTTGCTCAATTTACTTGTGTATATAAGTTGAAGTTTCGTCACATTTGATAATGCCTTAGAAGGGCGAAACATGTCATATATAAATATTATAATAAAAATCCTTGAAAACTATCGTTTATTCATACATATTAATAAATAAAACGATGTTTTTTATTAACTACTTCCACTTATTGTCTTTATTTCAACAGCGACCGGTTTCGCCAGGCTAGCTGGCATCGACACACTGGTCCAGTCTGTCGATGCCAGATAGCCTGGTGAAACCGATCGCTGTCAAAATAAAAACAATAAGTGGAAGTAGTTTATAAAAAAATCGTTTTATTTAATTATTATTTGTAATGAAATGCAGTAGAAATGAGATCTCTTAGACGAATGTGTGGAAAAACTGTGTATGATAGAGTGTCGAATGAAAATATAATAAATGATTTCATCGCCAAAGATATAATATATAAACTATTTAATCATTGCTTGGAGGAGGGATATACGCCGCTTGACTAGAGGAGAGCAGTAATTAGCCTCTATACAAAGGATAAGGGTCGCGTATGGAATGTGGAAACTATAGTTTCTATACCATATATCATATGTCATCACGACCTTCGTGGCCGAGTAGTACGTGCATTGACTGCCACCCCGAAGGTTCTGGGTTCGATTCCCAGCGAGGGCAATGTGATTGTCACACTGTTTTTGATCTGGTGTAGAATTCACGTGACAATAAAATGGCGGTAGATTCGCTATCTATCGCATGTCACGAGAATCACTATGATAGCTATAATAATACCCTTAACATCGATTTTGCTCATGCTGTCATGATGTAAAGAGCGATTCAACAAAATAATAATAATGGAATGGTCGAGGGATCGATTGGCAGAGGACGACCTCGCCAAGAGTACCTAGACCAGATTTGGCGAGACATGGGTTGCACATGGTTGACATGGGTTCGATTGTTATGGTTAGTTAAAAAGTTTCAATCCTGGGATTGGTTTGCAGCAATTTCTTCTATTCTTCTCTTCCATTCTTCCCTGTCTTATGCGGCTCTTTTGAAATCTGCATATGATGAGCAGCGCACGTCCACCAACAGGTCCTCCAGGTACTCTCGGCGTGGGCGTCCCCTAGAGTTTGTCCCCTCGGTCATACCCTCCATTATGGCATGCAAGAGACCTTCTTGACGTATTACATGGCCAATCCATCTTGCACGCCTTTCGGACAAGGTCCTGAGCAGGTGCCTTCCTCCTTCGATTCCTTGAAGAACTTCCTCATTCATAATGTGGTCTCTCCAGGAAATTCCTAATAGTCTTCTATAGGACCACATCTCAAAAGCCTCTAGTCTCCGCTTATCTCTTTCGGATAGGCACCATGTCTCGCAGCCGTACATCAAGATACTCAATACATAGGTCTTGATGAGGAGTATTCTCAGTTTTACGTCTATATTATTTGATTATATTATTTTCGACCTTTTATTAAATGCAAGCCTAGCCTGATGTATACTGCTGTCGACCTCGCTCTTAGACCGGCCGTCCCATGTTATTTTGCTCCCGAGGTAGACAAACTCCTTTGGTGGAACTCCTGACATTACTACTCTCATCTGATGTTGCGTTCGGCCTACAGTCAACAGCTTTGTTTTGCCTTTATTTATCTTCATGTTGTAGCTATCTTGAAGAATGCCTTGTAAAGTTGCTAAGGGCTCCTGCAGTTCCTCCTCACTTTCAGCAACCATAGAAATATCAGTTACGGTTAGATTTTAATTAATTAATTGATTAATTATCGAAATTTAGATTCAATGGTTTTTGGTTCTGCTTACAGAGACAACAGCCATTGTGTTAAAGTGTCGCCGTGTGCTTTTTGGCATCGCGATCTTAAAACGAATTTAGAATAAAAAAAATGGAACGCTATTTCAAAATTGTAACGTTTATAAAAAGCGCGCTCTTCATTCAACTATCTACACGCACCGAAATACCGTTGGCTAACCAAACTCGGAGGCGTGAAGTATTCTCATTCTTTCCTCCCACAATAGCCTAGAGTGCTAGCGAAAAAGGTTAAAAAATAATATAATAAAAAAAAAAAAGCCCTAGAATGGGAAACTCGAACCAACAAAGAAAAAACGAGCCAATGGAAAATATTTAAAGAACTTTAATTCAATTCTCATTCTTGGTGTACATTGGCTTTTTTGTGGCGCACAAAAAGGGTCTGTGTGAGGTAATACCCTTGGTCCGTTAAAAAAACATCCTAACGTAATGCAATTAATAAGCGTATCAGCCGCGACGTGGTCTGCTAAGGAGCTCGGCTCACTGGTTCTCAAATGGTCGAGATCCGTTTCTGTAAGGCTGCAGCCACACAAAAGTGTCTTGCTGACTCGTTTGCTGTCTGTCAGAAAAAGACAAAGACTAATTTAACAGCGTTGTCAAATAATCTTATTTTTAAACGACCAGCTATTGTTTAAGCTTTTATATTAACTTTAATTTATGAATTCAGACAATTAATCACTAATGATTCGTGATCACAAAGTTTATGTTAACAAAACTAGTTCTCTTTACTCACATTTATTTTCAAATCGAATATTTTTTTAATTTTGCATTAAGTTAAATTAGCTTTGCACTGAATCAAATAAATAAATGAAAATTCTAACATTAACAAAACGTGTCATGAGGATGCATGAAAATTGAGCTAATCTATCACCATTTTATTGTCACGTGAATTCTAAACCAGACTACTCTTCTGAATTTAGAAGAGGCGCGAGAGTTATGTCAGGATAGAACAGTTTGGCGGTCCATCCTCTCTGCCTAACCCTCCCGGGAACCAGCGTGATGTTTAGTTAGTTAGTAGGTCGTATTGTGTGTAGGTTATCTGTAAGATATTTCCTGACTTCAGCCCACAGTGCACTGTCCACTGTCCGGGCATCTCCTCCGGTGGCTGCTCGCCGCTCCCTGGACCACCGGCGGCCTATTGTCACGGCATTTGGACACGCTCTTCTTGCGCCACAAATAGGAAGACCTGAAAAAATAAAATTCCGAGTCAACGCGTTGATCTTGGATTCTTTGTGATATTTTTTATACGGTTTCAAGTAAGAGGAAGACTACTACAGACGCACTCCGAATTCCTATAGATATATATTAAAAATAATTCTTTCAATTTATTTCAATTTTTTTTTTAAATCATAAACATTACAGTACATAACCAAAGCGTTTATGACCATATAGGTAGAATACAAAAACAACAAAAAAAACAATTTTAATCAGAATACACAATTTTAAAATTAAGATTAATTAGAAACAATAAGAAGAACGACACATTATTTAAGAGATAAATGTTTTCTGAGGGTAAGTTTTTTTCTGTTTCTGAGTTTATGAGTTTCGGTTTTTTTCGTTTTCTGAGGGTTTTTCTTAAGAATTTTGTTTAAACAACACAACAACAACAAACCATCACGCCGTTTCCCGAGAATGGACCGCCACACTACTCTATCCTGACATACCTCTCTAGCTTCCTCCACATTCATACAGCGAGTCATACACGCACGTCGATTCTTCCGGCTTCTGACATGACCAACCTTTAAAATTAGATCAATTTGATCATGCCATGTTTTCCTCGGTCTACCTCGACTTCGTACTCCATTCACATCGTTAACGTATACTTTTTTAATCATTCTTTCTTCACCAACGTCCGAATCAACGCAGCGATCCTTTCATAATTTTGTTCATAATACCTTATTTCGCTCTACATTCCTTTCTAATATCAGCATTTGAGATTCTGTCATACATCGTTCTATCGCACATACGTCTTAGGGACCCATTTATTCTGCTCTCATCTTTCTTCTGCCAGTTCCATTCTTCGCTTCCATACATAAGGGTTGGGACCAGAACTCCATTGTGAACGGCCAATCGATAATAATTAAACAATACTGTATTCTTATTCCGACCCTTATGTATGGAAGCGAAACATGGAACCGGTAAAATGCGTAAAGTAGAATAATTGTAGTAGAAACGAGATCTCTTAGACGAACGTGTGGAAAACTGTGTGTGACAGAGTGTCAAATGCAAATATAAGAAGTGAATGCGGTGCGAATGAAAGTGTAATGAACAAAATAATGAAAGAGACATTAAGATGGTTTGGACACATGGAAATAATTAATGAAGAAATAATAAATAATAGAGAAGTCGGAAAAATCGACGTGCGTGTATGACGTGATATATGAATGTTGAGGAAGCGAGAGGTGTATGTAAGGAATAAAAAGTGTTACAGTCTATTATTTCTATATACTCCTCCAAGGAGACGGCGTGATGGGTATTTAGTTATGTTATTAAATGTTTATATTTGAAACACTGTTAGGTGTCACATAGGTCTACAACAAGGAAGAAGAAGAAGAAGAAGATATACACAACACTCTACTGCGCATTTCGCAAACATATTTCGGATGGTATTCGTCCTTCTTCAGTGTAATTTTTAAAATAAAATTTTCCATAATTAGCGTCTTCGATAGTCCTCCCCAGGAATTGGATGCATGACGGAAGAGTTAATATTTGGACATGACTCGAGTCGCCTCGCTCTCTCTATTCTACCACTACATTGTTAAAAATAATGCAGCCCAGTGGCGGGCTGTAAATAATTTAGCAGTTAGTAATGCACGTCTTATGTTCCAGGTTAAAATGGCAGTGCACAATGGTGTTAATATCTATGGAAGCGAGGCATGGAACTGGCAAAAGAAGGATGAAAGTAGAAAAAATGGAGTAAAAATCAGATTTCTTAAACGAATGTGTGATACTCGAATGAAAATATAAGAAGTGAATGCGGTGCGAATGATGGTGTTATGAACAAAATAATGAAAGGATCATTAAGACGGTTTGGACATATGGAAAGGATGAATGAAAACAGAATGGTAAAAAAATTATATATCAACGATGTAAATGTAACTATAAATAGAGGAAGGCCGTGGAAAACGTGGCACGATCGAATAAATCAAATATTGAATGTCGGCCACGTGAGTAGTCAGAGAAATCAACGCGCGTGCATGACACGACGTATGAATGTTGAGGAATCGAGAGAAATATGTCAGGAAAGAAAAGTGTTGGCGTCCATTCTTTCTGCCTACCCCTTCGGGGAGACGGTGTGATGGTTAGTTTTTTTAATATACACCATAGAAAGGCGAAATACATTACTTCCATAAAATATAATGTTATTTCTCAATATCATACATTTTCTAGTAGATTTATTAATTTTTACGGAAGTGACATGTTTTGCCTTACTAAAATATTAATAAATGTTTGAAATTTTGTTATGTCCTGGCAAGGCGATATACGTTACTCCCATAAAATATAATGTACGAGTATTTTATATAATTAATGTTATAATTTTTTGAAAAAAAAAATATATTTTTTTTTTACATATTTTAATTTCATTATTTTTTGTTAGCCTAGAATTTTCAAATAACAACATTAATATTTTTATTTTACGTTTTTACTAATAGGCGGCCATATTCGAAGTCGGAAAAATCAACGATCATGTGTTTACTCCCATAGTTGTGTTTACTCCCACTGTTACAGCCCATATCGAGCCTTAGCCTCCAGTATTCTTCGCCTCCAACTCCTCCTGTCCTCCGCTTCGACCCTCCAATCTGACACTCTTAACAATCTTTCCCCATCTCTCCCAACTTCATCCTCCCATCGCAGTCTTGGTCGTCCAATTGGTAATGTGTTTTTTTAATATGTGTTTTACATTGTAACTAACTAACTAACTAACCATCACGCCGTCTCCCCGAAAGGGTAGGCATAAAGAATGGACTGTCACACTTTTACTGATGCGGCACTCCATCCTTCTCTTTTCGCCCCGCGGGAGACGCGGTGTGATGGGTTGCGAACCTCATCGCCACCAATAGGCATCTCCCGCGCACACTTCGATCTTCCAACATCCACAAAATAAATCTAAACAGATAATAAAAAATACAGTGATATAAAATAAAATAACAAAATAAAAATAATTTAATGCAAAATGTTATTTTTAGATGGTACACATTTGTCTATTTAATTTATGTTCCACGAATCCACCGTTTTTTAAATTTAGCACATAATGTAATAACACATAATGTTTTTCCGATGTTGCACATGTTGACATGGACGATCCGGACTTTTGTGTTTATTTAATTTATGTTACACGTATCCACCGTTTTTTAAATTAGCTGTTATATGATTTAATTAATGTTCCACGTATCCACTTTTTTTATTTAGCAGTAATTAGGCACTTAAAACCAACCAACACCAGCAAGAACTTTAAAAGAATATTCAAGAAATTATTCAAATTGTCATTGGAACAAATCAAAAATTTATTTTTACACCTGTCAAAATTCTTTATATAAACGAAAAAACTTGTATAATTTTGACATCAAAACAGTAAAAACGTATTATGTCTCACAATTAACTATTATAAAGTGCGGCAACATTCAAATTGACCAAAACAATTCACTTATACACGTAATTTCTCCAAATTCACGGGAGCACCAAATGAACCACTAAATTTTCAAAATCAGAATCAATGTATATTTACATTGTATAAATGTAGAAAACTAGAGGTATGTCAGGACAGCAGTGGGCGTCCATTTACCCCGTCTACTCTTTCGGAGAAACAACATGATGATTGGTTAGTTAGTTCGTTATGTTTTCATCAATATTCATGTACAGTCGTAGCTTTATATAAATACGTTTTACTTCTAGAGTCCGTTTATTTCGGGGAGAAAGTTTGCAATAATGTGAGTGACAGTGCGCTCACAAAAAGACGCTATTTTAATTTTTTTTTGTATGAATAGAAAACACAAAAAAAATATATATCAATAATATTTTATACTCGCACATTAAAATAAGCCCAAATTCAGCTTCAATTATAATAATCACAAAGTTAAATTTCATTAAAACATTTTATTAAAATTGTTTATTGATTTTTATTGAATATATTTTTAAGGGCATGACCAATATTCAAAATGATAAGGGTGTGGCCAATATCCAATATTCAATATGACTATACAATATTAATTCAAAGAAATTTGTCTTTTTAATTAATTTATTTCAATTATCTGGTGTTCCGGCTAACGGTCTCTGGAAGTTAAAAAGAAATAAATAACTAAAAAAAAAATTAAAACTAATTAATTAAATAAGAATTAAACAATTAAATTTAAAATACTGTGATTATATTGTATATTATAAATAGTGTCAGTTTTACGTCTGCGTGTCTCTTATCAACTTCCCCGATTACAGAATTTTAGGTAAAGAGTCGGTGAGATTCAAGGCTATGTCGGTGTCGTTACGTTCACTATCCAGTGTAAGTGGAACTTTAGACTCAAACTTACCGATACATACTTATTAGACCCAGGAATTAATCAAATCTTTTACTATAGCCAAATTAAAAGGTGTCACTCTTATTATTGAAAATATTCTCCGTGAAGTGAATAAACTATACATGCTTTCTTTGTGATGTCTACAGGATACTTCCGGAATGTCCACGCACCCCACTGCGCAGCCTTTGCGCCACGTCAGCAGTTAGCACCGCAGCCTCCGCGGCCGACGGCCCCGCTACCCCATTGTGTCGATAATTGAATCGATTTTCATTATAAATATTGACCAAGCGTATAAATACCGGGTCCTTGTGTTATCGAACCCACCCAGTTTTGGTTTAAACTGCGCGCGCGGATACGTTAAGTTAAACCCAAAACCGAATTACATTACTCATATAGTATAGCAATAGCATATAGTCTTCATTCCCACGAGCCTTAAAATAAGAAAGAATACGAATTAAAAGTCTGTTTTCTAGAAGTTTTATGATAACTAGTTGCAATTCGCGAAATCGTTTACGAGAGTAGGGTGATTTTTGTGCACGTATCGAGAGGATTTGTGATATTGCACTGAGGATGTTGGGCTTTATCGTTCGGACCGGAAGAGTTCTCAGAGATCCTAGTGTGCTGAAAGTCCTATTTATTTTTTTATTTCATTAATTTGAATAAAAATCAACATTGCAGACATATAATTCCAGATCGTTTGCAATTACATTATAAGAATTTGTAAGAAAAGCATAAAAAACCATTAAGATTAAGAATTAGAAAGAATCATAACATTGATATTGCATCCCTGAGGCAACTCACACTATCACGAAATATGTCAACCTCCGAGGCGACCCGATTAAGCAATATTTACCCACAGGCATAACCATTGGCAGGTTGGTTCTGCAGCGCGGTAAATAAAACAATCTGTGCTGTCTTTGACGAAGGTAATTATCAGGGACAAATAGACCTACATCACTCAGGACATCCTAGTTTTGTATATGGCCGCCAATCAGCTGAAATAAGTGAACTCCTTAGTGGATATTCCCCTTTCTCTCCAATGATTGGTTGCTTAGTATACCTAGCAAGAATTCAGTCGGAAAGAGCCACGGGTAATAACCGCACTCCCTGAGGTAAAGGAAGGGAAGATTTTTTTCTGCACTCGCTCCACCATCAGAGAATATCGGATCCCAGGAGGTGACCAAATAATGAAACTATTATATATTCCAGCCGACTTCTTACCAGGGAATTATACAAAACCCGAAGTACCCGAAAATATCTTGGCTTTCCTAAATACAAATCCAAGATTTTTACATTATACAACTCATTGATTCGGAGCAGACTCGAAAGTGGTTCTGTGATATGGAGTCCTCGCGAGGCGAGACATTCCGTTTTGCTGGAGAGGGTTCAGAAAAATATTCTAGGGTATATCTACTTAATAAGGAAGAAATGTATGGCAGATGATTGCGAAAAATCGAGCGTTCATGTTATGATGTATGAATGTAGAGGATTCTACAGAGATAGGTCAGGACAGAGAAGTATGGCGGTCCATGCTCTATGCATACTCCGGCGAAACAGCGTAATTGTTAGTTAGCTAGTTACTAACTAACTAACTAACCATCACGCCGTCTCCCCGAAAGGGTAGGCAGAAAGAATGGACTGTCACACTTTTACTGATGTGGCACTCCATCCTTCTCTTTTCGCCCCGCAGGAGACGCGGTGTGATGGGTTGCGAACCTCAATAGGCATCTCCCGCGCACACTTCGATCGTCCAACACCCACAAAATAAATCTAAAACAAAAAATATAAAATACAATGATATTAAATAAAATAACAAAAGAATAATAATTTAACACAAAATGTTCTTTTTAGATGGTGCACATATTGTCTATTTAATTTATGTTCCACGAATCCACCGTTTTTTTTTATTTAGCACATAATGTTTTTTTCGATGTTGCACATGTTGACATGGACGATCCGGACTTTTGTGTTTATTTAATTTATGTTACACGTTTCCACCGTTTTTTAAATTAGCTGTAATTAGGCACTTAACCAGCAAGAACTTAAAAATAATATTGAAGAAATTATTCAAATTGTCAACAAAATTACAGAAAACAGTTAGTTAGTTAGTTCTTTTTTTAAACATGTTTCAAATTACTGCAGTTATCGAGTGGATTGTCCCTCGGGTTTCGTGAACTATATAATGGTGCTGATTTATTAGATCGATATGAACGATAGGAGTACGGAGAGGCAGGGATCAATTTACATCTGAGCGATCACTCATCGTCTAATGATCGCCTCTCGGGGCCGGCCCTAGGACTCGAACCTAAGCGCTAGATTCCCTTTGTGATAATTATGAACACGCGTACTTTTAACAGAGCTTAGGTCAAAATTCAAATTTTTAAAAATTCGTTCCGACATTTTTTAACATTTTACTATCTGATTTTTCATATGCTCGTAGAACCAAAATACAAATAACATTTCGTATGAAGCACTTAATTTGTGGTGTGATATTATTAAAAAAACTAACTAACAAGCTAACCATCACGCCGTCTCCCCAAAGGGGTAGGCAGAAAGAATGGAACGCCACACTGTTATGTCCTGACATACTTTTCTTGATTCCTCTACATTCATACATTCCTACATTCATGCACGCAATGTCATGCACGCACGTCATGCACGCAATTTCACCACAAGGACATTATTAAACATAATAATAATAAACTTATTACTGTTAAAATTGTGGTTATTTAGTTCCATTATGATCTCCCGATCTATTTATTCCAAGACACTATGTTCCAGCATGCTATCCTTGTGGTATTTTATTTCCGAAATCGTTTGTTCCTTTTCAATGCCGAGGTCTTTTTCCAAGTCTATCCGTGTTCCGAGGCTGTGTTTTCTGTACTATGAGCGCGAATCTTTTTTACCCCGGGCAGGTGGCTAGCCTAACCCAGTGACCCTCCTCCTTTCTCATCCACCAAGGGACTACTAAGAACATCGGAGATGAAGGTCCTAAGATCAATTACTGGAAAAACCCTCCGAGATCGTGTCCGCAACGCAGACATAAGAAAAACCTGCGAAATAGAGGATATCGTTCAGTGGAGCAGATCCAGAAGAAGATACTGAAGGGACCATGTAGCCCGAATGGATGGTGACAGACTCGCATATACAGCCGCTTATGAAATCCCTTCCGGACACCGCCCACCTGGAAGACCGCCTAAGAGATGGAGGGACAGCTGGATCTCATCATCCGACGAGATATAATTTCTGTGTCACAGAGAAGAGAAGAAGAAGAAGAAGAAGACTGTTAAAATTTAAAACACTGTTATAATATCACGATATCTGTTTCGCCAAGCGATGTTGGCATCATCAGGTGTTACATAAAACAGCTGTCGCGACACTCTCAGTGAGTAAAAAGAAATTGTGGTATTATAACAGTGGTTTAAATTTTAACAGTAATAATTTTGAAGTATCATTGTGTCGGCCAAAATAATGGACTATTTAAATAATACACTCGTAAAATTTGTATATAAACCATTTTATTCTTAACAACCATTAACCGGTTTCGCTCCCGTCGGAGCTTCATCAGGGTAACAGAATATACTGTACATTCTGTTACCCTAACGAAGCTCCGGTGGGAGCGAAACCGGTTGGTGGTTGTAAATAATAAAGTGGTTAATATGCAAATTTTGCAAGTGTATTATATTTCAAAATAATAATGATACCACTCTTTATTATTTTTACTCCGACAGATATGGCCAGCCCATCGCCACTTCAGCCTGCCCATCCTCAGAGCCACCTCAGTCACCTTGGTTTGTTGTCGAATAAATTCGTTTCTAAATCTGTAGACGTGTATCGGACGTATGCGAATAGTTTTTTTATTTTATTAATTTTTTTATATTTTTTTATTTTTTTATTTTTTTATTATTTTTATTACACACAATTATCATCACGCCGTATTATCCGCTTTTACCATCTACACCACATCGGAGACGAGCAGCAGTCAGCGGCCGAAATAAATATTAATAGTTCGGGATGCGCAATCTGTCCCATACAAGACGAGACCTTTTGTCAATGTCCACGTCTCCCCCAAAAGTATTAAGTTAATAAAAAACAACATCGGGTGATTTTAAAAGGAAAAAATTGAGCTTTGATTATTTAATATAGGTACATAACATATTGGTTCATCTCTGTGCTGGATCGGATATGCAGAAACCATTAATCATGGACAGGCTTAGAGAGCAGAGATTTGGCTCTGAGATCTCCGAGAGCTAATCTTCGGCTTGCAGCGGGAACCAATCACGGAAGTACCCGAGACGATTAGTTCTCTTCTCCATGTTTAGAAGGTTAACCGTAACAAGGGGTCTGCCCGCTTTCCTATTAAGGAAAATGTCAAATTTAATTGGGTGAAGGCTAGCAACGCAGTGAGTCATTAAACAGGTGAGGCTTTAGACACTAAATATATGTAACGAATGCTATATTCACACAGTTTTATTGCACAGTGGAATACTTAGATTCTCTCCGAATGTAATTCGAAATACACTCGGTTTGCATGCCCGAAAACGTTCTGGATTATTTTGAATTTTGTTCCGATTATTGTTGTATGACAAGGAATAGAAAAAGATGAAAGGGACACAGAAGGGTTCCCACCACATACCCGAGGCTGTTATAGGGCGCAGCGACACCCTTTCGTCAGCCTCGTTCGTACACTTTCTAGGCCTGTCCCCGTCCATCCGGAACATGCATTGAATTTACGCAAATAAAAATGGGATGCCAGACCACATTTACTCTACTTTGTATTTCCTTCTGAATGACAAGGAATAGTGTAATAATTTATTACATTGAATACTCCTTGAAATATAACGCAATACAAATTTTTAGTATACAAGACGCTTAGAGAATTACGAGCCATCAATCAGGAGAAGAGGAGTCATGGAACCGCAGGTAGCACCGCCGTACACCGCCGGCTAAATGCTCGTCAAGAAAGGCTATAAAAGTGAACAACATTACACGAGAAATTATACAAAGCCGATCAGGCCGGCCATTAAGTCCCGAGCTGTGGCTCTAATCACAGCTTACACGCTCACATCAAATAAAAACACTTTTTGTAGGCCCAAACCCAATGTTTGTTTTTTGATAGGCCCGAAATTAGAAGGCAAAACACACACCGGGTCGATTCCGACACTCCGGGCGTCATTCTTCACCCGAAGTGTTCAAACACGCGTTTTGACTTGAGGCTACAAAAAATAATAATAAATTCAGATGTTTTTGAAAACACCTCAAGCCATTACAAATAAAAATATTTTGTTTAAACATTTAATACGACGTACGACAATGGAGTTCTAGTGCCGACCCTAGTTTTTCTAGTTTTTCAACTGATTCGTGGTCGAATACATAACTCTGATATTTTAAATGACTCGACTTTTTTTGTTTTTATTATTTTTTTTATTTAATTTATTTTTTGAAAAACCCAATTGGGTTATATGGTTACATTTTTAGATCTTGCTATTAATTATGTATTGTTTCAGATATTTTTTATATTGAGTTGTGGTGAGATTCCTTTTGTCTTTTGGTAATTCATTGTAAAGTTCCAGTCCATTGTTCAATATCCTTGATTGTCCTGTCTTAGTTCGTGCAATCGGTAAGTGATATCTGTCACAGTTCCTGGTCCAGTGTCTGTGTACGTCTGAATTTTTATTTAATTTGTAGCTGCTGTCTGTTGTCTTTTCCATGGTCACTCTGTGTACAATTTTTAAGGTCTCATATTCGGTTAGGTCTGATATGTCCATTTCTTTTGTTTGTCTGTAAACTTGTATGGTTGGGGTAAGGTAGTCAATGTTATATGTTAAATTTATTATTTTATTTTGTTGTCTTTGGAGTCTGGAGATGTCCTTTTGGTTTCCTGTCCCCCAGAAGGGAATTACATATGTCAGTCGGCTTTTTACATACGCTTCGTACATTTGTTTGTCCCTCACAAATATCTGCTTCAAAGGCAACATAGATTATTTCACCTGCCACTGTGTAGAACCAATCTACCTAAGGTTATGCCCGTGGGCAGGACAATAATCCTATTAAATCGCATCTCTTCGGATGTGGACATTTTTCACGATAGTGAGGCTACCCACAGAAAACATCTATCTCTTATGTTATTGCCATTTGCTTCTCTTCTTATCGTACAACAATGTTTATTTTTACTAAATTGTTCTCGAATATTTTTTTTCATTGTCTTCTGTTTGTTTTCTTATTATATTATTTGTGTTTCTTTTTTTCAATTGTTATTATTATTTTGAATATTGAGATTATAAACGATTTGAATTTGATATTATTCTGTAATGTTTATAATTGTTTTAATAAATTGAAATTGAAATTGACCCTTATTATGGAAGTGAAGCAAGAAGTTGGTAGAAGAAGGATAAATGCCGTAGAAATGAGGTCACTAAGAAGAATGTGCGAAAAAACAATGTATGATAGAATATCTAATGATGAAGTAAGAAAGTTTGGACATATGGAACGAATGGATGAAGGAAGAATCGTTAAAAATATATATACAAGCAGTGTGAATGGAAAAATAATCCGAGAAAGGCCAAGGAAGACATGACATGACCAAATTAATCAATAACTGAAAGGCGGCCATGTTCGAAGTAGGAACAATAGTCCCGGGTTCGATTCCCGGCGATGGCTTTGGTTTTTGGTCTGGTCTAGAATTCACGTGACAATAAAATGACGATAGATTAGCTACCTATCACATGTTACGAGAATCAATATGATAGCTATACCCTTTACATCGATTTGGCTCAGGCTGTAATGATGTAAAAAGAGCCTATTTACAAAAAAATAATATTTCCTTATCTTTCTCCATTTCTCCTCAGTTTTTTTTTAAATTGTTTAAACATTTATTTTTTATTTTTCGCAACAGCTGTTTCGTCTACCTATGTTGATATCATCAGGTGTTACAATAACATATCGACTGTTAAATTTTCGTGATTTTTCGAATCGTTGTGTATTTGTTCCTGTTGTCAATATAATTTTGAAGTTCTTGCTGAAGTTGAGTTAGGTATCTAATTAAAGTTTATTAAAATAACGGTTAGTTACAATTTATAGGAGAACATTTTAAAGGTTGAAAAAAAAAACAATATAAACAGTAATTAGAAGGAATAATTACTCATAATATAGAGTCAACAACGATGAATTATATACATTAATGACGATAAACATTATAAGGGAGCAGAAAGATTTATAAGAAAGGGGACAAAAGTGGAAGGTACTTTTAATAATAACACTTTTAATATTTTTTTGTTAGATTGTAAAAGTTTTTAATGTACTCGTACTATAAATAAAAATAAAATCGTGATACATAAAAACAGAGTAAGATGAGAATCTATAAAGCATGTGTAAGACCAATAATAACAAATGGCGTCGAAGCAAGGGCAGACACACTAAGGACCAAACAAGTTTTGAGGACTTCCGAAATGAAGACACTGAGGACGATAGCAGGCAAGACACAGAGAGATCGCGTGGGGAACACCAGAATAAGAGAGATATATGTGAGGTTGAGGATATTATAAGATGGACAGCGAAAAAGAGACTGGTACGGTCATGTTAAAAGAATGAACACCACCAGACTCCCCTATATTGCATTGCATAATCAGCCCCATGGGACTCGTCCTCGTGGAAAACCTCCTAAAAGATGGAAGAACAGCTGGGAGTCTACCTCACAGGCATTGGCGGTACTCCCATAAAAGCCCAGAAGCCCAGCTTGCGTAAGAAATTTTGAATCACAGCCCCCAAATCTAAGTAATCATGCCCCCACATAAACCAACAACCCACCGAATCACCTTCCAACAATGTTCCCATCAGACGTAAAAGGAATAGTCACAAGAGCTGAACCTATGTAAACCAGAAGAGGTTTTGATTAAAAATTTATTACGCAAGCCGGGCTTCTGGACTTCTATGGAAGCACCGCCACTGCTCACAGGAGGAGCAACACTCTGGAGAACGGACCACATAGGTCTACAAGGAAAACGAAATAATAAAAAGGTATGATATTTTTACAATACTGCCACTGCCTGTGAGGTAGACAAGAAAGAAGAAGAAGAAAAACAGAGTTTTATAATATTTTATTTTTATGATTTAATTGTATCTCAATAGAGACGAAGATGCAAATTGGAAACTGAATATGGTTGATCAAGGTGTTTACAGGACTTATGACCTGTCATTGGTTGGGTTAAGTGCACACTTTATGTAATTACAACATTCCCCATTCCACTTTTGTTACGACCATGTCTGACAAATTTTTGGAAGTTGTATATATGTTAAATTCCAACGCCTGAATTCACATGTCAGTTTCAATGCGCCATCTATGAAGATTTTGATTATATATGTTAATCTCTAAGATTAATCTATATATAATCTACATACTAACGCCATCTATGGAGATTTATGTTTATTAAGCATTAATAAGAACATCTTTTTTAACACAATGTTTTTAACACAGAGTTTTATAATTCAACAGTTTATTATAGTTATAAGAGTACATCATTGTTTATGATACAATAAATACGACGCTTCATAACAGGCTCATCAAAAGGTTAGCTTAAGCAATTTGTAAATAAATATAAAAAATATATACGAAAATAAGGGATCTAAATAATTGACCGAACTGAGCCGACTATAAATATCGAAATAGGGGAAAGATAATAATCTATTGGGCTGTTGGTACTATCACGCTACTTGAGGCAACAGACGGGTTTGGAGCGCGGGCAAGGCGATGTTTACCAACGCTAAGAGGCTGCGAGGATCTGAGATGATTTGTGCCTAATGATAGAGTAGAGAGTTCTATTTTTCCTCAGTGATCTTCCCGCCCAGCCTCCACTTCGAGTCTCACCGGTCGCGCTATCGGCCCTCTCGTGTCCGAACGGGTAAGACGCTTTCTCTTATACGAGTATAATACAATCAGCTGCTTGCCAACAGATATGATAAATGTGTAACACGGTAGTTTAATGTATCAGATAAGAGATGTTGGCGGTGTTTTTAATACAGCACACAATATTCAAATTCACATTCAAATCAAATCAAATCAATCAAATTAAATTGTTTTTCTTTCTCTCTCAAATGATATTACAAACAAATTGGGTTTAAACGAGGTTAAAATAAAGTTAAAATTAAGGTTTAAATTGTAAAAACAAGATTAAAGACATCTCTTGAGAACAGTCAAAATATAATATATATTACCAGAAACGCATGAGAGATTGTTCGACTTCAGGAAGGCAAGATACGCTCAATCAAGAGTATTTGTTTTCTGAACTTACTTTCACTAATATGAAGTAGTTCAGCAGGCTGATTGCTCTTCCCACCGGCTTTACCAGATGCAAAATGGTTCTTGCGGGCGGCATATAACACATATGTATGTTGGACATTAAAAACATACATTCTATGTACAGGGTTATTGGTTATTGAATACATTCCTTCTTGGAGATTGTAGGGGAGGTTATTTCCGGTGAATTGTGGCATTTAAGGCATTATGAAGTGAACTATTTTTGAGGTAAAACGAATTAAAATATTTTTTTTAATTTATCGAGGTCAGGTGTTTTAAAAATTAGTTAAAAAAGAACTGTTAGACATAATCAAACTTTAATTTTTTTTATTAATTAGTGAACATAACAGGAATTTATTATCAGTACAAAAACTAAAATTCTCTGTCCACATTAGGAAATACCCGACGAAAATATTAAACATTTTAATTATTTTTATTGACAAGTTCCAAAAGAAAGATGATTTAAAAAAATAAATCACGTGCAGATTATTAAAAAAAAACATCTTCATAGTTTTAGCTTTCAAACGAGGTTTTGAAACAAAACATCAGTTTTAAGATAACAGAGAAATTAGTAACTAAATGACTGATAAAGACTATTTTAACAAGTAAAGTGGTAAAAAGCGAATTATGAAAAATAATGTGCCTTTGTGTGTATTATCAGTTGATCTTATTGATTGTTTAAGTAATACCGTACGAGTCGAAGTTTCATTGGCGGCTCTACCTCATAAACTCATAAGTTATAAGGCTGCTTGAGTTGAGGTGAAATTGGATTTTTTTTCTGAAGAGCTACAAATAGCTCGCGAGCCGCTCCTGCCGTCCCCTGGACTAGGAGAATTCATATTAATATATAATAGCGATATACTAGCCGCCCATTACCAATAATTAAAATGTTGTATACAGACATTGTGTTCAAATAACCTGTTGTATAGTATACAAAAATGTGGAAATACATTATTTCTGTATTCTTAAATATGTATTATAATCTACAAACTTTGGAAAAAATAATATTTTGAATATAGAATGCATGCTTTGAGAATTTATCAATGAAAGCGAAAACGGCCGTTCACAATGGAGTTCCCAACAATAATATAAGGAAACTGGCAGAATAAGGATGAGAGCAGAATAAATGCAGTAGAGATGAGGTCCCTAAGACGTATGTGTGGTAGAACGATATACGATAGAATCTCAAATGCTGAAATATGAAAGGAATATAGAGCGGAAGAAGGTATTAAGAACAAAATTATTAAAGGATCGCAGCGTTGGTTCGGACACATGGAGCGCATGGATGGAGAAAGAATGGTTAAGAAAGTATACGTTAATGATATAACTGGAGTACGGAGTCGAGGCAGACCGATGAAAACATGACATGACAAAATTAATCTTATTTTAAAGGTTGGTCATGTTAGAAGTCGGAAGAATCGACGTGCGTGTATGACTCGTTGTATGAATGTGGAGGAAGCTAGAGAGGTGTGCCAGGATAGAGGATTGTGGCGGTCCATTCTCTATGCCTACCCCTGCGGGGAAACGGCGTGATGGTTTGTTGTTGTTGTACTTTGAAATTTGTATTCAATCCATTTACACCAATTATTTTGTTTAGAATAAAAAAAATTGAATGCATTGAAAAAATCCCAACGCCTCCTTGACAGCTAAAGTAAAATAATTTATGAAGGCTAACAGGAAATTCCTTAATAAACAAGAATTTAAATAATTAAAAGTGGCTCGTTTGAAACCGTCATTAGTGCAATGGATCCCGAGATGAGTTATATCGGGAGATGAGGGCGCGAGCGATGGGAGAGCTTCGGACGGGGCCGACAGACAGTTCGGCGCACCACACTCGACCTCGGATTAAACCAAAGGTTCCCAAACTTTTTCAACCTACACACCCCTTTAAAAAACAAATGTCATTACTAATAATAATGACATTTGTTATTTAAACGATGTTTTTTAACTACTTCTGTCTTTATTTCGACAGTTAAAACGATGTTTTTTAACTACTTCTGTCTTTATTTCGACAGTTAATTTATTTCAAACGTAAATGAATATGTAAGCCATAATAAAATTTTAATTCCATTGTATTGAATATGAATCTTTTTGAATACCTGTAATACCAATATTTAAATTCAGTAAATTTTACATAAATATTTGAAGATTATTTTTGTATAGAATCATGTTTACCACCCCTGATCTGTATGTATATAAAGGACTAAGTTTACAATATAGTGTCACCAGTCTGTCGATGCCAGCGAGCCTGGGGAAACCGGTCGCTGTCGAAATAAAGACAAAAGTGGAAGTAGTTAAAATACATCGTTTTATTTAATTATTATTTAAAAAGAACTTCCATCAAGACATTTCACTAAAATCAATATTATCTTAAAAATGTCATTTCTGTTAAAATTTAAATCACTGTTATTATTATATTACAATTTCTTTGTATTCACTGGGAGTGTAACGACAGCTGTTTCGCCAACCGATGTTGGCATCATCAGGTGTTACAATAAAATAAAACTCTATTTTTTATTGTAACACCTGATGATGCCATCATCGGTTGGCGAAACAGCTGTCGCGACACTCTCAGTGAATAAAAAGAAATTGTGATTTATAATAGCGTGTTAAATTTTAACAGTAATAATTGCTTAATTTTTTATATACGAAGCATATTTGTGAAGCATGATATTATTAACAAATTTCCTAAATACAAAAAAAAAAACTTAAAATTTTTTTTAGAGTATTATTTGAATATATATTAAAATTCGTTATTTAAAATCAAAAATCAACTCAAAGTTTATTTTTCAATCAAATCGTGCTATCGTTAAGATGTATTGTATAAGATGAGAACGTGGGAGTAAGGTAGAGCAATGTTCTAACACCTATCCTTTGCTACCTGGACCACGAGATTTCAGCAGTTAGGGAGGAGTGAGCACCCAACACATCTCGTACCGCTTAATGGGGTGACTAAACATTTTTCAATACGTATTTTTTCTAAACTGTTGCCGCACTTTATAATACCATAGTTTAATTGTGACACGTAATACGTTTGTACTGTTTTGCTGTTAAAATTATATTAGTTTTATCGTTTTTATAAAGAATTTTGACAGGTGTAAAAATAAAATTTTCATTTGTTCCAATGACAATTTGAATAATTTCTTCAATATTATTTAAAAGTTCTTGCTGGTTAAGTGCCTAATTACAGCTAATTTAAAAAACGGTGGATACGTGTAACATAAATTAAATAATCACAAAAGTCCGGATCGTCCATGTCAACATGTGCAACATCGAAAAAAACATTATGTGTTATTACATTATGTGCTAAATTAAAAAAAACGGTGGATTCGTGGAACATAAATTAAATAGTCAATATGTGCACCATCTAAAAAGAACATTTTGTGTTAAATTATTTTTATTTTGTTATTTTATTTTATATCATTGTGTTTTATATGATTTGTTTTAGATTTATTTTGTGGGTGTTGGACGATCGAAGTGTGCGCGGGAGACGCCTATTGGTGGCGATGAGGTTCGCAACCCATCACACCGCGTCTCCCGCGGGGCGAAAAGAGAAGGATGGAGTGCCGCATCAGTAAAAGTGTGACAGTCCATTCTTTCTGCCTACCCTTTCGGGGAGACGGCGTGATGGCTAGTTAGTTAGTTATATTTTCATTAAAAGTAAAGTATTTATGTTGTTATTTCAAATTTCATGGTAGAAGTTCATTGTAAAAAATAAAAGACAAGAAGGTGGCAGCGAGTTCCCGAAACCGGTCGAAGACATAAATAACTCTAAGTGGAATTTCTTCTTCTTTTTCTTCCTCTTAGTTTAGGTCGTATGACCTGTTTATGACGGTGAGCTGTCTTGGGATGACGATCTCCAGCCATTTCTTCATCTTTTTGGCGGCCTTCCTGCTAATCTCTTGCTGCTTGGGTTTTCATCTTTAACAATTTTTGCGATTCTTGTATTCTCCGTGCGGTCCACGTGGTCTCCCCAAAGGCCCTTCTGTTTCATCCCCATCTTATTATGTCCTCAACACCACAGACAGACCTTATCGTTTCTTTTCTGATCCGATCTCTCATTCGTTCGAAATATTAATTTATGAACATTTTTAAGCCACACTGTAACTGAAGACTACAGGGGAAAAACAAGAAATGTCAGTAGAAGGTTAATTTGAATAAATTGAGAATAAAGCTAATCAATGTCTATATATTTCTTAGCAATTAGCAATCGATTATCTGGCCATAGTCGATGACACAGATGATTTTTGAATATGAAAATTTTACTGTACGTACAAATGCCGTTAGATGGCATTATTACAATTATTTTGAATTTTAACTGACATTCCTTGTTTTTCCCCTGTAGTCTTCAACTAAGAAACCACGTCGAGAATACAAGAATTGCAAAAATTGTTAAAGATGAAAATCCAAGCAGCAAGAGACTACCAGGAAGGCCGCCAAAAAGATGGAGAGATGGTTGAACATTATCATCCCAGAACTGTTCACCGTCATATACAGGTCATACAACCTAAACTAAGACGAAGAAGAAGAATAATAATATTATATATTATCTTTTTTTTAAATATTTTATAATGAAAATATTTTTGGGAATTATCGAACCAGATTTCCTGCGAAAGATGGTGACCCCATTTATTCGTTTAGTATGGCCCGAAGGCACGGCGCGTACAGACAAGCTGGCCCCAGCGAGGAGGGTTCTATGCAGCCCTTTATACCTTTAATCCCAGTCCAGGGATCCGCAAACATAACTATTAAAATTTAAAAAATATCTATGGATCTCCTAAAGTGTACAGAAATTAATTATTTACGGATTCCTGTGCAAGGGTGTAAGAGGAAAGCATGCAGATGTCAATAGATCGATCCTTGACAATTTGATTTTTTATATGAATATGTTTGTACTATACATCTTCTTCTTTTTGTCCTGTCACACCTCCGTGGTGCATAGGGCCTCAAGGAACCTTCTCCACCCGACTCTATCGCATGCCTGATGCCTAACATCATCCCAAGTGAGCTTCTTCTCCAGGTGGCTCTAGGTCTGCCTCGCTTTCTCTTTCCCCCCATAGGGGACCAGTCTAGTGCACCCTGAGCGATGCAGGCTGGGTTCCGTCTCAGAGTGTGACTGATCCACTGCCATTTGCGTCTAGCGACCTGTTCTCTAATTGACTTTTCGCCGGACCTACGAGTGTCCACAAATGATTCCACCCCAATCTTGCTCCACGGCGTCCCCCTCATGACCACGACCAGCTTCTGCTACCTCGGTAGTATGATAGCGGGTTCGGGAGGTACGGAGGAAGATGTAGCCAGCAGACTTAGCAAGGCAAGGGGAGCTATCGCTATGCTTCGCCCTGTATGGCGCTCCGGTATCATTTCGAGAAAGCTCAAGCTCCAAATATTCAGCAGTAGCGTTGTATTATACATACTCGTACATATATGTATATATGTAGACCATCGTGAGGGGGTCGTCCTCTGTTTCTTCTGTCTGTCCCCACACTATGGTCCGACGAGAGACCAGACCAGACCGACGGGAGCTTTTGGAGAGACCACGTGGAACGATTGGAGAATATATGAATTGCAAAAATTGTTAAAGATGAAACCCCACTGAGCAAGAGACTACTAGGAAGGTTGGCTGCCATTTAATAATTACATTTTTATGTAATTTTTTTCTTGTTCTTATTGTAGATATTGCAATCTATATGCAGGATATCAACTTTCTTCCTGTGATGAAGACGACAAGCTTTCTCTCTATGTCTTTGGTGGTCGTCTTGGTGGTCTACGGCCCTCTGGAGACTCGTGCATCACGATCTTAGGAATCCTCGCTAGATCCATCCTCTCAATGTGGTCTCTCCAGAATCGTCCCTCTGCCTATTCCATCTCACAATGTCTTCAAATTTGCAGGATCTTCGAATTTCTTCATTGGGTATCCTATTTTTATTTATTACAACAACAAACCATCACGCCGTTTCACTGCAGGGGTAGGCAGAGAGAATGGACCGCCACACTACTCTATCCTGGCACACCTCTCTAGCTTCCTCTGCATTCATACAAACGAGTCATACACGCACGTTGATTCTCCCGACTTCAACATGACCAGCCTTTAAAATTTGATAATTTTGTCATGCCGCGTTTTCCTCGGTCTGCCTCGACTCCGTACTCCATTTTCATCATTAACGTATACTTTCTTAACCATTCTTTCTCCATCCATGCGCTCCATATGTCCAAACCAACGCTGCGATCCTTTCATAATAAGAGCGGAAGAAGGTATCATGTTCATAATACCTTCTTCCGCTCTACATTCCTTTCTTACATTAGCATTTATAATGTAATCAAAACTTGATTAAAGACTGTTTTTTAAAAGGATAGTGGATGTGCGTGCTAAATATGAAAATCTCTTTAATTTAGAATCAATAAATTTCAAATTTTAAAATGAAAACTGTTTCTAATCCCTGATCTAAAGCAATACAACAAAACAATGAAACAAAAACAAAGAATGCTTAAATTATGATGCTGCTCTCAGATAGAACGGATTCTCCAGGAGATCTTGTTGAGTAAATGCTTTTGAGTCAAAAGTAATCGAACAACAGTGAACTATCAAAGCATATGCTATTTATAATGATAAGTTTTTTTTCTTAGTTTTCATGATTTGTTGGTAGAATTAAACATCGCATTGGAAACAACGGCCGCATATCGGCAGACAGAATGGGGCCTGTATATTTTTGGATGGTTTTAATGTTCACACTCAAAAATTTCATGTTACAAGGATCCGATATTTTTATATGATACAATATGTATGATCTATGTAATTTGGTGTCTTGTTATATTAAAGCTGTGGGATTTCTGAAGGCGTAGAATCAATTTTCAAAACAATCATTCTTTTCTCAGTTAAGACAATAAATATTGATGGAGGTGTATTAGAAATAGAAAAAGGAGATGGGGTTTAATGTCAAAAGTGAAAAGATTTTTTTCGTATTGTATATTGTAAAAAAATAATTAACTAACTAACCAGGTGGTGGTCTAGGGGATACAACGCTTGGCTCCTGATCCAGGGGACTTGGGTTGAAGCCTGGATACGACCAGATTCCTTCTTCATAATAATGAGCTATTTTCTGCTTACATTGAAGGTTGTAAAAATAAATTCTAATATCATTGATTTAAATCCTTGGTGTCTTTAAAACAAAAACAAAAAAACGTCTCCCCGAAGGGGTAGGCAGAAGAATGGACCCCAAAACTGTTCTTTGCTGACATACTTCTCTCGCTTCTTCAACGAATGTTGCATACATCGTGTCATGCACGCATGTCGATTTCTCAGAAATTTAATATTTGTTTAAAAAAAGATAACATAAGTTCCGATTCTGAATACAGTGAAATCTCTATTTTATATTTTTTAAGGGACTGAGAAAAAAAAATAGAGGGAAAATGTGCGGGAGATGCTTATTGGTGGCGATGAGATTCGACATACTTCTCTCGCTTCCTCAACGAATGCCGCATACATCGTGTCATGCACGCATGTCGATTTCTCCGAAATTTAATATTTGTTTAAAAAAAGTTAACATAAGTTCCGATTCTAAATACAGTGAAATTCCTATTTTATATTTTTTAAGGGACTGAAAAAAAAAATAATAAAAAGAGGGAAAATGTGCGGGAGATGCCTATTGGTGGCGATGAGGTTCACAACCCATCACACCGCGTCTCCCGCGGGGGCGAAAAAAAAAGGATGGTGCATCAGTAAAAGTGAGGCAGTTCATTATTTCTGCCTACCCCTTCAGAGAGACGGCGTGATGGTTAGTTAGTTAGTTAAAAAAATAATTTAATTATATGAAAATTCACGGTAGAACCAGAAAAATAAATATAAAATTGTGATACATAAAAACAGAGTTTTATATTATAATTTAACAGTTTATTATGTAATAGTCTATTGTTTTGGCCGAAACACTATGATAGTTTTACATTATAAACTGTTAAATTAAAAAAACTTTGTTTAATGCGACAGCTGTTTCGTCAACCTATGTTGACATCATCAGGTGTTACAATAATATCAAATGTCAAATTTTCGTGATATTTCGATGTGTATGTCAGTGGCGGTACTCCCATAGAAGCCCAGAAGCCCGGCTTGCGTAAGAAATTTTGAATCCAAACCCCTAAATCTAAGTTATCATGCCCCCGCATAAACCAACAACCCACCACATCACCTTCCAACAACGTACCCATCAGATGTAAGAGGAATAGCCACAAGGGCTCTGTAACCTCTGTAAGCCAGAAGAGATTTTGATTCAAAATTTCTTATGCAAGCCGGGCTTCTGGGTTTCTATGGGAGTACCGCCACTGGTGTATGTATGTGTGTGGATGTGTGTATATATGTATGTATGTATATACGTATGTATGTTTGTACGTGTCCATGTCAAACTAATGTTTTCTACAATATTAATCAAATTAATACACATATTGAGAAAATTCAGTAATATTGAAAGAAGGGTTGGTGCAGGTAACAAAGTGAATAGAGCTTTAAAAGTAGTTATAAGAAACCAGAATTTATCAATGAAAGCGAAAATGGCCATTCACAATGGAGTTCTGGTTCCAACCCTTATGTGTGGAAGCGAAGCATGGAACTGGTAGAAGAAAGTTGAGAGCAGAATAAATGCGGTAGAGATGAGGTCCCTAAGACGTAAGTGTGGTTGATGTACGTATGGTCGATGTACGACAGAATCTCAAATGCTAATATTAGGAAGGAATGTAGAGCGAAAGAAGGTATTATGAACAAAATTATGAAAGGTTCGCTGCGTTGGTTCGGACATATGGAGTGCATGGGTGAAGAAAGAATAGTTTAAAAAGTATACGTTAACAATGTAAATGGAGTAAGGAGTCGTGGTAGACCGAGGAAAACATGACATGACCAGATTAATCAAATATTAAAAGTTGGTCATGTCAGAAGCCGGAAGAATCGACGTGCGTGTATGACTCGATGTATGAATGTGGAGGAAGCTAGAGAGGTGTGCCAGGATAGAGTAGTGTGGCGGTCCATTCTCTCTGCCTACCCCTGCGGGGAAACGGCGTGATGGTTTGTTGTTGTTGTTGTTGAGAAAATTCATTCATCGTACGCTACGAAACGATAATTTATTTTAGTTTAACTACACCATAACAGGAATTTTAATTTTTATTACGTTTTTTTCATGGAGCCCATCATCAAGTCTATTGAGTGCTTTATAGATAAATAGGAATAATATTTCTTGTCTATGTAATCACGGGCGTATAATATGTATGTTAAATACCATGTTCGGAGACGGGGTTGCCGTGGAGGCTAACATTTTGATTGGAAATATTTATTTTATAACAGCTAATGACCCGCTCATAAAACCATATCCCAAAAGCCGGACCCGCTTCTGTAGAGGTCAGGAACATAAAAATGCGCATCATTTAATTAAACTTACTATTAAACATCGAAAAAATCCTCGCTCCACCGCGAAATGAATGCCCGTAGCATAGCATAACGAAAAGTTATCAACGTTTTTATTTTGGGTTATGACCTCATGAGATTCCAAAATAAGGAATTTTTGTGAATTATAACTTAATATATTTATTCTATATTCGTCTTCACTTTGTGTTGTGGAGTCATATTTGAATAAATATAAATACTTTTCTTCTATGTTCGCTATAATTGTGCTGTAGATGTTTTATTTGTCTTTTTCTTTTTTATATATTATACTTTGTACAGACAACACTAATTTTTAAAATAATTAAAATCAAATATCAGACATGTTTCAGACAACCCGGTCCTTCTCAGTGATATGTATTATTAAGATATTAAAAATATTATAAAATTGTTTACAAATATGATCAGTTTTGAAAGATTTATTTTGGAATATTTATGCTTTTGTTATAACAAATATTATGAATCAATTTCAATTTTAAAATAATAATTTAAATGAATAGTAAGTTTCATAAAATAAAATATTATAAACAATCAAATAAATTTAACGTCAAGTCCAATCTTTGATTTATTTCCTTTGTTGTAAGTGATTACAAGAACCCCAATAAGAATTTAATGGCAAAACAGGGACGAGTGGAGAAAATAGAAGAGGCAGTATTAGTATCTGGAGTGAAGAAAGCCGAAGAATTTTATTCACCCAAAAGCAAAACAAGGTTTATTCCATTCATATAAGTTTATTTATCTAGCCTTGTATCGTAAGGAGTAAACCTTCATTATTGGTTAAACGATAACTTAACTTATATAACTTAGCTTTTCTCATACATGTTTCGGTTGTTATACAACTTAATCGACAGCTGATTTGGGGCTCTATTGAGAACCGCTATGTTCTGGAGCAAATAGGCCTTTTTGTTCCCGATAGTTACCTGCGACAACGCCGACATCAATTGTTCTTTGCTCCGTCATGCAGAACAAACCTGCCTTTGGTGATGCCAGTAGGAAGAGCAATTCGGGCGTTAAGTCTAATTATCTCGGATTTGGACATTTTTTAGTGTCAGTGAGGCGGTATTTATTGAAAATATTTTATATATTCTGAAAAGAGTACTGCCTCACTGACGTTGACATATTTGGGATCCTTCTGATATTTTTTTATTTTCATACCGTTATTTTGTTTTTGTTACACCATTTTGTGTCAAAATGAGTCGTCTAAATGTTTTTATTTGTTATGTCTCATTTGTGTGTTATGTAAATAAATAAAACTTGCAAATTTTATTTTAAACAAAATTCAATATAATCGTATTATATTAAACAACATTGAAAAAATGAATTCTTATCGTATGCTAAAAACATGCATCAGACCCAAAATGACTTACGGAATCGAAGCATTAGCAGACATTGTCAGAAAAAAAAACTCTCTTCAAAAACATCAGAAACGAAAACATTGTGACGTCTCTTTGATATAACTCTTAGAGATATCTAAAGGAGAGATTCTCCGAACCTGTAATATTGATGGAAGACGCCGAGAAGACGATTCTGGAGAGACCACGTTGAGAGGATGGACTCAGCAAGGACCCAGCGAGGACCCAGCGAGGACCCACGAGGATCCAGCAAGATCGTGACGCACGAGACTCCAGAAGGCAGTAGACCACCAGGACGACCACTAAAGAGATGAAAAGAATGTTGGACGTACAGTATGGTGACAGTACCAACATTGATATCCTGTCGGAACAGTTCGTAAGATCTGCAGAAAGAAGAAAAATAAGAATATGGGTTTGTTGGATTTTTTTTTTACGTTAAGAACAGGTCGCTTGAACCCAATTACAGTGTATAATTTGTTTAAGCTGATATATTGATTCTCGTGACATGTGACAGGTAGCCAATCTATCGCCATTTTATAACTAACTAACTAACTAACCATCACGCCGTCTCCCCGAAAGGGTAGGCAGAAAGAATGGACTGCCACACTTTAATCGATGCGGTACTCCATCCTTCTCTTTTCGCCATCGCGAGAGACGCGGTGTGATGGGTTGCGAACCTCATCGCCACCAAAAGGCATCTCCCGCGCACACTTCAATCGTTCAACATCTACATAATAAATCTAAAACAAATTATCTGAAATACAATGATATAAAATAAAATAACAAAGAAAAATAATTTAACACATAATGTTCTTTTAGATGGTGCACTTGTCGTCAGCTGGATGATCCGGACATTTGTGTTTATTTAATTTTTATTCGACGTTATCCACTGTTTTTTTTTAATTTACTGTAATTAGGCACTTAAAACAATCCAACACCAGCAAGAACTTAAAAATATTATTGAAGAATTTATTCAAATTGTCATTGGAACAAATGAAAAATTTATTTTTACACCTGTCAAAATTCTTTTTATAAACGAAAAAACTTATATAGTTTTAACACCAAAACAGTAAAAACGTATTTTTTGTCACAAATAACTATCATAAAGAGCAGCAATAATCAAATTGACCAAAACAATTCACATATACACGAAATATCTCTAAATTGACGGGAGCACCATATGAACCAAACCAAATTTTCAAAATCAGAAATTTTATTGTCACGAGAATACTACGCCAGACCAAAGACAGTGTGACAATCACACTGCCATCGCCAGGAATCGAACCCAGAACCTTCGAAATGGGAATCAAAGCTCTTACCTCTCTGCCACGAAGGTCGTGTAAAAGTGTCTTTTTTTGCGTATCGCCCATAGTGGTATCTCAGATTTTAAATTAAGAATGAGGAAAAATGCAAACTTCCTCCGGCATTAATAGATCATTATGTATCCCAAAGGCGAAGAAATGATGTATCCCTAATGTGATTTATCGCGATGTTGCAAAGTTTAACCATATTAACGGTTAGTTAAAAAGGATGGACATTTAACCCTCGTAGTGCGGTTAGCTACATTTGTAGACGGAAAAATAGGTTTCGAACTGCGATAGACTATATTTGCAACTCATATTTAGAACGGATTACCCCAGTTGGGAGGTATTAAAACCACGTACTTGGTAAATAATCAAAAAATTAATTAATTAACATTTTAACTTTAGTTACGTACTACTGTGTATGGAAGTGTATGGAAGAAGGAACTGGCAAAAGAAGGATGAAAGTAGAATAAATGCAGTAGAAATGAGATCTCTTAGACGAATGTGTTAAAACTCTGTGTATGATAGAGTGTCGAATGAAAATATAAGAAGTGAATGCGGTGCGAATGATGGTGTTATGAACAAAATAATGAAAGGATCATTAAGATGATTTGGACATATGGAAAGAATGAATGGTAATAAAATTATTTGTTAACGATGCAAATGGAACCAGAAAGAGGAAGATCAAGGAAAACGTGGCACGATCAAATAAATCAAATATTGAATGTCGCCCACGTGAGGAGTCAGAGAAATCGACGCGCGTGCATGACACGATGTATGAATGTTGAGGAATCGAGAGAAATATGTCAGGAAAGGAAAGTGTGGCAGTCCATTCTTTCTGCCTACCCCTTCGGGGAGACGGCGTGATGGTTAGTTAGTTGGTTAGTTACTTACTACTAATATGTACGTAATATAATGATAATGTAGGATTATTTGTTTAAGCTGTAAATGTAGACAACTGCAGTTCAAGACCATTTTACTGCAAATGTAGGGAACTGCACAATCCTTTTTTTGATTTTGTCTTGTCATATTTTTCGTACTTCGAATGTGAACGCCTTTTAGTATTTTATTAATTTGATCATGCCATGCTTTCCTTGATCTTCAATAGCTTATCTTCCCACTTACACACCTTGTAGACACAATATTTTAACCATTCTTCTCTCATCCATTCGTTCCATATGTCCAAACCATCTTAGGGATTATTTTTTTAATTTTACTTATGATACAATCATCTGTCTCACATTTTTTCCTTATTTCGTATTTGTATTATTTTAATGTATTCATTAAAAATGTATATAAAGATAACTTTATGGTTTAAATTAATAATAATTTATTTTAAAAGTTGTAAAAAATCCAGTGCGGCCCTGATAAGGCCGCCAATGAATTATAAAAGGCAAATCCAATTTACCAGGACCCCTAAAGGCGAGGGGCAATTTGATTAATTAATCGTTTAACGGATTGTCTTTGAACTCGCCCCCTGGTCCCGATTTTTAGGTGCTAAACATTAAACATGCCGCTTCTATGAAAGGAATATGCAAAAAGATGACTTCTATTCTCTTATTCTACACAAGCAGACAATCTGATGGTATTGCAACAACACACGAAAATCTTGTTGATATAATATTTTTATTAATAAATATTGCAGATTTTCTGCAATTTTGACCACTGCACTACAACCCATAATTCGTAGGTTGGCACTGAAAAAAATCACCACATTCCCATACAAATTCCATACAACTGTGTGCCTTTGGTATAGTGAATTTTTTTTTTGTAACCAATCTTATTGAAATGTAACTAACTAACCATCACGCCGTCTTCCCGTAGGAGTAGGCAGAAATAATGAACTGCCACACTTTAACCGATGCGGCACTCCATCATTCTATTTTCGCCCCCGCGGGAGACGCGGTGTGATGGGTTGCGAACCTAATCGCCACCAATAATCATCTCCCGCGAACATTAAAAATTATGTTATTTGAAATTTTATGGTAGAAGTTCATTGTAAATAATTAAAATATTTTTTTTGTAAAAAATCTTTTTAAAATGTAGTTATATCTACAAAAGTTAAAATCCTCAATCGAAGACATAAAAATTAGTGAATTTTAAAAATATTTTTTACGTTTTTTTTTAATATTATTTACAATCATCTTCTACTTTAAAATTACAAATAACATTTTTTTTTTCGTATAGTATAATATATCGTGCAGACTACTGCTTGATATACTATACGGACAGTGTCCACCAAGGAGACCCCCAAAGCGATGGAGAGATTCAGACGCAACGGCGCCCTTTCGTCAGCCTCGTTCGTACACTTCCTAGGGCTGTCCAGGACTTACATTTAATGTACGCAAACATAATTCATAATAATAACATGAAAATCAATGTTAAGAAGACCAAATAAATGGATGACATTTGGGCGAATTAACTATTCTTAATTCACTCTGCAACTGAATGGTGCGAATGTTGAAGTGGTCGACCGAAGATAACCATCCGGAACATAAAGATGGATAGCCTCCAAGATTACGGAATTCTCAAAGAATCCCCTGATAAGTCTGAAGAAAGTAAGTGTGCAGTGTGCACCAATCCTATCTTATCTGTAAACTATCGGTCCCCAGCATGCCCAAAAGGAATGCAGAGGGATAAAGCCATGGATAGCTTCCAAACTCCATCATGCAGAGATATCTAAGAAATCTTTTCTTAACCCTCTCTAACATGAGCGAGTATCTCGCCTCGAGGGGACTCCATATCACCGAGCCGGCTCCGGACCAACGAGTTATAAAAAATTCGCAACATATAGGGATTCCTGAAAACTCTACCTGTTCGGAGAATAAATCCCAAAATTTTTCAGTGCAACTCTACTTATTCTCTTGATGTGAGCATGGAAAGTAACGATTGTCGCTCAGACCAAAATTTCTTCCTGATAGCCTGCCAAGTCTCCAAAATATGGTCTCATGTATCTCTTTCAACAACTGCTTTTAGAATCATAGAAAATGGAGTGTTCTTTTTTTAAATAAGATACAGTGTGACGAAGACAGTGCGGCATATCTAGTCAATACCTCTCATGACCGGCCCATGAGCCAAGAACGGCCGGTGGCAGCCAGACAGACAGGTTTAAGCACGAGCGGAGACCATTCATCGCGTGTCACTTCTTACAACTAGTGATGTACCATCAAAAATAATTTTATAAAATCGAAAACCGTTTCATAAAGCACTACGAATTAATCAATAATAAAGTTGTTATTTAACTTTCACTGGTTTGCCATGTATATCCTACTCAAATACCTAACTCTTCTTCCCCTGTCTACTAAACCCAACATTTACTTTCTTTCACCCCCCAATTGTGTCCTGCCTTCCTTACACTATTGATTTAATATTTTTTTGCTTTATATTCCCTTACAGATAAGATAATTATATTGGCTGTAAATACCATGTGTTTTTTTTTGTAAGTGCGGGGCATAGAAGGGGAAAAATAGTTACTTAAATGTGGCCTAGGGTCTCTTTGATTTTCGAAAATGAAATAACAATTAATTAATGTCAGTTCCGGGTGGGCGGGGAACAGGCCTAGGAAGTGAATGAGCGAGGCTGACGAAAGGGCGTCGCTGCGCCCTTTAACAGCCTCGGGTAAGCGGTGGATACCCCTTCTATGGTCCATTCTCGGATGTTTCGAAACCAGAAGAGCTGTCTTCTGCCGATATCTCTGCAGTCCTCGATCTTCCTCTTCATGACGAGCTGAAGTACGGTGTATTTGTTTGTATTTACACGTATTCATCTTTTGGTACTAAATTTGTAACAAGTATGCCATACGAGTAAGATATGATAACATATAATGCATTTAAAATAACGGAAAACAGCCCTACAGGACGAGGTTAAAGAAGCAGGCCTCACTTGGGATGATGTTAGGCATGCGATAGAGTCGGGTTAGAGAGGTTCCTTGTGGAGGTTCAGTAGAGGTTCCTTGAGGCCCAATGCACCACGTAGGTGTGGCAGGACAAAAAGAAGAAGAAGAAGGTTAGTGTCATAGCTGAATGTGTTGTTTTATTATTCCTTAATTTTCTGGGAGCCGTATTACCGATCTTGTAGAATTGAGAATCTTGTAGTACCGATTTTACTAACCGGTTCGCACGAACCGGTACGAACGCACAGCGGAACATCGATATTAGTAGGTACCACCGTACATCAATCTGCCTCACTTTTAGTGTCATTGATGTCTTAACAAATGTTTACAAGTAGGAGACACTAAATATTTACGTCTTTGATGGCTTCTGCCATTTCATAAATTTACGAAAATTAAATAAGAAGTTAAAATTATTTTTATTTTCATACTAATATTTTTTGTCTCGTGTTATTACATATTATATATGAATGTATTGTATATATCCACCAGTATGATAAACCCATTCGAGGTGCGATCTCATAAAAAAATGCATCTAAAAAAATGGACGACATAAAGTCAAAATCTGATGATGAAATTGCAGGGGATATAAATGTTTTGCGAACAAAATAATGTCAATTTCACTAAGACATATTTTTTTTAATTAATAACAATGAAAACGTCTGTTTTCTAGAATTATTATTATTTTTTATGGGAATGACATTTTTGCCTGTCATTATCAAACGTGAAAAAAATAACTTACTTCTCTCGCTTCGTCCACATTCATACATCGTGTCACGTGTCATGCCACATGAGTTACATCCTTAAAAACCGGAAAATACCGATCAACCTGAAACGAAAAGTCTATGTAGCCTGCGTTCTGCCAGTTGGTACTTATGGTCTTGAAACTGTTACATTGTCCAAACAAAGTGCCGAGAAACTACGAGTGACCCGAAGACCCATGGAAAGAGCCATGTTAGGAATAAACCTAAGAGACAGAGTCAGAAACGATACGGTGAGAAAAAAAACAAAGGTCACTGACATCTCTAAAATGGCAATGGGCAGGTCACGTAGCCAGAAGCTCAGACGAAAAGTGGACAAGAAGACTGCTGACTTGGAGCCCGTGGACGGCAAAGAGAAGTGCAGGGCGACCGCAACAACGGTGGAAGGATGATCTGAACAGACACGTCGAAATAACCTGGATGCAGTCTGCACAGGATAGAGTGACATGGAAGCGAATGGTAGAGACTTTCGTCCAGGAGTGGACGGAAAAAGGCTGAGGAAGAAGAGAAAAGATCATGCCACGTATTCCTCGGCCTTATTTTACTTGCAGCTCCGTTCAGGTTATTAACTTATACCTTCTTCACCATTCTAGTAGATTTTTCGGTTTTTGTGTAAATATGCTACACTATGAAATAACGACCCTTATGTATGGAAGCGAAGCATGGAACTGGCAAAAGAAGGATGAAAGTAGAATAAATGCAGTAGAAATGAGATCTCTTAGACGAATGCGTGGATACTCTGTGTATGATAGAGTGTCGAATGAAAATATAAGAAGTGAAAACGGTGCGAATGATGGTGTTATGAACAAAATAATGAAAGGATCATTAAGATGGTTTGGACATATGGAAAGAATGAATGAAGAAAGAATGGTAAAAAAATATATATGTTAATAATGAAATGGAACCAGAAATAGAGGAAGACCGAGGAAAACGTGGCACGATCAAATAAATCAAATATTGAATGTCGGCCATGTGAGGAGTCAGAGAAATCGACGCGCGTGCATGACACGATGTATGAATGTTGAGGAAGCGAGAGAAATATGTCAGGAAAG
Organism: Lepidostoma basale; assembly: GCA_022606425.2. Classification (NCBI taxonomy): domain Eukaryota; kingdom Metazoa; phylum Arthropoda; class Insecta; order Trichoptera; family Lepidostomatidae; genus Lepidostoma; species Lepidostoma basale. Next base: position 539,241 of record JAHDVF020001598.1, on the reverse strand, counting down.
GAAAGTGTGGCAGTCCATTCTTTCTGCCTATTCCTTCGGGGAGACGGCGTGATGGTTAGTTAGTTAGTTAGTATGAAATGACGGTTGAATACTTGCACCGCCCTGGCCGGCCCGAAGATTGCCGAAAGGCGCTCGCCATTTAATTGTAATTTAATTCACGGAGTGTATTTAATACCGCAATAAATAAACTCATTGCTCCTCACAAACATGGTGATTAAGGTTAAAATAATAACAGGCGAGTTATTACAGTAATCCGAAGCCGTTGAACCCACTTAAACCAGTACTCGAAGTGGTAAATACGATATGTAATTGATACGCACTAAATAAATTCAAATTCCGAACACGGCTAGTTGCGCGGGAAGGGGTGTTCCACCGCGGCGCGGGTGATTACAGGCCGAGCTGCTAATGGTTCCTACTCCGTGCTTGCGCTGGCACCGCGTAGGTACCGGAGTAGCTCTGCTAAATACAGTGGACCGCGCCTGATCATGCGCCTAACGCTCTCGACTGCACTCGCCTGTGATTTCAAAAAAAGAATTCACAGCTATCTAAACGTTGGTGTGAAACTCTGTATCTAACTAACTAACTAACTACGGGTAATAAAAATATATAAAAAAAACTAGCGGACCCGACAGACGTTGTCCTGCCCTAAAGTTGACATGCCTACATTAGCTGTAGAGTTTGTTTGAATTTTAAATCTACGCCACGCTACAACGCAAGGGATGTGCGCATACTTGAACACAGAATTCGACATCAGCTCCATCTACGCTAAACAAATAAAACTATGAATTATTCTCAGAGGTCGTTTATTCATGAATTTTCCAGAAGGTTTAAACGGTCACCTACCAGGTCAAATTGTAAATGTAAACCATCCAGGGACTCACTTAAATATATACAAATAATTTCATCAAAATCGGTCCAGACGTTTAGGATGAGTTCAACTACATACGCCCGTACAGAAGAATTATATCTATAAAGATGTTTAAATATTGTAAATGTTTTATTTCCTCCTAATACTTCCCTCATTAAATCACCCTGCTTCCCAACAAAGTCACTTCCAACAGGTGGGAGAGCAATAGTCTTCATGCTGATACTCCCGAAAGACAATATCCTAAACATATACTAGAACTTACTAATCAACCATCACGCCTGTTCCCCGGAGAGGCCCGCCACACTATTATATAGCACTCGCACCTCTTCATCATTCACACATAGTGACATTCACGCTCGTTGATTTTTTCCTGCTTCGAACATTGCCGCCTTTCTGTAATTAATTAATTTGGTCGTCTTCTTTGTTCATCCTCGACTTCTTTTTCCATTCACACTACTTATACAGACGACCTTCGTGGCCGAGTGGTAAGTGGTTTGACTTTTACCCCGAAGATCTCGGGTTCGATTCCCGGCGATGGCAGTGTGGTTGTCACACTGTCTTTGGTCTGGTGCAGAATTGACGTGACAGTAAAATGGCGATAAATTCGCTACATATCACATGCCACGAAAATCAAAATAAATAATATAATATAATATTCCCTGACAATAACACAGGACAGGGATGGCGAACCATTTTGAGCCTGAGTGCAAAAACTTTTTTTTTTCATTATAATTTATATGTCGCGTGCCATGTGGAAATAAAAATGCATCAAATGTTTGTTTAACTTCAGATTTTTAATATAAACAAAGCATTAATACATCGAAAAAAATAATCATGTACTTATGAATCACAAAATAAAAGAAATAAATAAAAAAATAGACTTATTAAAAAAAATGTAGAACCCTCAAAACTTTATTTTTAGTGAGATTTGTTGTTGGATGCTGTATGCCAAATTTTTTATATCGGGTTCATAGCTGGTAGCTTTTAATAGAAAACAAGCAGTAGTACTTTTGTCTGTAAGTCTTCTTTTTATACCTGATTTAATAAAGTTCATTGAATAAAATAATGATTCACAGGAATAAGTCGACGAAAAAATTTTTAAAATACCCTTTGCTAGTTTTTTAAGACAAGAAAATTTTTTCCGGGATCGATTGCCAAGTTGTAAGTAGGTACTTAGTACCACTTCATTTCCGGCATTCTTCTGGGCTGGTCCAACGAATCCAGTGCAACGAATTTCTTCCAAAATAATTCTTAAATCTTTGAACGAAGAAAATACACATGGCTATTTAAATATTTTTTGAATTTCTTTAAACTTTTTTGATTTTTTTGTACAATCACTTTTATTTTTTTCTCTTCATTCGCGTGCCATAGGCTCGCCATCCCTGTCTTAGAGTGTCACTGTCTGTGCGTCAAAGCCGAAACGAATCTCAAGATATACGAAATTTAGAATTCCAGATTTTTCAGACCATGTCCCTGATATAAATTCTAATTCCTTCTTCCATAATTGATATATATATATATATATAACTATATATATATATATATATATATATATATATATATATATATATATATATATATATATATATATATATATATTATATATATATATATATATATATATATATATATATATGCATATATATATTATATATATATATATATATATATATATATATATATATATATATATATATATATATATATATAACTAACTAACTAACTAACTAACCATCACGCCGTCTCCCCGAAAGGGTAGGCAGAAAGAATGGACTGTCACACTTTAACCGATGCGGCACTCCATCCTTCTCTTTTCGCCCCGCGGGAGACGCGGTGTGATGGGTTGCGAACCTCATCGCCACCAATAGGCATCTCCCGCGCACACTTCGATCTTCCAACGTCCACAAAATAAATCTAAAACAAATAATATAAAATACAATGATATAAAATAAAATAACAAAATAAAAATAATTTAATATAAAATGTTATTTTTAGATGGGGCATACTTGTCTATTTAATTTATGTTCCACGAATCCACCGTTTTTTTTTAATTCAGCACATAATGTAATAACACATAATGTTTTTCCGATGTTGCACATGTTGACATGGACGATCCAGACTTTTGTGTTTCTTTAATTTATGTTACACGTATCCACCGTTTTTTAAATTAGCTGTTATATGATTTAATTAATGTTCCACGTATCCACTTTTTTTATTTAGCAGTAATTAGGCACTTAAAACCAATTAACACCAGCAAGAACTTTAAAAGAATATTGAAGAAATTATTCAAATTGTCATTGGAACAAATGAAAAATTTATTTTTACATAATCATAATAAAATCATAATCATTATGTATTTTATAACATAAAGATAATATTTTCTGAATTTCATTTTCAATGGTTTTTGTACGAGAAATCTTTTTAAAAAATACCCACCATAATATATTACAACATTTTATGAACAAACCAAGAGAAGCTTTTCAATACTTTTTTGGAAGATATTTTCATTTATTAGTGCAATTTTCTTCGGAGGAATTGCTTTATCATTATTGTTAAAAGACTCCTTTAAGAAACATATGAACTTCTCTTCATTTTGTTGTATATTGTAATGTTGACAATCACTGATAATTTCAGAGTTATTACCATACAAGAGAATTTCTTTAAAATTGTCTATGGGATATTTAAGAACTTTACTGCTATATGCATGTGACATTATTTCAAGGGCGATCCGTCTTATAGCTGGAAGATGCAATGCACTGACACACATAACAATTGGTGGTAAAGTTTTAATTAGTTGGCACTCTCTAACCCAGTTTCTTGTAATGTGACTGAGTGATATTATAAAACAAGTTTTAACTAATGGAGTCTTCAATTTATCAGGAATTTTAAGATATCTCTCTAGTGGATGAGAATCACCTAAATTACAAATGATATAGACGGCCTCCATGACGGGACGTTTTGACAAAATATTTTTTGTGTAAAAATCAGATTCTGTTGAATTAGAATGTAATGATAAAGATCTTAAGTTGTTAATTAATGAAGGCATTGTTGTTTTGTTGTAAATTGGTTCGATCTCATCGTAGCAAACCAAAAGTCGCTTGAGGTATTCCAATAGGTGTTTTTTATTCAAAACTGGATCATAATGTGATATCTTTTCTTCACATAACCTGTAACCAGATATTGCATGAAACCTAACAATGGGTTCCAATATTTGAATGCAGGCTTCTGGAGGTAGATCTTGAATAACCATATCCTGCTGTATGGATCGTAGTCTATCCACTATAAAGTCATACACGCATATTGCACTGAACCGGGAATCATTAACAACATGAGTAAACAAATATGTAATTGTTTTAATAAGGACTTCAGGTGGGCGTAAGATGCTTGGACATGCCAAGTTTACACCCGCTGCAGAACGACAAAAGCATTTAACCATTCGGTAAGGGTCGGCTTTTGGATATTTATTCTTTTCTGTCCCACGTAAAACTTCTAAGGGGTGAAGTAATCTTTCTCTTTCGCGCATTTCAATTTCTTCGGGTGGACACATATTTAAGCATTTTCCTCTAGTACCCATTTTAAATGTTTTAATATATTGTCACTTGTATAAAAATATTTTTACAGTAGTAACCGAATCACGACAATTAAAAGTACATCATGTACTCAAAAACATATATATTTAAATTTTGTGGATTTTTTGTACAAAGTTAATGTCATAAGAAATATATTTGAAATAATTAAAAACTATCTAAGCAAAAAAGTATGAAATTTAAAAATGACAGAAGGAATGACAACAGCTTGACAGTTCGACACTTGATATATATATATATATATATATATATATATATATATATATATATATATATATATATATATATATATATATATATATATATATATATATATATATATATATATATATATATATATATATATATATATATATATATATATAATATATGAGTATATATATATATATATATATATATAATAATAATATAATATATAACATATATATATATATATGTATATATAATAATAATATATATATATATATATATATATATATAAATTTTAATATCATTGATGAAAATCCTTGATGTTGGTCTTTTAAAAAAATAAATGTGTTTAGGGCCGCTCAGAAAACTTCGCAAGCCGCAGGTTGATTATAGTTGCCTTAACGAAACATATTTCAGTTTAATTTATTTTATATATTATATTTCTAAAATACAGCCCTGTGAGTCTTCCCGACTAACTAACAAGACAATCATCTGGCCTGTAAACGGGTAATAGTTTCAAACGTCCATCAGCAAGAAAAACCAGCTCACAAAGTGCAATCCTCGCCACCTCTAGGGTACGCCACTGATATAAATTTACTATATAAATTTACTATATTCCATATTATTAGAGTTTCGGATTGTAACATAAGTGACGACCTTCGTGGCAGAGTGGTTACGAACTCTGACTTCCGTGCCGAAGGTCCTGGGTTCGATTCCCGGCGATGGCAGTGTGATTGTCACACTGTCTTTGGTCTGGTGTAGAATTCTCGTGACAATAAAAATGGCGATAGATTGGCTACCTATCACATGTCACGAGAATCTATATAATAGCTAAAAAATAAAAATTGTATACAGTAATTGGGTTCAAATGACCTGTTGTGTACAAAAAAAAAAAAAAAAGTGCGAACGTTAAGCATGTTGAAAGAAGGGTTGGTGCTGGAAACAAAATAAATAGTGCACTCAAAACCATCACATCAAATAGAAATATATCGACTGAAGCAAAGATGGATATGCACAATGGAGTTCTAGTGCCTCATTATGTATGGAAGTGATGTTTGGAGATGGCAGGATGAAAGAAGGATAAATGCCGTAGAAATGAGGTCACTAAGTGCTTATATGTTAAACAATGTAAGGAGATCTAGGAATACAGGAAGCGGGAGAAGCATGTCAAGAAAAAAACATTGTGGCGGTTCATTATTTCTGCCTACCCCTTCGGAGAGACGGTGTGATGGTTAGTTTGTTAGTTTAATATCTAATTTCTAATGCATGCATTATTTTTCAGAAATTATAAATACATATTATTGTGTATACAAGGTGTCTCAAAAAAGTTTATATTTAGTGGAATGACGTTATTTGGAGATGTTAGAAGATTGCTTGGTGCCTGAATTGCAAAACTTTCCTGGCTATAATAAAAAAAATATTATTCCAGCGGGACGGAACAACGTCACACAAGTCCAATAAGTCTCTGCCACGAGTTCGTGAAATTTTCTATGGAAAATTAATCTCCAGGAGAGGTGTGGAAAATTGGCTTCCACGCAGTCCTGACTAAACCCTTTACCGGACTGCTTCGTGCGGGGTTATCTCAAATCTAAAGTTTACGCCAATAAACCGACTTCCCTGACACATTTGAAAGAAAATATCCGTCACGAAATGGCAGCCATCACGGAGTCTACCTGCCGAGCCGTCATAAGAAATTGTACTGTTCGACTAAATGAGTGCCGCATACGTGAGGGCTTACATTTGGACGATTTTAATTTAATAAATTAATTCCCAATTTTTTCAAGGATTAATTGTATCTCAATAGAGACGGAGATGCAAATTGGAAACAGAATATGGTGATCGAGGTGTTTACAGGACTTATGACCTGTCATTGGTTGGGTTAAGCGCACTTTTTATATACAACATTCCCTATTCCACCTTTCTTATGACCACCATGTCCGACAAATTTTTGGAAGTTGTATATATGTTAATCTGTAACACCACCCTTCACATGGTATTTTCAACCTACACACTAGCGCCATCTATGAAGATTGGATTTTTTAAGCACTAAGCAGAAGTTTTTTTTAACGCAATGTGAAAGGCTACCGCAATTATTGTATGGCTAGATAACGCCTGGAGATATCACTCCATTTTATATGCTATCTTCTTCTTTCTGTGTCCTGTCAGGTCTCCCTAACGTTGACTATCACCCTAAAGTGATGACCTGGGGAAATATATCCAGAGAGGTATCCCCTTGCCTTCTCTGGAGGATTTTCTGTCAGGGTTACCTTCCCTTAGCTGGGTATATTCAGTTTTATGGGGCTGGAAGCTCGCCATTTGTCCTCTCTCTATCTGCTATGGCACTAAGTAATATGTGCTACATTGCCCGGGGTTCGCGGGGTCTTTAAAAGACCTCTCGTGGACGCTATAAATTGATAGTAGTGTTGCTGTTGTAAATGCAACATGGCGCCTTACGATATTTTGTTGAGGCATACTTTCCAGCAAAACATACCCCGTCGTAGCCCTACTACCCTTTTGAACCCCCTTATATGCTATAACTCATCCCAATTTTTTAATAATTTTTTCGATTGCAAACTTTTTTTTAACGATCCACTAAATATGTTTATATCTGTTAAGGCACCTTGTATTAGCGGGTCGCGGTGTGAGCTATGAGAAAATTACTGTTTTAAAATCTTAGCCCCCGGCAAATTGGCCAAAATCGTTAGAACCAATCGGTGAAATATCACGCTTGTAATGACATGAAGCCAAATTGCGTAACATCTTGTCTATTTATTACTATCTGCCGAAATCTCTATTTTAGCATAACTTAATGGCGTTTAATTTATTCCAAAACAGATCATTAATCATTCATATTTTATGTTTCTAACGTATTGTTTTTCTTTTTATATTTTTTTTATAAATCGTATTGCAGAAATTGAAATTAAGAGCTGAGAAATAAGTTGTACTACTGCATTGTGCAACTTTTCATACTATCTACCGACTAATAGCTCGTTAATATTAATTATTGCCAGTTAAAAATCGATTATTGTTTTTTTTTTCTTTTTAAGTAGAGTACTTACCCACTGTTAAATCTAATCTACCTACTTATTCTAAGCGTAGTGACCTCTTTCGAACTTACTTTACGAGTTTCGCTAAATTATGGGTACTAATTTACATATAATAATATATAACAAAAGAACATTGAAATTCTATTGTTATTTATGAAGGTACGCGATTATCTATGCCTTGTTGCAAGATTTCTATTATATTTATGAAAGTAATATTCTATTTATCCGCCATTTTATTATCAACAATAACATGGTGGTCTAGCGGATAGAACGCTTGGCTCCTGATCCAGAGATCCACTGTTGTAAACAAGCTCTCCACATGTGGAATGCGTGTTTAAACGGTGGATCCACACGCATACTATGCGCGTCCGTTCACAAAGTTTGTTGAAGGTCAAACGAATTTTGGTTTCAAACAAGTGTCTACACAGTTTTAAGCCGCCGGTGGAAACCGATGTGGAGAGCTTGTTTAAAACAGTGTGGCACGGCTTTTATGTGCAATTTTCTGCTCATATTGGAGATTATAAAATAAATTATAATGCCATTGATAAAAATTAATGGAGTTAGTCTTTAAAAAAAAATTATCTATATTATATTGTCTAACTAACTAACTAACTAACCATCACGCGCGCCGTCTCCCCGACAGGGTAGGCAGAAAGAATGAACTGTCACACTTTCACTGATGCGGCACTTCATCCTTCTCTTTTCGCCCCGCAGGAGACGCGGTGTGATGGGTTGCGAACCTCATCGCCACCAATAGGCATCTCCCGCGCACACTTCGATCGTCCAACACCCACAAAATAAATCTAAAACAAATTATTTAAAATACAATGATATAAAATAAAATAACAAAACAAAAATAATTTAAAACAAAATGTTCTTTTTAGATGGTGCACATATTGTCTATTTATTTTATGTTCCACGTATCCACCGTTTTTTTAATTTAGCACATAATGTATTTTTCGATGTTGCACATGTCTATTGTCTGTTTTATATTATACGAGTATTGTCTGTTTTCTAAAAGTTTATTCTTTATTGTGATAATGACATGTTTCATCTTTCTAAGGCATTATCAAATGTTGATATCATTCCCATAAGAATAACAAAACTTCAAGAAAACAGACGTTTTCATTCATATTGATTATTTGATATCGAGTTTGACATCATTGTTCAAGAATCAATAAATTACATTGTCTTTGATGCATAAAATCAAAGCAAAAAGAAATATATCCACTAAAACAATGATGATAGTGCATACTGGAATTCTAGTGCCAACACTTATATATGGAAGTGTAACTTGGAGCTGGCAAAAGATGGATGAAAGTTGGTTAAATGCGATCACCGAGAATAATGTGCGGGAAAACGAAATATGGTAGAATACCGAACGAAATATGAGGAAGAAATGTAAGACAGATGATTGCATAATGTCATTAATGTACTCGTATAATGTAAGAGTGGTTGCTTTTTGGTTTTACAATGATTTACTTATATATAAAAATATATAAACAAGAGTAGCAAATTTGTTTCGTCATGTGAGGGCATTCTCAAACTCACGAAACTCCCTCAAGGCAGTTTGAGAATGCCCTCCTAAAGGGAAATATATTTTTTTTATTATATATATTCTATACATAAATAAATCAATGTAAAACCGAAAAAGCATTTACGCTTTCATTATTCATTAATTATATAATGGAGTTTTACCAAATTGTTACCATTGCAACATAAATAAAATTAAAAAGGGATCCCTGAGATGAACGAATGGACGAGAGCAGAATGGTTAAAATTTTGTATACAAGCAGTGTGAGTGGAAAGAGAAGCCGTGAAAGACCATGGAGAGTATGGCACGACCAAATTAATTAAACACTTAAATTAAAAAACACTAAAAATAATTCGAATTCGGAAAAATCGACGAGCGTGCATGTTACGATGTATGAATGTAGAGGAATTTCAGAGAGGCCAGGAAGTTCAGATGCCATTCTCTGCCATCCTCCCTATTTATCACTTATTTGTGATAAAAAATGTAAATAATACAAAAAAAAAAAAACTGCATATTAACCTGTCCGGGAGTATGGCCGTACATGGACGTCCAAACAAAATTCTCGTAGTATTATGGGCGTACATGAACGTCCGCGCGTATATGCCCGGTGCCATTTTTTTTCCAAAATATCTCTTGCATTACCCATGAAATAAAATATTAAGAAATTTGATATAAATCATGTTTACTGGTATAAATATATATTTATTCAAGAGTATATATTGCTTATAGCATTGACTATGATATAAAATTATAAAAAAAAAAAAAAATTTAATTAAAATTAAAAATTAAAAAAATATAAGAAGTGAATACGGTGCGAATGATGGTGTCATGAACAAAATAATGAAAGGATCATTCAGATGGTTTGGACATATGGAAAGAATGAATGAAGAAAGAATGGTAAAAAAAATTATACGTTAATGATGTAAATGGGACCAGAAATAGAGGAAGACCGAGTAAAACGTGGCACGATCAAATAAATCAAATATTGAATGTCGGCCGTGTGAGGAATTAGAGAAATCGACGTGCGTGCATGACACGATGTATGAATGTTGAGGAAGCGAGAGAAATATGCCAGGAAAGAAAAATGTGGCAGTCCATTATTTCTGCCTACCTCTTCGGGGAGACGGCGTGATGGTTAGTTAAAAAAAAATTGAAAAAAAAAGTACTCCTCAGATTCAGTTTTGTCCGCAGAAACTCACTCCAGGACAAGTTAATAATGGTTTAGCCGTGATCTGTTTCCATGTAAAATGTCAATATTTATGCACGGCTTAGTGGAGCCCAGCAAGGATTAGCGAGCAAACATTTACTTGCTGCCATTTTAATGACACGCCATTAGCCATTACGGCTGTAAATTATTCAAATTAAATTATGCAAAGTGACGGCCGACAGATCAAACGGCAATCCGCCGGGCGGGCAGAGCCGGACTCGATACTCCGTCATTCAAGTCGTGTCGTAGCACATGTTATCTTATCTTATTCTTGGCGCTTCATCCCAGTGTGCGATTTGACCACCTTCACAACGTCCACCACCGGCTTCTGTCCCTGACCATCTCTCTCCAGTTTCATACAATCTTCCTCCTTATGTTGTCGCCTAAAGGTCCATTTACACTGGACAGTCATCAGCCGATACCGACACGCCACCTTTTTACGTTGAGCAAATAATCTTTTTGTTTGTTTTTATGTTGATTGTTACTTTTAATTAATGCCGTTTCCGTTCATATTATATTTCATTTTCATTTTTCATTTATTTTGATAATAATCACAAACATTACAGACACACAATTCCAAATCGTTTGCAATTATAAGGTGTATAACTTTGCTTCCGCCGTTTTTTTTCCGAAATTCGAGGCTTTATCGTGAAAAACTGGTTATACATTTATGATTCAAAGTATTGTCCATCGCTGGCCACTACTTTCTCCCATCTTTCGGGCAGCATACGAATCCCGCGTTGAAAAAACTGGTCATCTTTTGAAGCGATCCACGAATCGATCCAATTTTTTACTTCTTCATAAGACCGGAAGTGCTGCCATTGATCGAAACAAGTGATAGTCCGAGGGAGCAACGTCTGGAGAATACGGCGGGTGGGGTAGGACTTCCCATTTCAAAGTTTCCAGGCGATCCGATGAAGCAATAAGATTGCCCTACCCACAGGCATAATCATTGGCAGGTTGGTTCTGCAGCGTGGCAAATAAAACAATCTGTGCTGTCTTTGACGAAGGTTAATTATCAGGGACAAGTAGACCTACATCACTCAGGACATCCGAGTTCTGTATACGGCCGCCAATCAGCTGAAAGAAATGAACTCCCAAGTGAATGTTCCTCCTTCTCTCCAATGATTTAAATTACAAGATAATCGCCTTCTCCACGGCGAATTTAAATGGTAGTAAAAATGGTATTCTATAAAAAAGAATTATATACTGTAGGAAACACATCCTGAAAAATATTAATTGATTATTTTTATTAAGTGTCAATTTTATGTAGGTAGGCCCTTTCTTCGGGAAACCCCGACGGCGATTTTATTATAGCATTGGAGATAACGAGTCGGTGTGATTCGAGGCTATTTTTATCGTGAAGTGTCGGTATCGGCTGATGACGGTCCAGTGTAAGTGGACCTTAAGTCAGGGATCGGAAAGAGTGGCTCGTGAGCCGCATGCGGCTCTTTACATAGACGTTTACGGGTCTTCAAACATTAACTCCAATAACGCCTCATCTCAAGCAGCCTCATAACATATAAGTTTATGAGGTAGAACCGCCGAACAATCTTCGACTCCTACGGCATACCCTTTACCACTCTTTAGCCCGTCCGCACATGATGATACTCGCGTTGGTTAATTTGAATCGCATGCGAGTGGTAGCATTTGATGTATTTGGTATGGTACATTTGTTTATTTATTTGTTTATACATAATACACAAATGATACATAACAAACGAATAACATTTAGGCGACTCATTTGGACACAAAACGGTGTAACAAAGATAAAACAACGACATGAAACGAAAAAATCATGCATATCAGAAGGAACCCAAATATGTCGACGTCAGTGAGGCAGTACTCTATCCAGAATTCGTAGTATATATATTTTTATGAACACTGCCTCACTGACACTGAAAATGTCCAAATCCAGATTAGATTTAACATCCGAATTGCTCTTCCTACTGGCATCACCAAAGGCAGGTTGGTTCTGCGTGACGGAATATAGAACAATTGATGTCGGCGCTGTCGCAGGTAATTATCAGGAACAACAAGACCTATTTTCTCCAGAACATAGGGGTTCTCAATATTAGAGTATTAGAGCATTGGTATGGATGAGTCATTGCCATTCGCCTTCAATAAGTTTTTACCCCATTTACGCATGATTTTTTACGCATTTTAAGAAATGCCGTGGGATAGAGCCACGGATAACTACCATACTCCCTCATGTAGAGATACCTCAGAATTTTTTTCCCTCTCCAGCATAACGGAATATCTCGTCTCGTAAAGACTCCATATCACAAAATCAATTTCGAGTCTGCTCCGACATATCTCCGACAGCGACAGCACAGATTGTTTTACCTACCGGCCGCTAGAACCAATCTGCCTCTGGTGACACCGGTGGGAAGAGCAATTAGTCTGCTGAACGCGGTCCCCTCGGAGATCGACGTCTTTCATATTAGTGAAGGTAAGTTAAGGGGATAAGTACTCTTGACTTAAGGAAGTACCTTGTCTTCCTAATGTCGAACCATCTCTAATGCGTTCCTGGTATAATGTTGTATTTTTATAATATTTAACCTGTACTCAATATATGCCTAAAACATTTTACTGTTTGTATCGGACGTATGCGAGTAGTTTTTAATTTTATTAATTTTTTATTATATTATTAATTTTTTATTATTTTTAACTGTGCTAATTTTATTATTTAATTCATGTTTGTTATTTTGTATTAATTGAAGTTTAATTTGTTTATGTTTTCTTGAAATAAATAAGGCAGTCGGTAGTCGCGTGAAAGCGCATAGCAACGAGATTATGCAGTAGCTCAATCGAGATTATTCTTGGAATGATTTTGCGGTTGCTCGCGCGTTGTTAACAGCCAATCACATAGGCCGTAGCAACACAGCAGCTGCGACTGAAATTCTCCGAAACTAAAAAACGTTAAATAACCGTTATCGCTAGTTTGCGAAGGCTATATAAGCGGGTCTTGTAAGGACTCGGCCCGGACTCTTCCTTCAAATTCACATACGCGTAGACACGCTGCGCATCAAGAGGCTTGGCGCTCTTAATTACGTGAAAACCAGTATTTGAGCTACTGTAAACTTCTCTTCGCTTCTACCCTGCACTGATTGCCGCATATAATAAAACTTTGTTTTATTACACAATCATCATCACGCCGTATTCTCCGTTTTACCATCCACACCACATCGGAGACGAGCAGCAGTCAGCGGCCAAAATAAATATTAATAGAACGGGGGGAGCAATCTGTCCCGTACACTGTTTGTAATGTCTTTTGAGTTAATAAACTGATGTGATTTGATTTGATTTGATTTGATTTGATTATCTGCGGCGTTTTCTCTGCCTTGTGCTTCGAAGTCTAATGAATCTTTATGCTCTGCAGTTCTCCGTCTTGCGTTTTTTTCCAGCATTCAGTGTTAATGTTAGTCCTTTGGAGGTTCGCTTTAAGTAAGTCTTTGAAACGTTTCCCCTGAACTCCGTATGAACGTAAGAAATATTTATCGTGGTTATGAAATACCAGGTGCCACAATAGGATATGATTAATTTCAAATAAAAAATGCAAGTTCGGTCCAGCTCTGCCCCTTGCTGTAAATTCAATAACACTCGCGGCTTGGGACTGACGTTGGACTTAGGATTGTGAAATGAGAAATTGGTTCCTATTAGACGAAATAATGCTGCCAAAGGTGGGACCGCCATAATTTTATGAACGATAATTTTCGTATGATTACATCGCCTCGGTAACTGCTACGCACGATGGCGTAGCCTGAGATTTCGGTTCCCGATTTTATATTAAATCAGTTCACTTTATGTAGTTATCGAAAATATTTTTTTTTGTATACACAAACAGTGAGTAAACAAAACCAATAGTGTATGAGAGTATTTATTGTTTCTTGATCAATGATGTAAAACTCCATATTAAATATAAATAATTATATAAATGAAAACATTTGTCTTATGGGAGTTTTCTTCTTCTTCTTCTTCTTCCTCAGCCTATTCCCGTCCACTCCTGGACAAAGGCCTCCATTTGCTTCCATGTCATTCTGTCCTGTGCAGACTGCATCCAGGTTATTACGACGTGTCTGTTTAGATCATCCTTCCACCTTAGTTGCGGTTGCCCTGCACTTCTCTTCGCCGTCCACGGTCTCCAAGTCAGCAGTCTTCTTGTCCACTTTTCATCTGAGCTTCTGGCTACGTGACCTGCCCATTGCCATTTTAGAGTTGCCACCCGGTGGATGATGTCAGTGACCTTTGTTTTTTCTCTCACCGTAGCGTTTCTGGCTGTCTCTTAGGCTTATTCCTAACATGGCTCTTTCCGTGGCTCTTTGGGTCACTCGTAGTTTCTCGGCACTTTGTTTGGACAATGTTTATAGTTTCAAGACCATAAAAACCAACCGGCAGAACGCAGGCTTCATAGACTTTTCGTTTCAGGTTGATCGGTATTTTCCGGTTTTTAAGGATGTAACTCATGTTTCCGAAAGCTACCCAGCTCAAGCGGCTCGGTAGTCCTTGTGGTCTCTTTCCCTCCACTTTGCCCATGATGATTTTCTCTATCCAGTACTATTTTGTGACTCAAATTTATACATGAATCGACCATTTCAATAATAATAATAATAATAAATTGGATAATTTATAGAGCGCCATTTTTATGAATTACTCATCTCAGGGTTGTATATTATTTTAATACATATTAATTGTACTTAAAATCATAAAAATTCTTGCTGTGGGCCGGTTACGCCGCTGGATACTTGTTTCATCTTAGACAGTACCAGTTTTCTCATTGAATTAATTTGATGACATTATATCATACGCGGTTGATTTGTAGTGATTTCTTTATAGTTTGAACACATTCACAAGCACGTTACTCTACAGACCAACATGACACCTGTGTTTGCACTTACAATAATATATAACACTTCAATTATTCAAATATACGGAATATTCGATCGTCTATCAAAGTAATTACGTTTCCAAAGTAATCGCGGTGTCTTTGAAGGTAACTGCAAGTAATGAAATCAAAAGAAAATCGCGTTGTTCTAATTCAATTATTTTTTTTTGTATACAGGTCGCTTGAGCCCAATCGCTGTACATAATGAGTTTATTTAGCTATTATATTTATTCTCATGACATGTGATAGGTAGCTAATCTATCGGCATTTTATTGTCACGTAAATTCTACACCAGATCAAAGACAGTGTGACAATCACATTGCCATCGCCGGAAATCGAACACGGGACCTACAGTATGGTAGTTAGAGCTCTTACCACTTGCACGAACTGCGTCGATTCAATCAAAGAAAATCGATAAAATAGTATACATTTCAATATTTAATTGTTTGAAAAAATAATCGATCAATTTCAGCTGTTAATACTGTAGAATTCCATAAAAACATTTTGGTTTTCTGAATTAAAATACTATTTTTTCCAGTTTTGAATTTATTTTTCTCGAAATGTTCCGATGGTTTTACCTTCATCATTATGAAGAAGATATAATTCGTTTTTTCGATGATAAGTGTATAAAACATTCGAAACATGTCGAGAAAAATAAATTTAAAAGAAATACAAATATTTATTCATAAAAAACTACATAATTGAATCGACTAATTTTATAACTGACTGCTGACTTGGAGACCGTGGACGGCGAAGAGAAGTGCAAGGCGACCGCAACTACGGTGGAAGGATGATCTAAACAGACACGTTGGTATAACCTGGATGCAGTCTGCACAGGACAGAATGATATGGAAGCAATTGTAGAGGCCTTTGTCCAGGAGTGGACGGGAATAGGCTGAAGGAGAAAAAGGAAGAATTTTATAACATTTACACATGACATATTTTCCCAGGACTTCCTTATATATAGGTACATATATATTATGTGTGTGTGTGTGTGTGTTTGTGTGTGTCTGTGTGTGTGTGCGTGTGTGTGTTTGTGTGTATATACGTTTAAGGCCGAAACATACTATTAACACGCGACGTGGCGTGTTTACTCCCACCACCGGCAACACGTCTGGATCGGGTGGCGTGTGCGCGCATGGCGTCGCGTCGGGTGTTCATAGTGTGATTCTGTCCATAGAAAACAATACAATTTGATTCGACTCAACACGCATCACGTGGTATCGGGTGGCGTGGCGTGTTAATAGTATGTTTCTGCCTTTATAGTTATCCGTGTGGCGCTGCCGTCGGGTGGTGATTTGAATCTTTAGCTATTTGCTAATTTATGTTTAATGGCTTAGAGGACTTTTGAGGAGCATTTGAATTTTGAAGGCAGTCGGAAAACTTCAAGCGACATAATGATCTAAACTTGTAATTGCAATTTGACCAACTCTTGTCATCCTTCGGTTTGAAATCCTCACCAGTAGTTTGCGACATAATTGTCAAATTTCACGGTTCCAAAAAGCTATAATAGCCCACCCAACATCGCGCTTTTATGATTTACATTAAAATCGTACATTGTATTTGTGCCGTTCAATGTTTCACATAAATATGACGGTTTGTGAGACCGCGGGAATTTTTAAAATAACGAATGACCATTTAAATGGGTAGGAACTAATCAGAGTTAAGTTAATCGCCATTTAAACATGAGTTAATCTCGCTTCTAGCCGTTCGTCGCCAAGATTACATTACCATGAGAGCGGGCCGTTAAAGTCCGACTTTATTTGTGGACACATAAAAACAAGAACGGACATTAACCGGCTGTCGATGTCGCCCGAGCAGCGAGATTCCAAATTCAAATAAACTTTTGTAAATATTGAATATTTCAATTAGCTACTGACATTCCGGAGATTAGATTTTTTTCATCCTTTCGTTTTATAGGTTGGTTAATAATAAAGTTTATTGCGTTGAAAGATGCCGCGGTTTGGATTTGGGTCCGTCGGAGGTGCCGTAATAATGGGATTTGACATTTTATTGCATGTTAAAGGTACACGTACCTTAATTGTGGCTGAAGAAAGCCGCTAGGTAATTGCGGTCTCGGTTACCTGCGCGATGTTCACACTGTTTATATTGGTCAATACGGGTCCATCGAGCCTATAATCTCTGATCTAGGATAATGAGCCTTGCTCGAGATTCAACTTCGTCTTATTACAGAGAGGCGGAGAAACAACAAAAATATATTTATACAAATGAAAACGTCCGTTTTCTAGAATTTTTATTATAATTTAAGGGAATGACTGAAAACTAACTAACTAACCATCACGCCGTCTCCCCGGAGGGGTGGGCAGAAAGAATGGAACGCCACACTGTACTGTCATGACTTCTCTCGATTCCTCTACATTCATACATCTTGTCATTATGCACGCACATCGATTTCTCCGACTCCTCACGTGACCGACATTTAATATTTGATTGATTTGATCGTGCCACGTTTTCCTCGGCCTTCCTCTATTTCTAGCTACGTTCACGCCATTTGCATATACCTTCTTTACCATTCTGTCTTCACTCATTCTTTCCATGTGTCCAAACCATCTTAATGACCCTTTCCTTATTTTGTTCATAACACTTTCATTCGCACCACATTCACTTCTTATACTTGCATTTGTCACTCTATCATAAACAGATTTGCCACATTCGTCTTAGAGATCTCATTTCTACTGCATTTATTCTACTTTCATCCTTCTTTTGCCAGTTCCATGCTTCACTTCCATACATAAGGGTCGGCACAAGAACACCATTATTTATAACACATATTATTGTAAAAATTACTACGAATGAAAACGTATGTGTTATGTACCTGTCCAGGCGTCTCTCTTTCTTATCTTTATTACTTTAACTGTCCGCATTCCAGTGATATTCTGAATCACTGAAAAATAATACCAAGCAAACAACATTATTTATAATCGCTGGATCTTCTTACTCGAGACTCTTTATCATTTTTATTACATTGCTGTCCGCATTACTGCGATGTTCTGAATCACTAAAATATCAGCAACAAGCAAACATCGTTATTAATAATTCCCTAATTACCATTTTAGCACAATATAAAAACCCATACGGCAAATAGGAAATGGGTAAGTGGGACTTAAGTAAATGGGTAAGTGTGCACCCATCCCTTCTTATCTGTAAACTATTGGTCCCCAGCATGCCCAAGAGGAATGCAGTTGGATAAAGCCACGGATAGCTTCCAAACTCCCTCATGTAGAGATACTATCCTACCGAAGATACGTTATATGCCCTTTCCCTATCGTCTATGACCCTGATGGTAAGGTCAATGATCACATAGCCCGGGACTCGCGGGATCATGATGATCACTCTAGATGTTTTCATGAAAGGTGGCGTGTCACGGCATTTTATAAGTACAGACCTTCAAGCAAGGTGTGTCTCTCACCAATACCTGACTAACTAACTAACTAACCATCACGCTGTCTCCCCGAAGGGGTAGGCAGAAAGAATAGAACGCCACACTTTTCTGTCCTGACATACTTCTGTGGCTTCCTCTAAATTCATACATCTTGTCATGCACGCTTTGTTCCGCACTTGTTTTTTTGTTAATGTTGCATTCCCCAGTTAACGTAAGTCCCGCATGGACGGAGGACGGGCCTAGGGATTGTATGAGTGAAACTAACGAAAGGGCGCCGATGCGTCCTATAACAGCTTCGGGTAAGCGATGAGTAACCTTCTTGTATTGTCTATAAATAATGTTTATTATTATGGATTATTATTGATTATGGTATTGAGACAGTCACAATGTCACAAAAAAGTGCCAACAAGCTAAGAGTCACTCAGAGAGCAATGGAGAGAGCCATGTTGGGTATCAGTTTACGGGACAGACTCAGAAATGAGGACATAAGAGTCAGGACAAAGGTTTCCGATGTTATCAAGATGGCGATGGGCGGGACATGTCGCTCGCGATCCAGATGAAAAGTGGACAAGGCGACTGCTGTCCTGGTGGCCAAGGACGGCGAAACGTGGAGTTGGGCGCCCACAGTTGCGTTGGCGCGACGAAATACGGAGAAGTGCGGGAAGTGCCTGGATGCGGATCGCTCAGAATAGAAGAGAATGTAAAATGCGAGAGGAGGCCTACGTCCAGGAGTGGACGGTCAAATACAGGCTGAAGAAGAAGAAGAAGAAGATTGAGGGGAGACGAAGTGGGTAAAGGAGGTCGGCCCTGATACCCTTGTAATGAGCAGTAAATCCTCAGCGCTGCTCTTCGCACCAGCCCGCACCCGTCGGGCCGTTGTTAAGTCGTAAATGCGTCCTTCTATAATATTACATCGAACCGCTTCTACAGAGTCCAATTAATGCACGAGGGTAGTGATGTCCTACTTAATTATTTATTTTGTATCGATAACCCTTTCGATTTTATTTGAAAGTTGCATAAAAAATAATAATTGATCATTGTTGAAAGGTGCCTTAAGGAAAATAATGCTTTTTGTAAATAATGCAAATCAATCGTGGATAAACTACAGTTAATTTTTCAGACAATAAAATCGTATTTAAAATAAGTCCTTGATACTCGTATTTTCGGTCAGTTAGATAATTATATAATATCATATTAATAACTAATATGCTAATTGAATTTTAATTTGAGTATAGAATTTTTAGTTTAAATCTAAATTATTTCGAATCATTTATGCACGATGGGAGATTGTTCCAAGCTGATGATATCTACAAATTTATTATTTCTTGAACAATGACATAAAACGCCATATTAAATAATTAATACGAATGAAAACGTTTGTTTTCTAGAAGTTTTATTATATTTTATGGGATAAACATGTTTTGCCTTTCTTAAACATTATCAAATGTTTCATAATGCCTTAGAAAGGTGAAACATGTCATTGCCATAAGTTGTAATATGTAAAACGAGTAGTGACATGTGATTTTGAATCAAAATAGAATTCAATTGATATAATTAGTACGAAAAACGCCTGTTTTCTAGAAGTTTTTTATGTTTCATCGGAAAGACATGTATCGCCGAGTCAACGAATGATCAAATTTCATTTGATGTGTAATGTAAATGTCATTATTAAAATGTCAAATGCCTTAACTTAGAAGAACGTGTCATTCCTATGAAATACATTATTATGAAACGGATGTTTTCATTCGTAATAATTATTATTCAAACACTTAAGTTTAACGTACATATTATTAACTTCTTCTTCTTCCTTATTGTAGACCTACGTGGTCTGTTCTCCAGAGTGTTGCTACTCCTGTGAGGTAGATTCCCAGTTGTCCTCCCATCTTTTAGGAGGTCTTCCACGAGGACGAGTCCCATGAGGCTGATTATGCAATGCAATATAGGGGAGTCTGGTGGTGTCCATTCTTTGAACATGACCGGACCAGTCCCTTTTTCGCTGTCTGCTCCATCTTATAATTTCTTCAAACTCACGCGATATCTCAGTGTCTTGCCTGCTATCGTCCTCGGTGTCTTCATTTCGGAAGTCCTCAAAACTTGTTTGGTCCTTACTGTATCTGCCCTTGCTTCGGCGATATATGTTATTATTGGTCTTACGCATGCTTTATAGATTCTCATCTTACTCTTAATGGCCATGTCTTTGTTTTTCCGTATTGTGGATTTTAGAGCCCCAGAGATTGCAGCCGCCTTGTTTACTTTGGCTTGTATTTCTTCCCGCAGATCAGCTCCCTCCATCAGGTCTATGCCTAGATATTTAAAAGTTCTATGGGTTGATTTTCTATAACTAGGTTACATGTTTTGGGTGTTTTGGAAAAGGTTATTATTAACGTTTATTTATATATATTATTAGCTGTTCGAGTAAATCGATTTATACCCACAAGGAACATCACTATCATGTAGTATTTAAAACATGCAAGAAAAAACTTTTATACCCTGATATACACAGATAATCTTTATTATAGCGTCATATTTTAATACTTCCGAAGGGTCTACCCCAAATAATTATTTTTTTAGGTTCACCAGACTAAAAGACGTCATTGATATTATATTATATTTTTCGAAAACATATAAAGGGCTAAGAAAAATTTCACAAATAATCTTGTGGTCGTTTTCAATGAACCGCCACACTTTTCTATTGATTTTTCCTTCTTCTAACTAACTAATTAACAAACCATCTTGCCGTTTCCCCGTGACATGCACGCTCGTTGATTATTCCTATTTTGAACATGGCTGCATTTCAGTAATTGATTAATGTGGTCATGTCTTGCCTTCCTTGGCCTTCCCTGACTTCTTTTTCATTCACACTATTCGTATATATATTTTTAACCATTCTTCTCTCATCCATTCGTTCCATATGTCCAAACCATCTCAGTTACCCTTTCTTCATTTTATTTAAGACTCATTCATCCGCTGTACATTCCATTTTTACTCAATCAGTAGATATTCTATCATACATTGTTTTTCCGCATATTCTTCTTAGTGACCTCATTTCTAAATTTGTATCTACACCACATTATTCTTTTCAAAAACGAACCGGTTTCGCTCCCCCCGGAGCTTCGTCAGGGCTACAATATACACTAGTGTCTTGTATAACCCTGAGAAAACTCCGGCGGGAGCGAAACCAATTGGTTTTTTTAAATAATGAATTGTGTAAATACAAATTTACAAGTGCATTAATATTATATTTGATTATATGACAGCTTTTAATTTAAATATCTCGGCAGTACACTAACGCAACCTCTTGACCCGGATGTAGAGATAAAATGCAGAATTGAGGCAGCAAGAGCTACGTTTAATAAAATGAAATCACTCTTCTGCAATGATAACGTAAACTTGAAACTCCGCCAGAGAATGATCAAATGCGTGGTCTATTTTATTGTACAGATGTGAAACGTGGACCTTAAAAGTTAACTCAATGAACATACTGGAAGCATTTGAAATGTGTCTCCATCGCCGAATGCTCAGAGTTCCCTGGACAGACATGGTTACCAATACCGAAATCCTGAGGTGAGGTAGAGTTGACAGGGAACTGTTATCAACTATCAAGGTTCGAAAGATTTCACATCTGGGTCAGATCGCCAACGTTGGGAGGACCCGACAGGGCACTGGAAGAAGAAGATACGAGTATGACAGCTATACCCTATACATCGATTTGGCTCGCGCTGTAATGATGTAAAGAGCGATTAAACAAAATAATAATAATAATACATGCATAACATGTGAAATGGTGTCGGTTAGAATACCTCACTTGACAATATAATAGGTGTTATTAGTTATTAAACATAATATTCTTCGTCATAAATCAACTTGTTTTCCATTGAATGGACTAATAAAAAATAACGACTTTTAAATGATTTTTCCCGCCATGTTCACGTATCCATCACTCCGTGTTGATCTTATCAATAACAAAACAATTTATGTTTATTGTAAAAAAAAGATCTCCCCATTATTTTTCATGCAAATTATTTTTCTTTGTGGATTTCGGAAACTTTGGGTAATTAAAATATCAATCAAAAACATTTGGAACGCAAGTGTATCCATCAACAATTATAACGGTCTCCATGACGAATTCACGTATATTGAAAAATTCAAATAAGCCACAAATCTTCTAGATTGAAGTTTAATTTAAGATTATAAAGAAGTATTTTAATTATCTACATGTTTTTAAAATATTTTAATTGTTAAATTTATAATATTTCAACGTGAAATTAATTATATATTCACGTGCCATGCGTGAAATTAATTATATGTATATTGTAAATATTTTTTATATACCTAATGCTTACAAAAAAAACTTGTTTTTTTTAGATAATGGTGTTCTTTAGTCTAAGTGGACCATAATGGTCAGTCCGAAGTATTAGTGCCGAAAATGAAGTTCATGTATATTGTGTCCAATTCGGATTATGTGCTGAATGACATTGACTACAAATTTTTAGTGAGTGGTCATTCCTATTTACCATGTGATCAGGTTTAATTGAAAAACAAAAATTATTTTTTCTAGATATTTACAATCCGGAACACTGGATTCAAGTAATACAATCAGCCAGGAAAAGTAATCAATTAAAAATAATCTCAATGGAAAGGGGATAATTTTTATTCAACAATTGAATTGGAGAGTAACATAGTAAATAGAAATGTCTCACTTGATGGATCCAAAGTAGAGTGGTTGAAAATACAGTGGTTGAGGTATACAAAAACCGAACCATTTAAAATATATTTCAAATACTCAAACAACATTGAAGTGATTTTCTCCATAGTGGATATTTCAAAAAGATTGTCAGTCTCAATCACTACTCTAGATGCATTGTATCCACAAGGAAATACTATCACAGCGATGAAGAAGAAGGATTTAAATTCTTTCTTGACTTCGTACCGCCAATTTTCCACCATTTTTATAACAATTTGAAGACCAATAATATTCAGCCAGATGTAATAGACGTGTCTGTATCCGAAAGGGATTAAAATTATAATAGATATATTTTCTATATACCTTTCATTTCATTTCACTTTTCTTCTATCCTAATGAAAAAATGGACTAAACATAATAACACTTCAACGCAATAGTGGACCAAGCCACCAAAATATAGGTATTTATTAATTTTTTGGCCAAAAACGGATCTACATTAAAATTAACTTATCTTTTTTACCAAGAATCTTTCATTACAATTAGTATTTGTTGTAAAATTTACGTAGCACAAAGAGATGAAATTTATAATTTCTAAAATGCGCCATTACTCAAATCTATGGTAGATGGGGTTAGTCCACTTTTGCTTTGACTGCCTCATATATAAATATTAATTGAAAATATTCGTTAAAACCAACATTAACTTTGTAAAAAAGGAGTGTGTAAAAAAATAAAAAAATAAAAAAAATTATCCGATATGTCGACCTATCATGTCATATGGGATCGAGTGCAGGGCGGACACCACAATCACAAAAAAACGCGCTCAGAGTGTCAGAAATGGAGACGCTCAGATATATATCTGGAAAGACACTGCAAGAGAGGATAAGGAATACACGGATAAGGGAGATATGCGAGGTCGAGGATGTCGTTAGGTGGGGAAGGCAAAGGAGAAAATACTGGTATGCACACGTGAGGATAATGGATCCATCCAAACTCCCCTTCATTGTGTTGCACGGCCAGCCCCAAGGTAGACGACTCCCGGGCAGACCACCAAAGAGATGGAATGACAGTTGGGAGTCGACTTTGCAGGAGGGCAATTCCTTTTAAGAAACAGGCCACTAGGCCTACACTAAGAATAAGAAGAGAGGAAGAAGGAGAAGAGATATTTTTTAACTCTTTTAAGAAACCCTTCACAAAACATGAAATTTCACAAAAATGGGCAGGGCAGAAGGTAAGCTTTATTTGTATTTGGCTGGGGCTCGTAATGTTTATGAAGTTTACACCATTGTTCAAGAAACAATGAATAAAATAAAAATAATTCAGCACTAAGAAGTTTCATTCGGGTATGAGCGTCTGTCTGGAGAGATTAAACCGTATTGATGATGTAGTCACAATTACGAAGAGCAGAATAACGTGCAACGTTTATTGTACGTTTCGGAAATTGGGTTTATTGTGAACAATTTGGACTGTTTTACATATATAAGAATAAATCAACGTCGAGATGGATATCTCTGTCAGAAATAATCATAAAATCATATTCTCCGTAATTAAACACGGGCACCCGCAATTACCGCGGCCATTCAGGACGAGCGAGGCGGGAAATTGTTTAGACGAAATTGGAGTTATTAAATATTTATAATATTCTCCGTTTCCCACCACAGATGATGGCCTGGATTGTTTACTAGGTTTGGGTAAATCATTGGACAACTCAATTATGACGTGCTCCGGAGTAGCAACAGCGTGGCGGATATCATAAAAGATACAAGGGGTTACTGCTATTGGTGCGAGATATTATGAGTGCTGTAATTGGTTTATTGACACCGGCGGGACCAAAACACAAACGCAAGAATCAAATCAAATCAAATCAGTTTATTTCATCAACAGACATTACAAAAATTATTTTTAAGGCATCTATTGAGAACAGGTAAAATAATATATTAATACTACCAGAAACGCATAAGAGATGGTTCAACATTAGGAAGACAGGATACTCTCCAGAATTAAGAGTATTTGCCTTCTGAACGTACTTTCACTAACATGAAAGACGTCGATCTCCGAGGAGACCACGTTCAGCAGACTAATTGCTCTTCCCACCGATGTCACCAGAGGCAGATTGGTTCTGGCGGCCGGTAGGTAAAACAATCTGTGCTGTCGCTGTCGGAGATATCAATCGGGGACAAAAAGCCGAACAACCCCCAGTACGGCCGAGTTCTCGAAGTATCCCCTAATTAATCTAAAGAAATGGGTAATTAGATGTCTATCTCTTCGAAGCTGTAGAGAATTGGTTCCGAGCATTCCCAAAAGAAATGCCGTGGGATAGAGCCACGGATAGCTACCACGCTCCCTCATGTAGAGACACCTCAGATATTTTTTCTGAATCCTCTCCAGCATAACGGAATATCTCGCCTCGTGAGGACTCCATATCACAGAACCACTTTCGAAACCAATGCGTTGTATAGGACTCCGAGCACATTGGGATCCCTGAAAACTCTGCCGGTCCGGACGAAGAAGAGCGCACGGACGCTCACGTGCGATAAGTATAGAGATCGGACAGAAAAAGGACCATGGAAAGAACTAGAACTAGATCAGCAGAAATAATTTAAATTCAAAATATAGAAAAAATATATTTTTTTTACTAACTAACCATCACGCCGTCTCCCCGAAGGGGTTGGCAGAAAGAATGGACTGCCACACTTTTCTTTCCTGGCATATTTCTCTCGCTTCCTCAACATTCACACATCGTGTCATGCACGCACGTCGATTTCTCTGACTCCTCACATGGTCGACATTCAATATTTGATTTATTTGATCGTGCCACGTTTTCCTCGGTCTTCCTCTATTTCTGGTTCTATTTACATCGTTAACATATAAAAAAAATTACCATTCTTTCTTCATTCATTCATTCCATATGTCCAAACCATCTTAATGATCCTTTCATTATTTTGTTCATAACACTATTATTCGCACCGCATTCACTTCTTATATTTTCATACGACACTCTATCATACATAGAGTATCCACACATTCGTCTAAGAGATCTCATTTCTACTGCATTTATTCTACTTTCATCTTTCTTTTGCCAGTTCCATGCTTCGCTTCCATACATAAGGGTCGGTAGAAGAACACCACTGTGCATTGCCATTCTAGCTTTTTGGATAGGTTTTTGTTTGCGATGACAACTTTAAGTGCACCATTCACTTCGTTGCCTGCCCCAACCCTTCTTTCAATATTCCTCTCCACTCGCCCATCTCTTGTAAACATACTACCTAAATACACGAAATAATTCAAATTCAAAATATAGAAAATATAATAAATAAATAAAATAACTAACAATCACGCCGTCTCCCAGACGTAGACAGAAAGAATGGACTGCCAACACTTTAACCGATGCGGTACTCCATCCTTCTCTTTTCGTTCCCGCGGCCGCGGGAGACGCGGTGTGGTGGGTTGCGAACCTCATCGCCACCAATAGGCATCTCCCGCGCACATTTCGATCGTCCAACGTCCACAAAATAAATTCAAAACATATACCTTATATAAAATACAATGATATAAAATAATTTAACAAAATACAAATAGCATAACACGTAATGTTTTTTTTATGGTGCACATGTCAGCTGGACGATCCGGACTTATGTGTTTATTTAATTTATGTTCCATGCATCCACCGTTTTTTTTTAAATTAACTGTAATTAGACACTTAAAACAATCCAACTCCAGTAAGAACTTGTTGAAAAAAATGTTATCAAAGAAAATATTTAAATTGACATTGGAACAAATGCACATAAAGTTTCGAAAAAATCACGAATGTTTCTTATATTGCTTCCACTTATGTTTTTACTACCGGTTTCGCCAGGCTCGCTGGCATTGATAGACTGGTGACCAGAAAGACAAAGGTTTAAGTGGTTGGAAAACGTTGTTTTGTTTCATTATTATTTTATTATATAATTAAATTTTAAAAATCATCACAGCCAAGTAAGCATTTAATTTCTATAATCTTGAAGTGAATTATCATGTAGATGCTAGGACTTGACAAATATTATTCACTGTTACCTGAGTAAAAATACAAATCATTGCTTGGGCCGGTGGTTCTCAAACTTTTTTGGCGACGGAACCCTTTTGATATTCTTGGATATTGTCTTTTCGGGAGTACCACCCCGAAGGCTATTGCTCCCCCACATGTTGGAAATTTCTTTCTTGGAGATGAAAATATATATATTTTTAAATAAATAAAATCTTTTATAATACATAGGCATAGAACATAGAGGATTCCCACCGCTTAAACGAAGCTATTATAGGCGAACTAGGCCCATCCCTCGTCCATGCGGGACTAATAAAGTCGGTCTACATCTTCTTCTTCTTCTTCAGCCTGTATTGACCGTCCACTCCTGGACGTAGGCCTCCTCTCGCATTTTCCATTCTCTTCTATTCTGAGCTTATCTGCATGCTCCTTGAATCCACACTCTTTCATCATGCATTCAGTCACACATAAAATATCTAAACTCTTATTTTCTATCTCTACACACATTTCATTCATCTTTTCTTTCATACCCCCTCTAATATTTAGCGTTCCAATGCGGCATTCCACTCTCCTCTGTTCGCCTCCGCGGGAGACGCTGACAGTGCACAATGGTGTGGCGGGAGACGCGAGAAGATGGCAGTGCACAATGGTGTTCTTGTGCCGACCCTTATGTATGGAAGTGAAGCATGGAACTGGCAAAAGAAGGATGAAAGTAGAATAAATGCAGTAGAAATGAGATCTCTAAGACGAATGTGTGGCAAATCTGTTTATGATAGAGTGACACATGCAAGTATAAGAAGTGAATATGGTGCGAATGAAAGTGTTATGAACAAAATAAGGAAAGGGTCATTAAGATGGTTTGGACACATGGAAAGAATGAGTGAAGACAGAATGGTAAAGAAGGTATATGTAAACGGCGTGAACGGCGTGATCGGCACGATCAAATCAATCAAATATTGAATGTCGGTCACGTGAGGAGTCGGAAAAATCGACGTGCGTGCATGACAAGATGTATGAATGTAGAGGAAGCGAGAGACGTATGTCAGAACAGAACAATGTGGCGTTCCATTCTTTCTGCCTACCCCTCCGGGGAGACGGCGTGATGGTAAGTTAGTTAGTTAGTTTCTATTCTGAGCGATCCGTATCCAGGCACTTCCCGCACTTCTCCGGATATCGTCGCGCCAACGCAACTGTGGGCGCCCAACTCCACGCTTTGCCGTCCTTGGCCACCAGCACAGCAGTCGCCTTGTCCACTTTTCATCTGGATTGCGAGCGGCATGTCCCTACCATCGCCATCTTGATAACATCGGAAACCTTTGTCCTGACTCTTATGTCTTCATTTCTGAGTCTGTCCCGTAAACTGATACCCAACATGGCTTTCTCCATTGCTCTCTGAGTGACTCTTAGCTTGTTGGCACTTTTTTGTGACATTGTGACTGTCTCAATACCATAAGTGAACACTGGCAGGACACAGGCATTTGAAGTGTGGGCCGTATTGGAGGGGATGAAATGGGCTGGAATTGACTCTAGTTTCATAAATCTTATACGTCGGTCTACATACTCTCACTAAAATGACTGTAACTCAGTAAATTCTCGGAATTTTGACTTAAAATTTTATACACATATTTTCGAATGTATAAACTTTAAATTTAAATAATAATAAAAATTCACACAATCAAAGTCGCTATCCCCTTAATAGAGAGCTATGTGGCTTGTGATCTACGAGTACATGGGTATATAATGTAAGTATGCGCATACTTGCATGGAAATTAATAAATTATATTATATTATATACTCGATATACATGAAAAAAACACAAGATTGAGATAATAATTGTGTTTAATTGTGCGTTGTAATTTTGTTAAACATTTGCATAACAATTATGCAAATGTTTCTCTACCCTCTACAAATATTATAATGCGCATGTATCTAGTGCATTATTGGTCGGTAGATTATTTTAAACGCATCGAATTAATCAAACAGTTGCGTACATTATCGAGGTAGGCATGAATAATATGGTAGAGTATAAGTGTAACTATATTCTATTGCGTCTCCCGTAAAAAGATACATTCTTAACCAAAAACAAGAGGATATTAACATATACTCGTATACAACTTCCAAAAATGTGTCAGTCATGGTGGTCATCAGAAAGGTGGAATGGGGGAAGTTGTAATTACATAAAGCGTGCGCTTAACCTAACCAATGACAGGTCATAAGTCCTGTAAACACCTCGATCACCATATTCAGTTTCCAGTTTGCATCTTCGTCTCTATTGAGATGAAATTGATCATTGAATTGATGACCCGCAATGGGTAAATAAAAATCCAGTATTCGTCTACAAGTATTTGTATACATTCAAAATGTTGTATAAAACAAAAACAAGAGATATATGTATACTTCTAATCAATCAATCAATCAACATTGGTGCTACAACCCACCATAGGTCCCGGCCTCCTCCAAAATTCTTCACCACACTCTCCAACCCATCGCCTGCATTCTCCAATTTGTAACACTAATTACCCGGAGGTTCCCCTCCACACTATTCATCTACCTCAGTTTTGGTCTTCCATGCTTCCATCTGGTCGTGTTTTGATAATCTTCATTGGAAATCGGTCTTCTTCCATACTCTGACGGTGTCCCAACCATCTAAGATGATGTATTTTTATAAATTTCAGAGCTGATAGCACCTCTAGCTTCTATACTGACAAGGAAAATTCGAACATTGCTCTCCATATTGTGTCCTTTAAGCAGCTGTATTCAGCTATTGCTTAATTATTGTACTCCCTAACTTCAATGTAGATATCTCCGCGAACAGATATTCTATTATTTTTCTTCATGTGCCATGTCAGGTCTCACTGACTTAGGCAATCACTTCTGCAAAATTATTGAAGGTGGAAGGTTATACACTGTGGAATTCCATAGTAATACACTTAGGAAATTGAAAATAACTTTGTTTATTATCCACACAACATTAAAAAACACGACATGTTTCGGAGGATACCTCCATCTTAAGATGTGTGTATAATAAACAAAGTTATTTTCAATTTCCTAAGTGTACTTCTGTAAAGGTTTATCTGTCCTGCGCTGTCCGGACTAATGCATGCTCCCTATTCCAGTCCAATCTTTCATGTTAGGCAGCCAAGACGTTTGCATTCGGACGGGACCACATCGTCCCTCAATGTTTCCCATTAACGTAAGTTGGAGGATTTCGTATTTGTCTACACGCAACATATGACCCAGATAGTAAATCTTACGGAGCTTAATCTTCTTCTCTAAGTGCCATGTCAGGTTCCCCCGACGTCGGCTATCATTCTGGTGTAGCCATCTCTGTCTTGTGCTAGTCGGAACAACTTCTCGGGATTTCTGAATTGCTAATCAAATATGTCCACGGTCTCCCTCGCTGGTTTCAATCCTGGGATTGGTTTGCAGCAATTTCGTATATTCTTCTCTTCCATTCTTCCCTGTTTTCTGCGGCTCTTTTGAAATCTGCGTATGATAAGCATCGCACGTCCACCAACAGGTCCTCAAGGTACTCTTGGCGTGGGCGTCCCCTAGAGTTTGTACCCTCGGTCATACCCTCCATTATGGCATGCAAGAGGCCTTCCTGTCGTATTACATGGCCGATCCATCTTGCACGCCTTTCGGACAAGGTCCTGAGCAGGTGCCTTCATCCTTCGATTCTTTGGTTCGGTTTTATTAATAGAGATGGCGCAGTGAATTTGTTGTGAACAAATTTTTACTAAAATATATTTCTTAACAAATATTTTTAACCATAATGCTTTTAAATCCTCCCCTAAGCGGGGGTGGCAAGCCTCCAAACATGTCGCATCGCAGAGCACCCTTAAACATATCATAACAATTCAATTCGCTACACGTTATTGCCTCCTCGCCCCCGCCACGACAGCCCCCCTTAAAAGTGGCAATTTATGGGTTCAATTTGCTGTATTTATGGCTCTGGAACCGAAAGCATCTACGGAACAAGAGACACGCGGTTTAATGATAGCTGTACTTCTAAAAAGTTAAACCATGCCGTTTGCATTTTGATGCTGGAAATATATACAAAATAGAATTCATGAAATACACGTTTGGAAAATTGAAAATAACGTTGTTTATTATCCACTAAAATATAAAAAATCACCACATGTTTCGGAGGATGCCTCCATCTTCATTGTAAATATATAATAAAAAACTAAACAAGGAAAGATTAATAAAAAACGCATTTAAAAATCGATACAATACAAAGAAACAATTCATTTAAATTAAAAAAATTAACTAACAACCATCACGCCCCTGCCCATCATCCCATCGCCCATCATCCCCGAAGGGGTAGGCAGAAAGACTGGACACCAACACTTTTCTTTCCTGACATATTTCTCTCGCTTCCTTTCATACATACTCTCTCCACATTCATACAACGTGTCATGCACGCGCGTCGATTTCTCTGACTCCTCACGTGGCCGGCAATCAATATTTGATTTATTTGATCGTGCCACGTTTTCCTCGGTCTTCCTTTATTTCTAGTTCCATTAACATCGTTAACATGTAATTTTTTTACCATTCTTCATTTATTCTTTCCATATGTCTAAACCATTTTAATGATCCTTTCATTATTTTGTTCATAACACCATCATTCGCACCGCATTCACTTCTTATATTTTCATTCGACACTTTATCATACACAGAGTATCCACACATTCGTGTAAGAGATCTTCTGCATTTCTTAATAAGTAAGATTATTTCTACTGCATTTATTCTACTTTCATCCTTCTTTTGCCAGTTCCATGCTTCGCTTCCATACATAAGGGTCGGCAGAAGAACACCATTGCGCACTGCCATTTTAGCTTTTTTAAATTTGAAGTGCACCATTTCACTTTGTTGCTTGCCCCAATCCTTCTTTCAGTATCCCTCTCCACTCGCCCATATTTTGTAAACATACTACCTAAATACACGAACTCATCTAATTGCTTAAAAAAATTAACCTGGACTCATTGCTGTAAGTACTAATAATTATTTAAAAAAAAAATTAACTAAAAATTTCATCGAAATCGGCCCTGCCGTTTAGGAGGAGTTACACGTAGAGAAGAATTATATATAAAATAATCTAGCGGTCGATTTGACAATCGTGGGCGTAGCCATGAAAAATATAATATCAAAACTATTGTTGAATAAAAATAATTATAAACAAATTAATTATCGACCTTGTTTGAATTGATGTAAATGTATATTTGCTTCCCTTCTCGACAGACTCCTCCCTGCTTCCGGACACAATATCTATTTAATGCGACAATAAAAAACTATTAAGTGGCAACCGCTTGCCCCTACAATCCATCCTCCCCCGGGCTACAATAGCTTTATGATTGCATTGTTACACCATTAGCCAATATATATGATCGAGGGAGCTTTGTGCAGAATCAGATTAGACCAGAAAAACATATTTTCCCCGTATTTCCCTTAATAGGATTACATTCATTACTATTTTCCCAATATTTCCCTTAAAAAATGTTTAATTATAAATATAATATATAAAAATCCATTTTGTTATTAGTACTATATTTATGACCACAATGAAGATTATTGCATTTGGGGAAAAAAAAAGAGATTTTAAAAACTAAATATTTTCTTCTATGTTCGCAATACTTTGTGTTGTAGATGTTTTATTTGTCTTTTTCTTTTTTATATAGTTTTGCATATACAACAATAACTTAAAAAAATTAAATTACATGTCGGACATGTTTCGGACAACCGGTCCTTCTTCAGTGATACATATTATAAGGATACATATTTAAAATATTATAGAAATGTTTACAAATATGATAAATTTTGACAGATGTTCAAAATTGATCAAATTTGTAAACAATTTTATAATATTTTAAATATGTATCTGATATGTATTTTTTTTTAATAAGTGTTGTATGTACAAAGTATATAAAAAAGACAAATACAAAATATTTTGATTATAATTCCACTTAATATACCAAAAAGATAAACACAATTTTAATAAACAGTGTTCGTTTTGGATTTAAAACACATCTTAATACGCCATTGAAGTGATAACACCACAAAAACATTAGCATATTATTATTAATTTTGAAAAATATATACAACATTCAGTAGGCCCAATGGAACTAAAATGGTTTTACATAAACGAACTTCTTTGGCTGATTCCTAAGGTATTTGCCAAATAGAACTTAAAGGAAAGACAATTGTGTTATTGTCTAATTTTCTGCGAAATACTAAAACTTAAAGAATGAATTTTTTGGTAAAATTCGCTATTAGCAATTGAAAAAAACGTTATTTGTGACTACAATATATACATATTATCTGCGGGTATATCTCTAACAAACAAACAAACAAACAAAAAACATCACGCCGTTTCCCCGCAGGGGTAGGCAGAGAGAATGGACCGCCACACCTTTCTAATCTGACACACCTCTCTAGCTTCCTCCACAACGCGTCATACGCGCATGTTGATTCTTCCGACTTCTAGCATGACCAGTCTTTAAAATTTGATTCATTTGGTCATGCCATGTTTTCCTCGGTCTGCCTCGACTCCGTACCCCATTTACATCATTAACGTATTCTTTCTTAACCATTTTATCTCCATCCATGCGCTCCATAAGTCCGAACCAACGCAAAGATCCTTTCATAATTTTGTTCATAATACCTTATTCCGCTCTACATTCCTTTTTTATATCAGCATTTGAGATTCTGTCGTACATCGTTCTACCACACATACATCTTGGGGACCTCATCTCTATCGCATTTATTCTGCTCTCATCCTTTTTCTGCCAGTTCCATGCTTCGCTTCCATACATAAGGGTTGAGACCAGAACTTCATTGTGAACGAGCGTTTTCGTTGATAAATTCTTGTTTCCAATAACTATTTTTAAAGCTCCATTCACTTTTTTACCCGCACCAACCCTTCTTTCGACGTCACTATCCGCTGTGAACATGCTACCTTCTTCTTCTTTTTAATAGATCTGACAATCTGTGACACAAAAATCATGTCTCGTCGGATGATGAGGTCCACCTGTCCCTCTATCTCTTAGACAGTCTTCCAGAATTTCATAAGCGGCTGTATATGCATGTCTTTCACCATCCATTCGGGCTATATGGTCCCTCCAGTATCTTCTTCTGGATCTACTCCGCTGAACGATATCCTCTATTTCACAAGTTTTTCTTATGTCTGCGTTGCGGACACGATCTCGGAGAGTTATTCCAGTAATTGATCTTAGAATATGCTATCTAAATACACAAATACACTCACCTGCTCCAAGTTCTTTTAGTTCACACTTATGTTACAAACTGTCATTTGTTCTTCCCTTTTAAAAACTATGTAACACCTTTGACTTTCCGACATTCATCATTAAATCGTTTGATTATCATACCTTATACATTCTCGACACCAAGACTTGTAATCCGCACTATCTTTAATTTTTATATATTATACTCGTACACGGTGATAAAATAACAAAATTTATCAGTTAACAAATAAATTAGTATTCCCCAATCAACCCAAAACTTCCATTCAAAAAATCCTTATATATATTTAACCCATTTATCTCGGAATGTTCTGTCCCTGGTGCTCTGTTAACACATATTATAAGTATCCTTATTTACGATTTGGTGTTGACTGGTGATAGTACAGATGATCTAATAGAGATGTACGAAAAAATTAAGGATACAGCAGGCCGGATTGGTTTGCAGGTCAATGCACATAAGACAAAGTGGATGATTGTTTCCAGGAGTAGGTAATAATGGCCTAGCCTCACCACTGAGAGATATTTGCATGGAGGTAGATAAAATTGAGCAAGTCAGAGAGTTCACTTATCTTGATACGGTCATGACGGAAGCCAACGATATGCACGCGGAGTTGGAAAACAGAGTTCAAAAAGGCTTACGCGCTGCAGCCTCCTTGCGAACGTTCCTTAAGTCCAAGCTTCTATCCAGAAACACTAAGCTGCGTATTTATAACACCATCATCAAGCCAGTGGTGACATGTGGTTCTGAGTCGTGGACAATGACTCTAAAAGAACAACAAAGAATCAACTGGTTTGAGAATATAATACTTTGAATGATTCCGGGATCCAGACCCGGTGTTGCAGCGGAAACTTGGAGGCATAGGACCAACCAAGAGATCCGTACAATGACTCAGCAGCCCCCTATAACGAGGACCGTGAGAGCCAGTCGCTTAGCATGGATTGGGCACGTATGCCGAGCCGAAGAGACCAGAGCAATCAAGACCATGTACGCGTTTAGACCGACTGCAGTAAGACCTCTAGAAAGGCCTAGACAGCGCCTAATTGACAACGTTCTGGCTGATCTAGCTAGGTTAGGCGAATCGGATTGCTGGGAGCAAAAGGCGCAGGATCGAGGAGCTTGAAGAAAAATCATCAAGGAGGCTAAAACTCTTCAAGAGTTGTATGGTCATAGGAAGTAAGTAAGTAAGTATACATATCCCTAGGTTCTTGTACTCATTTTGTAATGTTTTTGGATAGTTAATTTATATCGTTCTCCAGATGATGAACGTGCAAAGCCTTCAAAAAATGTCGAGAACATAAACTCAAAAGCGGAAAAACCGTGTTTTAATTGATAAAAATTTCGTCAAATAATTTAATATATTTGTTTATTTTAAAGCTTATTGTTCAGTTCACCCCTGCGTGTGACGGTGAACGTAGTTGATACCGGGGGTGGCAGAAGCACTTGACTCTACAGATGACAAACCATTTTGGCAGGGGATGAAATGTAGTCGCAATCCCGATGTGGGGGAGAAATTCTTTCTCAAATACAAATGTCATTGTCTCAAATAGAAATTCTGGAATGTTTTATTTTGTTATGACGTAGAAAATCTGTTTGGCAGTAACACTGTGTATCACAACTTATTTAACTAAATTTCATGAAATTTCGCGAACCCATGTTGGCATTAGGTGTTATTATAGAGTAGGTACATAAATAGTTTTGTAGCTATCCGTGGCTTAAACCCACTGCAT
The DNA here is from genome assembly GCA_022606425.2 of Lepidostoma basale. Classification (NCBI taxonomy): domain Eukaryota; kingdom Metazoa; phylum Arthropoda; class Insecta; order Trichoptera; family Lepidostomatidae; genus Lepidostoma; species Lepidostoma basale. Next base: position 502,829 of record JAHDVF020001598.1, on the reverse strand, counting down.
TCCTCTTGGGTATACCGGGGACCGATATTCTACAGATAAGGAAAGATAGGTTCACACTTACCCATTTCTTCAGACTTCAGGGGATTCTTTGAGAATTACGTCACCTTGGAGACTATCCACCTTTAGGTTCCGGATGGTTGTCTTCGACAGCGTCAGCACATACAGTTTTATCTCACAGCATACAAGAACCAACCTGCCTCTGGTGATGCCGGTGGGGAGAGCAATCAAACTGCCTTCGGAGATCGACGTCTTTCATATTCGTGAAAGTGCGTTCAGAAGACCCTACTCTCGACTTTGGTGAGTATCTTGTATTCCTAATGTTGAACCACCTCTCATGCGTTACTGGTAAAATTTATTATATTTAACCTGTTCTCAATAGATGCCTTAAACTATAATTATTGTTTGTAATATCATTTGAGAAAATAAATTGATTTGATTTGATTTGATTCAATCAAATACCATATTTAAGTCATATAATAAATTTCGACCGACTACGGTGGAAGGATGATCTGAACAGACACGTCGGAATAACCTGGATGCAGTCTGCACAAGATAGAGTGATTTGGAAGCGAATAGAGGAGGCATTTGTCCAGGAGTGGACGGGAATATGCTGAGGAAGAATAAGAATAAGAATAAGTGATTTAGGCTTATCAAAATAAAGAAAATTTATTATCAAGTGAAAACCGAGTGAATTAATCATGTGAAAATCGTTATTTAAGTGATTTTTTGTTTTCACCGTTCTTATTTTAAAAATATATTTAGGCGGGTAATAAATCATTGTCATAGTGTGCTAGTAGGTACCATCAATATGAATTACTGTTTAATCACGAAACACGAAATATGTAAAACAATGGACATTTCGTTTCAGAATTAGAAGACAATAAGACCACAACACCAGCATCTCCAGAAACCGTTTTGCGTCGTGAATGATGTATTCTCTTAATATTCATAGCTGGGACACAGCTTGACGGATAACTGGCGCTGCTTATAATTGGAGAACAATTATTATCTCCCGAAACGATGAGTTGGTACCGGTTTACTGATAACATCTCTGTGGCAGGAGATGTGCCGAGCGAACTGTTAAGAGCAGTGGCCTTTCAAGAACATTTAAAATGTATATCTTCTTCTTCTTTTCGTGTCCTGTCAGGTCTCCCCACCGTTGACTATCACCCTTGAATAGGCCTCCCCGTCCTAGGCAGCTCGGAACAGCTCCCCCACAGTCCTTAGCCCCGTCCGCTCTCGGATGTTTCTCAGCCAGGAAACCCGCCTTCTCCCAAAACCTCGTCGACCCTCAATCTTACCCTCCAAGATCAGATGTAATAGTGCGTACTTTTCGCCTCTCAGAATATGGCCCAAGTAGGAAACCTTACGGACTTTGATGTATATATTGCATCTAAATTCCTCCATTGTTTTTCAAATATGTGTCATATATACTTCTTCCACTTCTTCTTTGTGTAGACCTTGTGTCCCGTTTTGTTAGTCAATATTATTTGTGTTCTTAATAAAGAATAAACAAGAAAATATGTTGTATAGGAGAATGTGACGGTTCATACTACAGGGTCCATTATGAAAGTAATGCGCATGATTTTTTTGTGACTCGACTATTCATCGCAGCGGGGTAAAACGGGTAGGGAAATAATTGGATTTAAAATAGAAAAATCTGCGTGATTGTATGTTTTATAATTTGGAATAGTTTTGTAATTGTATATAATGAAAATAAAAACAACAGTAGGTATTTAAATTTTAATTGTATCTCGATAGATTATAAACTGGAAACTGAACATGGATGATCAAGGTGTTTACAGGACTTATGACCTGTCATTGGTTGGGTTAAGCGCACGCTTTATGTAATTACAACATTCCCCATTCCACCTTTGTTATTTGTGATCATGCATGACAAATTTTGGAAGATGTATATATACTTCGAAATCCATATTTATCTTCACGTGGCAGTTTCAGTCAGCCATCTATGGAGATTTGGTTGCACTAGTGAATTTTTTTTCAAGAATTAACCTATACAACCGACCCACTAACGCCATCTATGGAGAATGATTTTCGGCATTTAGCAAACTACCTTATTAACACAATGTGAAGGCTGTCGACCAACATATTGTTAGAAGCCGCTAGGAGTATTATTCCATTCTATATGCCAAAGAATTTTGACCAGAATATTTGAAGACCAAATATTTGTGAATGTATACTTATACCTGTATACAAATCCTGGATTTACCAAAGGGTAGTTAATTCAAATTTTAATTGTATAAGTAGGTATTTAAAAAAATATAATTAAATAAGTAGGTATTTAAAAAAATATAATGTACTCGTATATTTAGTTTATAATATTTATAAATTCACAAATGTTTGTATCATTGACCTACTTCGGCAACTCGCTTCGCTTCGGCAATGGACCGCCACACCAGTCTCTATCCTGGCACACCTCTCTAGCTTCCTCCACATTCATACAGCGAGTCATACACGCACATCGATTATTCCGACTTCTAAAATGCCCAACCTTTAAATTTTGATTTATTTGGTAATGCCATGTTTTCTTCGGTCTGCCTCAACTCCGTACTCATTTACATAATTAACGTATACCTATTTAACCATCATTTCTCCATCATTGTTCCTTTCATTGTTCTTGTTTGACTTAAAACAGATATAATTTCTAGCTATTCTTATTATTTTTTCTTCTGTATTAGGCCTTTGGCCTGTCACTCTCTGAGTCAAGTTCCCTCTTGCGATCTGTTTATGCAGGAAATCAACTTTCTTCCTGTGATTGAAGACTAGTTTTCTATCCATCTCTTTATTGGTCGTCCTGATGGTCGACGGCCCTCTGGAGTCTCGTGCACCACGATCTTACGAATTCTTGCTGGATTCATTATTTCGATGTGGTCCCTCCAGAATCGTCTTCTTTGCCTACTCCATCTCACTATGTCTTCAATTTTGCAGGATTTGCGAATTTCTTCATTGGGTATCTATCTCTTGGCTATCTCTGAGGGTTCTCCCCACGATAGGTCGCAATGTTCTCATTTCTGTTACTCTTAAAAGATGTTTGGTTCTGACAGTATCTGCTCTTGCTTCTTGTCAATACGTACAATTTATAATAGTTGTATGGAACCAAAGTAAAAAGGTTTATAAGATACATTCACATATGAGCTGCAAATGAAGCGAGCTGGATTATAGGGGTTAACATAATTTTTTTCTAATGGGTTTTCTAAAACACCACACGCCGCCTCTGGAATGGAATTAAGAGTAGTTTTTTTTAATACGTTTTCAATTTAGCGCTTGTAGTGTAATGTCTCTGTTAAACAATGCGAGCGCGTATTAAAAAGAAATCAACGGCTTTATCTTAATGGGGAATCATAATTGTTCGCTTAGATTACTCCGACTCGGACTCTTTGACGGGCAGAGTACCTAACGTAATACTTCTGCGAGTACTCAGTGTGTGAAATTAATTATTTCTAATTTCTCTGGGGCCTTAGGAATTTTCGGGCGATTGATGTGTTTGATTGATATGCAAAAATGCTATAATAACAGACTTATTACGACCGACAGTCTCGGAGATAATGCAATACAAAAAATACTTAAATAGAATTGCCAAGCGCGCGCTTCGTTTTTATACAAAATATTATAATAAATAGTTTAACTGACTTTGATATGACTGGCAAAATAAGGATGAAAGTGGAATAAATATAGTTAAGATGTGATATTTTATATGCATGTGTTGTTCTTCGTCAGCTTGTCTCCATCTACTGCTGAACGTAAGCCTCTCCACCCCCACGCCATCTCTCTCGGTCTCTCGTCAGTGTTATCCAGACCCTTCCCGCCGTCCGAACAATATCATCGCTCCACCAGGTTGGCTGTCTCCCGACACTTCTCCGGCCCAACCTTGGCCTCCATTCAGTAACCCTCTAGCTCCATCTTCCATCATCCCGTCGACACACATGACCAGCCCACTGCCACTTCATCCTCCTAATGCGTATCTATCGGTGACCCTAGTGCGTCTTGTAACCTCCACAACCATGAATGTGTTGTAAATCATTATAAATAGGGAACGAAATGAAAATATAAGAAGTGAAAACAGTGCGAATAAAAGCGTTTTCATATTAATAATGAGAGATTCTTTAAAATATTTTTTGACGCTTGAAAAAAATGAATGAGGAAATAAATATATTAATCAGGAAAGTGCCAACAAGCTAAGAGTCACTCAGAGAGCAATGGAGAGAGCCATGTTGGGTATCAGTTTACGGGACAGACTCAGAAATGAGGACATAAGAGTCAGGACAAAGGTTTCCGATGTTGTCAAGATGGCCGCAACCCTCAAGTGGCGATGGGCGGGACATGTCGCTCGCGATCCAGAAGAAAAGTGGACAAGGCGACTGCTGTGCTGGTGGCCAAGGACGGCGAAACGTGGAGTTGGGCGCCCACAGTTGCGTTGGCGCGACGATATCCGGAGAAGTGCGGGAAGTGCCTGGATGCGGATCGCTCAGAATAGAAGAGAATGGAAAATGCGAGAGGAGGCCTACGTCCAGGAGTGGACGGTCAATACGGGCTGAAGAAGAAGAAGAAGAAGAAGAATCAGGAAAGTACGCGTTGTAAATAGTGCATGAAATGGAAGAGAAAAACAGAGAAAATAATGGTACGATCATATCAATCAAATATCAAATTCCGGTTACTAGAGGAGTCGAAGAAGTCGACGTGAGTGCATGACATATGAATATTAAGAATTCGAGTGAAGTACGTCTGGAAACAACAGTATACTATTATTATTTTTCAAATCTTCAATGATTAAAGTTGCGTAATTTCCTCGCCCATACTAATAATCATTGGAATTTAATAAAAACATGATAGTCAGCGACCAAGGATCAAAGGAAGCATTATATTTAAAAAAGTAAATACAGCCACAGCCCAGCATCATTTTGAATTCATTGGATCAAAAATGTTTAATGCCCTGCCAGAGGAACTCAGAAACCAGGTCTCATACAGTGAATATAAACTTTTAATAAAAAAAACTTAAAAACTTGAAATCTTAGTGAACGGTGACTCTTTCGCTGACATACATTTTAGTGATAAATAAGACATTACTTTGGTTCCATTAAGAAAAATTCCTCCGGATAGTCCTCTCCTTAACACAAGGAATTTCCTTCATAAGGAGAGTAAGAGAAATGAAATAAAAAAAATAAAAAAATTAGATACATATTTATTTGTAATATTATATCAAACCATTTTTGTACCATTTATAAACAATAAAAACTCATTAAAAATAAATAAAAAGTTATCCAGCTTCTTGTAAGCGGTGGGTAACGTATTGAATATATCCAACCTCTTGAAGAACATAGGAGTATTTTCTTACATATAATCAGTCGACCTTTGTGGCAGAGTGGTAAGAATTCTGACTGCCCTACCGATGACCCCGGGTTCGATTCCCGGCGACGGGAGTGTGATTGTCACACTGTCATTGGACTGGTGTAGAATTCACATGACAATATAATGGCGATAGATTATATATACCTATCACATGTCATGATAAAAACAAATACATCACAGTAATTTAGTTTTTTTTTAAAAGGAACATAGAAGTTCCCGCCACATACCCGAGGCTGTTATAGGGAGTTTATCAGCCTCGCTCGTACACTCCATGGGTCTATCCCCGGTCCATCCGGGACATACATTTAAAGACGGCAACAACAAGGGGGTGCCAGACCACATTTAATCTACTCCATCCTACTTCTATGCTCCGCTGTACTTTATTGAAGTTTTCTAGAAGTTTTGTTGTATTTTGTGTGAATGACAAGTTTGATAATGCCTTAGGTCTCATTACATCACAGTAATTGGGCTCAAACTAACTGTTGTAAATAATAAATCCACATGGACGAGGTACGGGCCTAGGGATTGAATGGGCGAAGCTGATGAAAGGTCCCATTCGCCTATAACAGCTTCGTGTAAGCGTGGGAATCCTCTATGTCATTTCCAACCTATGATAGGAGAGGAACAAGAAGAAGGGAAGTTTTCGACATGGATTGGGGAAAGGGGCTATCCCTCATAAAATAATGAATTACGATGCTCGGGGAATGCGTTTTATTGCTACATTTATAGCACAAGCCACCGACTGCCGTACACTTGTTCATTTACTGAAGGTAACCGCCGCGTGGTTTTACATCTTTACTATAGTATTTCCTAAAAATGTTTATGGCTGCTTCCGACCGCTACGAAAAAACGACTCGGCCTTTTGAAATCATTTTTATTAGCTGCAATATTAACTTGTTACCATAATAACATCACGTATTTATGTAAAATTTATTATTATCGTTGTGAAAGGGGAAACTTCTTAACGAGATCAGATTGAAAATATGATTTTATAGACATACAATTGGTAGCGGAATATTTTATTCGTTGGTGCTTGAGCAATGGTGTAAAAATTCTTATCAAATTATACATTTTGATTTTTCGCATTTAAACTGAGCGTTGTTTATGGTATACACATTTACATATTTTACAAAAGTTTGTTTTGCCAGTATAAGAAGCGAATGTGGTGCGAATGAAAGTGTTATGAACAAAATAAGGAAAGGGTCATTAAGATGGTTTGGACACATGGAAAGAATGAGTGAAGACAGAATTGTAAAGAAGGTATATGTAAACGGCGTGAACGGAGCTAGAAATAGAGGAAGGCCGAGGAAAACGTGGCAAGATCAAATCAATCAAATATTGAATGTCGGTCACGTGAGGAGTCGGAGAAATCGACGTGCGTGCATGACAAGATGTATGAATGTAGAGGAAGCGAGAGAAGTATGTCAGGACAGAACAGTGTAGCGTTCCATTCTTTCTGCCTACCCCTCCGGGGAGACGGCGTGATGGTTAGGTAGTTAGTTGTTTTTTTATATGATTCGTTATTTTATAATATATATTTATATCTCATTGAACACTAAGGCATGTGGAATTCCATTGTAATTCACTTAGGAAATTGAAAATAACTTTGTTTAATACACAAAATATTTTAAATATATTTAAAAACGCGACATGTTTCGGAGGCTACCTCCATCTTCTAGCTGTGTCTTTGTTTTTCCATATTAAGGATTTTAGAGCACCAGAGATTGTAGCTGCCTTGTATTTCTTACCACGGATCAGCTTCTCCGAACAGTTTATTTAAAATTATTAAATATTATTTGAAAACATGGTTACATAATTATTAAAAATAAATAATTCATAAATTCATATTGTATTGAATAACATTCTGTATTTCCGTGTTGCGCCATTGAATAATCCGTGACGGATTATGATTTCTATGGTGCATTCAATGTACCGTGAAATACGATCATCCCCTTCGTGACATCTCACCCCCGCCAGCCCGCAACCCCCACCTGCAGCGAGAGCTGCGATCTACCCCTTTTCCGTGAAATTGTCACGGCCCCGCGTGAAATTGTCTGTCACCCAATCTCCATCGTTTATTCAAACCACAAAGCGGGGTACAACATTTCTGTCATGGTTTGTTACGTGAAAATAAATTGAGATTCAATGTCACACGGATTCAACTAACCATTAAAAAGACCAAGGAAATCGTGACACGATCAAATCAATCAAATATTAAATGTTGACCACGTGAGGAGTCGGAGAAATCAACGTGTGTGTGCATGACACGATGTATAAATATCGAATAACCGAGTAGTATGTGAAGATAAAAGTGTGGCGGTCCATTCTTTCTGCTTGCCCATTCGGAGAGACGGCGTGATGGTTAGTTAGTTAGTTCAGTTGGTTTTTCTAAAGGTTAAAGGTTAAAGTTAAAGAAACCAATCTAAAGATTGGTCTGCAGCAAGGCGACGCATCTCCTCTTCCACTCTGCTCGGTCCTCGGCAACTCTCTTCAACTCCGCATAAGAGATGCAGCCTTGGCAAATCTGGTCTAGGTACTCTTGGCAAGGTCGTCCTCTGCCAATTGATCCCTCGACCATTCCCTCCAACACATCATGCAGGAAACATTCGTGTCCCAACACATGACCAATCCATCTAAAATTAAAAGTTCATAAAGACACTAATTTCATAAAAATAACAGTTTTGAAAATTTATTCCACACAGTATCTTCTTTTTCTTCGTCAGCCTTTATCGGTCCACTGCTGGACATAGGCCTCTTCCCTTCCCTTCCACTCGTTTCTATCTTCAAGTGCATTTTGGTTTTGAACGTTTTTGGCATTTAAACACCACGCTTGCCAAACGGGTTGGTAAATTTCACAAGTATCACAAAGGCTAAATATGGCTATATCAGTCAACAAAACAAAAAGTCTCACTATATCTAGGCAACCTACAAGATGTAAGCTGACTGTTGATGATATACCTGTGGAGCAAGTAATGAGTTTCAGATATTTAGGAGTAGAGATCAGCAGCCATAATGACCTTTATACCGAAGTACGAGAACAAGTCAATAAAGCCTCTGCCGTGTCAGGGTGTCTGAAGAATCTGGTCTAGAGGAACAAGCACATACGTATCGACAGCAAGATCATAATTTATAAAACATGCGTGCGACCTATCATGACGTACGCTGTAGAGACGCGGGCCGACACATTGCGAACCAAGGGACTACTAAGAACATCGGAGATGAAGGTCCTAAGATCAATTACTGGAAAAACTCTCCGAGATCGTGTTCGCAACGTAGACATAAGAAAAACGTGCGAAATAGAAGATATCGTTCAGTGGATGGTGACAGACTTGCATATACAGCCGCTTATGAAATCCCCTCCAGACACCGCCCACCTGGAAGCCCGCCTAAGAGATGGAAGGACAGCTGGACCTCATTGGATTTCTGTGTCACAGATTGTCAGATCTATCAAAAGAAGAAGAAGAAGACTACCCTTTTAGAAGTACCTTGAGAATGTTTTTAACTTCGTAATATTTAATTTTTGCGTGTTTATTCATTTATTTTATTTATTTTATTTATTTTATTTATTTTATTTATTTTATTTATTTTATTTATTTTATTTATTTTATTTATTTTATTTATTTTATTTATTTTATTTATTTTATTTATTTTATTTATTTTATTTATTTTATTTATTTTATTTATTTTATTTATTTTATTTATTTTATTTATTTTATTTATTTTATTTATTTTATTTATTTTATTTATTTTATTTATTTTATTTATTTTATTTATTTTATTTATTTTATTTATTTTATTTATTTAATTTATTTTATTTATTTTATGTATTTTATTTATTTAATTTTTTTTTATTTTTTTTATTTTATGTATTTTATTTATTTAATTTTTTTTTTTTTTTTTATTTATTTATTTTTTTTTTTATTTAATTTATGTATTTTATTTATTTTATTTATTTTATTGATTTTATTTATTTTATTTATATTTATTTATTTAAAGCATGAACGCCACAATGACTTTTACAAAATAAGTGCAATAACATACGATTCACATGATTCACATAAGAACATACAAAGCAGAAGGAATTATGACAACGAGAATATATAAATGAAATCATGACAATGTACAAAAACATAAGAATTTGATTGTGATGGAACAGGTAGAATGATATATAATTATATAACACATAATAATACATACGAGTATAATTAAACTCTTAAAACATACATAAAGACGGGTACACATAATAACACATAGAATTAAACACACAAAACACAGAAAATGACAGGTATACATAAAATAACACATAGAATTAAACACATAATACACATATTGACAGGTCGCATAATAACAAATACTTAAAACTTTTTCTTCTTCTTCTTCCCTTTTTGTAGACTCAGGAGTCTGTTATTTCAGGCGGGTCCTCTTGAGATGCTGAACTCCAGCTTTCTCTCCACCGTTTCGGGGGTCTTCCTGGTCGGCGTTGTCCGTTTGGCGTTCCATGGAGAGCTATGTGTGGTATTCTATTTGAGCTCATCCTTTCTACGTGTTCATGCCAGTATCGCCGTCTTTGACGTCCCCATCTGACCACATCTTCGACCTCGCAGATTTCTCGGATTGCTGTATTCCTAACTCGATCACGTAGGGTCTTGCCAGCTATAGCGCGGAGCGTTTTCATCTCGGTTGTCCTGAGCATGCTCTTTGTCTTGACAGTATCTGCCCTCGATTCAATGCCATATGTGAGGATTGGTCGCACACAGGTCTTGTAGATGCGTACCTTGCTGTCGGTCCTCATGTCCCTGTTTCTCCATATGACATCCTTCAGGCAGCCTGCAACTGCTGCAGCCCTATCCACCTGTGACCTTACTTCTCTGGGGAGGTCATTAGAGCTGGTTACTTCGCTTCCGAGATATCTGAATAGGTCCACCTATTCGATTTCCTCCTGGCGTACGGAGACTTCGCATCTCAGTTGATTTCTTGCGAATGTCATACACTTCGTTTTTGGGGTGGATATGATCATTTTATATTTTGAACAGGATTCATCAAACTTTGAGAGCATTGCTTGCAAGTCGCTTTGATTTTCGGCCACGATTGTGGCGTCGTCTGCATAGCAAAGCATTCCAATTACCTCTTTACCCAGACCGTACCCTAAATTGAGAGATGCAACCTCTGCAATGATGTTGTCCATGATGCAGTTAAAGAGAAATGGGCTCAAGCTGTCGCCTTGTCTGATGCCAAGGGATGTTTTTATGGCTTTAGTGAATTTCCCATTTGCTCTGATCCTTGTGTTGCCGTCTAGGTTGATCTCTCTTACCACATTAACAAGTGATGGAGGCGCCAACCTCGTGGTCAAAGTATTCAGGAGGTCCTTCAGCTTGATTCTGTCAACTAATACTTGATTCTGTAAACTTAAAACTAATAATATTTATAAATACTATACTAACAATTCAACTACAATAACTTATCACGAGAAAGTTTCTTATTTATGTTTGACTTAAAAGTGAATAAATTAGAGTGGAAGATGTCAATATCTCCGTATTCATTATCTAATCTGTGTAATCTGGGCATGGGAGAGTTATATAAATAATTTCTTGTCGCATTATCACAATGAAAGAGTTGATGCTGTCTGGTAGACCTTGATGGTACATGATACTTTATTAATTTGACCAGGTCTGAGCAGTCAATCATTCCATTGATTATTTTGTACAAGAATATTACATTTAGTCATGCCTAGGAGAGTCAGTAAGAATGTACAATATATACATTACATACAATGAAAAAAATGCAATAACGTCTCAATATATTTTTTTTATTCATGACACCTGATGAAATATGTAGGATATTTTTGATGGGTTATATTTTTCTTGGGAACCTCGGATCAACCGGTTAACCGGCCAGGGCCCGGTCTCGATCAGGCCGGTTAAGGGGGGTTACACTTGAAACATACTGGTATACGTAATTAATGTTTCATCTCACGTGTATACTCCCACCATAAACAATTATTGTTTTGATTGTATTAAAAGCTCTCGATTAAACAATGTCTTGGATAATAGTTAATCATTACGGGACCGAGAATTATTACTCTTGCACATAAACACTTATTTATAAAAGTCAATTTAACATGACCCTATACTTAAGGATAAAATTATTTTAATAAATATGCAAATATTTAGTTTCTGAATTAATTTCTATTGTGGGTCTCAGACACACCCCTAATTCACCACATTGATTCGATTTCACTCTGTATTGTTACCATAGACACAAGGTCCCAAAAGTAATATTATAGATAAAAAAATAATAGTACGCTTGCGATCAAATGTGCTCTCCTTTATAATTCATGTAATCATTCCGTAAAAGTTCATTGTTTCGTTTCAATCAACAATGGAGACGAATCGACAACGCGTTTTGATATATTAAAATATCGAATTAGATGTGTAATGTTGGATTGTCTTCCGTGTGGGCACCCCGCCACCCGCTTGGACCTGGAGACAGACCGCCCCTGCATTCCAGGGCCCCGTTCGCAATCAAACAATCAAATGGTCGCTATATAATGTCCCCACGTATTCAATTATCTTTAAGAACTACGAAGTGATGGCTTTATGATGGAGATAACAAATATAAATCTGCCAATTTCTTTCTCGAAAATTAAAAAAAAATATATCCAAAATATACAGTAGCTTCTCAAACATATGGAACGAGAAAAAAATATATATTATTCTTGCCTAGTTTCTTTCTTCTGACTGTTGTTGACTTTCTATATATATCAAATTTAAAAAAATCATTTACCTACTTTATTAATCTCTCGCCTCCGTTATACCCATTATAAATAATCATACGACATCTCGCTCTTAAAATCGATTATGGCCCAAAATTTATTTTTCATTACAGACTTAAAGACATAGAAACCAATGGGAAGGCCAACCAGCGAACTAGGATAGATAAAATATTATACATAAATTCAGTGGAGAATGGAGAGATGGCCAGGGACAGAAGCCAGTGGAGGACTGTCATGGAGGAGGCCAAGTCCCACACCTGGATATAGCGCCGAGAAGAAGAAGAAGAATTCGAATTCAGTGGTGTAAAAAACAAATATCATTTATTTAATATTATTGTGTATAAATGTCAGCTGCAATCAGTTTAAATTCTATAGTAGGTACTTAAAAACAAAATTAAAAAAAAACATTGACAACAATGATTAAAGGAGTATGTTTCACCAGTCTGTCGACGCCTGGCGAAACCGGTCGCTGTCGAAAAAAGATAAAAGTGGAAGTAGTTAAGTAGTCATTAAAAACAAATAGCGAGGACAACGGATGATCGTTAGACTAGACACCCTAGAGTCGCGACCGAGAACCGAATTACAAATATTTATTTATTCATTTTTCTTGTCCAGCAAGACAATTGAACCCGACTCTACAAGCGTGCCTCGCTTGAAGAACAATGTTATTTGAATCATCTGCACTCCTCGTCCTGTAATCCAAGCGCTAAGTGCAGGAACGCACAGGTGTCCCGGACTGTAATGATACGATTGGTCAAGTCCGGGGTGGGGATTGAGGATACAGGTAGAGAGGAGGGGATAGATTGCGGAGACATTGTGGTTCTGTAGAAACTGAATAATGTAAGGATAAGTGGCAAATTATGCCCGAGCAATCTTACTTCGACTACTTTTATTTATTTTATTGTTCATACAAAACGCAAATGAAAATATTATTTTATTTATTTATATATAACATTAGTTAAACTCCACTAAGGGTATGTCTCCGATCGGTTTCAGCAGCTCGTTGCCATATTCTGGTCTTATCTGGCCCACTAGAAGATCGAAGAAAAACGGTCAAAGCCAAAACCTTAAGTGTAAATTGACAACTTATTAGTTAAATGACACCGCCAGAGAATGATCAAATGCTATGTATGGAACGCCGGTTTAGTTCATAGTTAGTTATAAGCGTTTCCTTAGGTTAATTAGTTTATAATTAGGTGGCCACCATAAGGATTATTATGTCTAGGGTAAGTCTTTATTTTTAATAAATTTCTATTGTTTTAAAATTGACAAACCACGCTTTTATTTGCACATTCCGGCTTGTCTACCTTTCCCAACTGACGCCATCGCTGGACCCGCCTTCTGGTGAGCTATTCTCTCGAGGAGCCGCTGATGCACGAGAGGACTCGGCGAGGATCTGGAAGGTAAGTCAGGTACACGGCGATGAAAGAGGCCGGAGCGTCCACCTTAGATTGCATTCCTCCGATTTTCGGTGACCGTTGACGCTCTTTTCCCTCGCTTTTTTTCTCTGCCTGTTCTGTTTGGGAGGGAGGGATGACAGGTACATTTCAAGTTTAAAAAGAAACGTTTTTTTCAAATAAATAAATAAAAAGTACATTGGCAGGTGAGTATTTATATATTATGTTCAATCATTTAATTTGTGTAATAATAAAATATGTTACGAATTATTATCAAATTTAGCAATTTAGTAAATTTGCAACATACACATTTTTACCATAATATATAAACGATATATATTAAAAAAAAATTCCCGTTTTCTATTTAATTAATATGAATCTGTATCTAAGAGTTTTATTATATTTGATATGAAATGACATGTTTCGCCCTTCTAAGGCATTATCAAATGACTTATACTTGATAATGCCTTAGAAGTGCGATACATGTCATACCATCTAAAATATAATAAAACTCCTAGAAAACAGACAATTTCATTCATATTAATTATTTAATAAAGAGTTTTACATCATTTTACATCATTGGTAGAAGTTCATTTTAAATAATGAAAAAAATATATATGCAAAATTTCTTCATTATTATACTCGAATAGTGGGCTTCCACTTGTGTTTAACGTCGACCGGTTTCGGCAGCTTGCTGACATCTTCTGGTGGTCACCAGTATCAAATTTTTTTTATACAATTTGTTTTTTGAATGTATACAAATACTTATAGACAAATACTGGATTTTACTCATTTGCGGGTTAATATTTTTTTTAAGGATTAATTGTATCTCAATAGAGATGAAGATGTATTTTTTTTTTTGGAATGTTGAAGTAAAATAGGACCAATGACCAGGTCATAAGTCCTGTAAACGCCTAGACTACCATATTCTGTTTCCAAAAAAAAATTTCATCTTCGTTTCTATTGAGATACAATTTTTTTTTTTTTTTTTCATTTTTGTTCAAGAAACAATAAACATTTTCTATTTTGTAATAAATAACAACAATATATATTATTTTAGATAATCGTTCTCCCGATGATGAAGGTGTAGTAAGCCTTCGATACATATCTAGAAAAATAAACTCAAAAGTAGAAAAAAGAGTGATTTAATTAATAAAAAAATCGATATATTTTTTGTTAACATTAAAAAACCATAAATTTAATAATAAAATTATTTCTACGTATGCTATATTTGAGATTTGAAAAATTATAATAAAAATAAAATATCCGAATTATTATTATGATGTATATTTGTGTCCAATAACCACCGGTTCATTTGTCAAAGAGCTCGCTTATCAGTAAGTACTATTTTCAAATATTTATGGCCACACTTTCGTTAATGTTCCCAATATAAGTGTGGGCAGGCACTTAATAAACCATAACGAGAATATAGGTTTATTCTTTCCGAGTACATAATAAATTTGTACCTTCAAATTGGGCGCAGACTGCGGCCGCCGCTTTTCATGCAGAGGAGTAGGCTCAGCCCTATTCTTTATGGCGTTATAAACATTTGGAAAGCACATTTAAATCACATTCTAAAATGGCCGGAGAAAATTATTAATTCCCCATCACACGGAATATGTAGATAATCTCTTTTCTGTAGACGGACTTGCAAATAAAGGCGGGAAACCTCATTATTTTCAACCCTGGAATACTTGCAGTATTCCGTACAGATCCAATACACTTTTGGTGTTCCTTTAAATAAAATGTAAACTTTTTGCTTCATACATATTCGCCATTATTTGGTATTCTGAATTTATATTTGAATAGATGTATATTTCACAAATATTTAGAGACACAGAGGGTATTAGTTGCAAACCTGGCAAACTCCATCATTAGATGTTTTGAGTAAATCGCAAAAAACTGATACGCTAATAAAATGCGCTTTTTTTACGTTATTTATTTTTTTCATCTCAACCAGTTAGTATTTTAAAAGTAATCAGCCATGAAATAATCATCATTATGTTGAAATTAAAGTAAAATAATGAATTTCATTTTGGAGTTTGCCAGCTTTGCAACACTCAAGTGGAGGTTGCCTTGTTTGCAACAAACCCTATATTTTAATAGCAAAATTCTTCAGAATGAAGCCGAATTTGTAACTGAAAATCAATAAAAATTGTGTGCAAATGTATTATGAATAAGACCCAATTCATATCTCACTTTTGATTGTTGGTGGAGTTTGCCGGGTTTGCAAATAATACCCTCACATAAAAAAACTTACGAAATAGAGGATATTGTTCAGTGGAGTAGATCCAGAATAAGATACTGGAGGGACCATGTAGCCAGAATGGAAAAAAAATCAAACAAGATCATCAAGGAAGCTTAAATAAGAATTAAGAATTAAGTGAAAAGGCTATAGGAATTAAGTGAGTAAGCTTTAACAGGCAACAAAGTGAATGGTGAACTTGAAATTGTCATCGCAAACCAAAACCTATCCAAAAAACCTAGAATGGCAGTGCACAATGGTGTTCTTGTACCGACCCTTATGAATGGAAGCGGAGCATGGAACTGGCAAAAGAAGTATGAAAGTAGAATAAATGCAATAGAAATGAGATCTCTTAGACGCATGTGTGGATACTCTGTGTATGATAGTGTGTCGAATGTGAATATAAGAAGTGAATGGGGGTGCCAATGATTTTGTTATAAACAAAATAATGAAAGGATCATGAAGATGGTTTGGACACATGGAAAGAATGAATGAGGAAAGAATGGTAAAAAAATTATATGTTAACGACCAAGGAAAACGTGGCACGATCAAATAAATCAAATATTGAATATCGGCCACGTGAGGAGTCAGAGAAATCGACGCGCGAGCATTGCACGATGTATGAAAGTTGAGGAGTGTGGCAGTCCAGTCTTCGAGGAGACGGCGTGATGGTTTGTTAGTTTGACCATTGAAAAAAGAATTTTGCAGACTTTATAAGTCTCGGATAAAATTTTGACATAATAATATATTTTTTTAAATGTCTAAATGTGTTTATGATTATAAAAAAGCTAGGTTTTGTTTCAAATATCGCAAAAAAATATATTTTACGCTTGTTTCGTGAAATCACGTAAAATTTTCATTTCACCACGTAAATGTTCTCTCTGCCTACCCTTTCGGGGAGACGGCGTGATGGTTAGTTAGTTAGCTTGAACATTGTACAGAGACATATTAAATTGTAACAATCCACAAACTGGAAGTTTCGCATTCTAGGGTTAAATTTTTATATCATACTATAAATTCGCGCGTGATCACAAATAGCAAGGGCGCGTGCAGCTAGACCGTGAGCTTTTCTTCGCTGGGATTTATTGTTGTAATGTGACTAATGCGTGGGAATGTACAATTACGTATGAGGGGATCGTAAGAAGAAAGAACTGTGAGGTATATATATTATTCGGTAGGGGTCGAACATACAAGAGAAAAAATATACAATAATTGCCTGTTAGATTCTAGTGCCAACCCTCATGTATGGAAGTGAAGCTTGGAGCTGGCAAAAGAAGGATGGAATCAGGATAAACGCCGTAGAAATGAGATCACTAAGAAGAATGTGCGGGGAAAACGTTGTATGATAGAATACCGAACGATGAAATAAGGAAGAAATGTAAGGCAGATGACTGCATCATGAATAAAATTTAAAAAGGATCCCGGAGATGGTTCGGACATATAGAACGAATGGATGAGAGTAGAATGGTTAAAAAGTTGTACACAAGCAGCGTGAGTGGGAAAAGAAGCCGAAGACGACCGAGGAAAACATTGCATGACCAAATTAATCAATTACTAAAAGGCGGCCACATTCGACGTGCGTGCATGGTACGATGTATGAATGTAGAGGAAGCCCGAGAGGTATGCCAGGACAGGCCAGTGTGGCGATCCATCCTCTCTGCCTACCCCACCGGGGAAATGGCGTGATGGTTAGTTAGTTAGTTAGTTAGTTTAGATTTATCCATTATAACTAACTAACTAACTAACCATCACGCCGTCTCCCCGAAGCGGTAGACAGAAAGAATAGAGTGCCAATTTTTTTTCCAGACACACTTTTCTCGCCTCCTCAACATTAACCTTCGGGTAATTTTCCGAGAAACATAAAAAAATTAGGTTTTTATAAATTAAATTTAATTATATGTTAATTTTATTTTTTTTAAATTACAAATGCCAAAGACTCGACCGCACACTTCGCCTGACCCTTGTAAAACTATCATATTTGCGAAGACTTGCACTCAAGTGTTGTTGGCACACGCGCGTATCCCATAACAGTTTGTACATTTTAGGTACATTACTTTTTCTCAAGCGCGTACGTGATACGGGATAGCGCAGAAGGGTACAGTCAAAGTGAACGTATCACGTAGGTTCAAATACGTAGGGTGGTTAATACTTCGTGTCATGCACACACGTCGATTTCTCCGTCTCCTCACATAGAAATTTAATATTTGATTTTTTGATCGTGCCAGGTTTTCCTCTGTCATCTTCTAAATGATGTTTTTTTAGAGATACGCAAATTCAAAAGGAAAATAAAAACACATTAAAATAATGTTTATGTCTATGATATTGGCTTCATTTAATAGATAATTTTATGCCATTATTGTTTAAATATGATTTCGGGTATATGAGCGCCATGGCTAGCTCGAATGAAGCGCAATCGTGAAGACCAATTTTCGACACCTTTATCGAGCAACTGAGAACCATATCCACGAAGATGAGATATGTCCAAGAAAGAATGGTAAAAAAGTATATGTTAACGAAACAAATGGAACTATAAATAGAGAAAGACCAAGAAAAAACGTGTCACGATCAAATAAATCAAATATTGAATATCGGCCACGTGAGGCTACGTCTTGGCACTATCTAGAGAAGTATGTCAGGAAAAAAGTGTGGGAGACGGCGTGATGGTTAGAGAGTTTTCAGAGATCCCAATGTGCTCCTATACAACGCGTTGGTTCGGAGCAAACGAGAAAGTGGTTATGTGACATGGAGTCCTCACGAGGCGAGATATTCCGTTATGCTGGAGAGGGCTCAGAAAAAAAAATCTGAAGGGTCTCTACATGAGGGAGTATGGTAGTTATCTGTGGCTCTATCCCACGGCATTTCTTTTTGGAATGCTCGGAACCAATTCTTTACAGCTAAGAAGAGATGGGCATCTCATTACCCATTTCTTTAAATTAATCAGGGGATATTTCGAGAACTCGGCCGTGCTAGAGGGTGTTGGTCTTTTTGTTGCTGATAGATTTCTCTGACAGCGACAGCACATATTGTTTTACCTACTGGCCACCAGAACCAATCTGCCTCTGGTGACACCGGTGGGAAGAGCAATTAGTCTGCTGAACGCGGTCTCCTCGAAGATCGACGTTTTCATACCAGTGAAGGTACGTTCAGGGGACAAATACTCTTGACTTTAGAAAGTATCTTGTCTTCCTAATATCGAGACATCTCTAATGCGTTCCTGGTATTTGTTGTATTTTTATAATATTTTACTCGTAATCAATAGATGACTTAAACATTTTGCTGTTTGTAATGTCTTTTGAGTATTAAGTAATCATATATAAAACTGTTAATCAATTTATCGGATGTGATCTTCCGGTCGAGGTAGTATTTTTGATAAGCTTACCCTTTAGCTGTTCCATGAAAGTGTATTCTGAGGAACAATGTGTTACTCCTTGGATGTTTGCCGCGGAGAGCGGTGACTACCCCGTGAAATATATTCAATGAATAACAACAATACGCACCTACCCGTTTATGTTAGCCTCACAATGAAAGAGGTAATACATAAATATTATGAATACGAACGCAGCATCCAATGAGGCTGTAACCTGGGTCGTACTTATGTATTTCGATACTCCTTTAGATATGCCAACATTATTCCCAGTAAATATAAAACGAACTTAATTTTATCACAGCTGATATATCTATAAATAATGTTTGAAAAATTAATACATTTATTTTTTATCCTACTGGATTAATATGATATACAGGTATATTTTGGTCCTCTGGTTGGCCTCCTCATTGGTTTTTCCATCCATTAGTGTTGGGCTGCATAGGGTATAATAAATATGAATATACAAATAATAATTGGACGTTAAGAAAGTTTGCAACCTCTGATCTATGTGTACGAGTATATAAGGAAGAGAGTGAATGGCAGTGTCACCAGTCTGTCGAAACCGGTCGCTGTCGAAATAAAGACAAATGTGGAAGTAGTTGTAAAACATCGTTTTATTTAAAAAATATTTACAATGAACTTCCATCAAGGGATTAAAGTTAAATCATTTGATTATTTTAATAAACAACAGATTTGACAGACGCCGCAAAAACAACATGACCGCAACAGCCTGTCAACATCGACCCGTCATTATTGGATGACCTTTGTTGAAAACACTTTAGTAATGGGTCGACGTGCGTGCATGACATGATGTACAAATGTTAAAGGAGCTAGAGAAATGTCAGAAAAGAAAAGTGTGGGAGTCTATTCTTTCTGATTACCCTTTCAGAAAGACGGTGTTTTGGTTAATTGGTTAGATAGTTTTTTGGGGGATGTGGTGAGAGATCACAAGTAATTATACTTTAACAGTATTATGTACTCGTATTGGAGCGTACGCCTGGACGTCGATAGCAGCGGGGGCGGCGAGCAGCTGAGGATGATGAACGCTGGGCGGTGTTGTCGGTCAACTGGAGCGAAGACTCGCCGGAAGTTACGTGACGTAGCAGGGTTGATAGTAGCGTATCTCAGCGGGAGAGAGTTGGAGGTTCCTCGTAGCGTAGACTTAATAGCGTAGACTCGTGTCTGTTAGAAGTCGCAAGACGGAATGACGTAGTAGCGTGGCTTCGTAGGTTGGCAGAAGGGAGTCCGAGATCCCTCGTGGCGTAGACTTATTAACGTAGACTCATGTCGGTTAGAAGCCGTAATACTGACTGACATATCGGGTGGTCAGATGTACCTCTTTTATACGTTTTGCTTCCTTTGCACACGATGCTTGTGTGAATGAATCCGGGCCCTGATTCATCACTTTTGTCCATGCAATGTAGGTGCAGCGTCAGGTGTTTTCGGTTGTTCGTGCAATTTATTTCATCATGAAATATGCTGGTACGGCAGTCGAAGTCCATTGCGTCCACTTATGTGGGTCATGCATTTCGTACTTTGCCTGCGAGGTCAATAACCTACAGTTTTACTTAATAAAATACATTTTGTATTGTGTCAATATCAAGTGTATTTCTATAATCAGTCTAATTATTAATCAATATCAATTGTATTCGAATTTGATTCTTAATCACATGTCACCACTGGTTTAATGATTGTGTTATAGTGATGTAAATGTCTTGAGTAAAGACATTAAATTCTCTCATTGCATGTGGGTGCGTTCATTCCAATGAATATAATCCTTTTGTTAAATTTAATGGGTTTCAGTCCATCGCTTATTCACAATTTCCCCATTGTTTGTTTTGAATCAAGTCTTTTGTACATTCCCGAGAAAATTGATTTTCGTGTTTGCACATATTAGCAGATGTTTTCCGTGTGTTTTGCGAAGTATTAACGCCCGCATCGGAGTCCTGTAGCGATGCTGTGATGAATTCTTTATTGGTAATAAAACTCCCCTCTTTAGGGCCAATAAAATATGCATAATTCTACAGAAAACCTTTCACACTGTCATGACCTCTAGCAGACTCGTTTGGGAAAACGTACTCTTGTTAAATATTCATCTACATTTTTGCGAACCGAGATCTGTAGACAGATGTCTGTTTCAAGAAGCAAGACATTTTACTGAAACTCTTTTTGCCAAATTATTTATTTTTCTTGAAACCTTTTTTTTTCTTTTAATTTATTTTCATTGATAATGTAAATTTTGGGGTATATTAAGGGATGTAATATTAAAAATAATTAAAAAGCATTGTAATTTATGAAAGCTTTTTGCCTTTTTCCTTTTAACAATACAATCAGTGGATATATTTCGTCCTGTTTATTTTTTTCTTCAACTATTTAATACCAACATTGTTATAAGTACGGAAAAACAATGTTTGATAGAATATCTAAGGATGGAGTGAGAAAGGGAAGCTAGGCGGATGAAAGCGTGATAACCCTTTAGATATCAAGATAGTGTCACTATGATGGTTTGGACATATGGAACGAATGGATGAGCGAAAAATGGTTAAAAAGATATATCCTAGTAGTGTGAATGGAAAAAGAAGTCGAGGAAGGCCAAGGAAGACATGGCATGACCAAATTAATCAATTACTAAAAGGCGTCCATGTTCGAAGTAGGAACAATCTACGAGTTGCATGTCACGATCTGTGAATGTAGAAGAGGCGCGAGAGTTATGTCAGGATAGTACAGTGTGGCGATCCATCCTCTCTGCCTACACCCTGGGGAAACGGCGTGATGGTTAGTTAGTTAGTATACTCCATATAGGTCTGTCTTCTGGAGCTTTTTCCCTACAATCACAATTTTGCAAGCTCATCTTTATAATAATAATAATAATTAGGCTGATTTGTATAGCGCCGTTTTCGTGAATAACTCACCTCAAGGGCGCTTAAGAAAAATTAGGTATTAAATAATACGAATTAAAACGTCTGTTCAAATATAAAAAAAATACATTCGATAATTCTTTTTAAGGATTAATTGTATCTCAATAGAGACGAAGATGATTATCGACAATGAATGTGAAAGTTGTTAAACATAAAGCGATCGCTTAACCCAACCAATGACAGGTCATAAGTCCTGTAAACGCCTCGACTACCATATTCTGTTTCCAAAAAACAATTTACATATTCGTCTCTATTGAGATACAAATAATCCTTAAAAAAATGATTAACTTGCAATGGGTAAAATCCAGTATTTGTCTACAAGTATTTGTAAACATTTAAAAAACACATTTTATAATGCCTAATAAAAACGTTTTCATTCATATCAATTATTAAATATGGAGTTTTACATTATTGTTCAAGACAAAATAATTGCGATATTAATTAATAAGTGAGAGTTGTAATGACTTATTTCAGAAATAAAATGATTTTTTTTTATTTCTGTGCACTTATCGTTTTTCGTCTGTTGTATGAACATCCTTCCATCCCCATTCGTATGTTATTTTGTTATTTATGTCTCTCGGGGCGGCTTGTCCAACCAAAGGCACACGTTTCTGAACAACGGAACAATGCCTATTCAACGATTCACATTCGAATGATTCTTCCTTTCCACCATTGTAGTCCTCGCTCCATTCGGCTCGCCGACACCTCTAAAGGCGACCGGACTGTGGGCAAACATTGGATCTTTCCGGAAAATTGCACCCTTTGTCGGAAGTATTGTGCAATATGTGGATTCCATTTGCATTAGGGCGATACAATTCCGTACCCTTATGGCAAAATAACCTATGTCATTTTTACACATTTTACAGGAGTCTGCAATGCTATCACTGCACCACGTGTCTTTTGTAACCCTGCCGAAGCTTCGGCGGGAGCGAAACCGGTTGGTTGTTGAAAATAATAAAGTCATCACTGCAAATATAAATATTTCAACTAAAACAAAGATGGCAGTATATAATGAAGTTCTAGTGCCAACCCTTATGTTTGGAAATGAAGCTTGGAGATGGGAAAAAAATGATGGAAGTAGGATAAATACCGTAGAAATGAGATCACTGAGAAGAATTAAGCTGGGCAGCTTTCGGAAACATGGGTTACATCCCTAAAAACCGGAAAATACCGATCAACCTGAAACGAAGAGTCTATGAAGCCTGCGTTCTGCCAGTTGGTACTTATGGTCTTGAAACTATAACATTGTCCAAGCAATGTGCCGAGAAACTACGAGTGACCCAAAGAGCCATTGAAAGAGCCATGTTAGGAATAAGCCTAAGAGACAGAGTCAGAAATCGATACGGTGAGAGAAAAAACAAAGGTCACTGACATCATCTACCGGGTGGCGACACTAAAATGGCAATAGGCAGGTCACGTAGCCAGAAGCTCAGATGAAAAATTGACAAGAGACCGAGGACGGTAAAGAGAAGTACAAGGCGACCGCAACTACGGTGGAAGGATGATCTGAACAGACACGTCGGAATAACCTGGATGCAGTCTGCACAATACAGAGTTACATGGAAGCGAGTGGAGGAGGCCTTTGTCCAGGAGTGGACGGGAATAGGCTGAGGAAGAATAAGAGAAGAAGAAGTATATCCTTCCAGCTCCCAACACTTTTAGATAAATTTTACAGATAAAAATTAATGCAGAAAAATCCACTTGATGAAATATAAACCTTGTATATCATAAGCAAGGTAAATAATAATGCAACTCCCATATAAAAAAAATATAAAAAAATACTTCTGGAAAACAGATGTTTTCATTCGTGTATATTTGTTTATATTTTCGTTATTAATAACTAACGTATAGATCGCCTCGTGTGCAACCTTTCATACTAATGTTGGAGTGTATATTATGGATCAGAGCCACTTAGGTCTGGTCGCAGCACAATAGCGGGCCGTTGTTGATTCAAATTAAATGTAAAACTTATGATTAATTTTAAAAGTTCGCGTACAAAGGATCCTCGCGGCCTCTCAGCGGATAATAAACACCCAACAATAGGGGCCGAGAAAAAATACCATAAATCATCGACGAAATATTCGCTAATAAAGAAACCACAAGAAAAGAGAATATCGGGTGGAAAAAAACATACACGAAAGCGAATATTCCATTAGGGGCACGGCGAAAGTTTTTAAAATTCCCCTCGCAAAGTGTGAAAACTTCTAATTTCATTAAAAAGATGCTTACGGTGCTGTTTTCCTTGTGAATAACAAATAGCCGACAGCCATTAGGGCTGCTACGCCAGGGCCGGCTCAAAAATCCCTTACACCCATAGATGGGTGCCTTTCAAGTGCAAAAAAACGTCATCTACGAATATTTTAAGTACTTTTTCAAAAGCTTAAGTACTTACTCACGAGCTTAAATACAAACTCAGACCATTTATTGTTTCTAGAATTACGAGGTTAAACTCTATATTTAATAATTAATACGAATGAAAACGTATGTTTTCTAGAAGTATTATTATATTAAATTTGTGTTTTAACCACCCTACGTATTTGAACGTACGTGATACGTTCACTTTGACTGTACCATTCTGCGCTATCCCGTATCACGTACGCGCTTGAGAAAAAGTAATGTACCTAAAATGTACAAACTGTTAGGGATACGCGCGTGTGCCAACAACACTTGAGTACAAGTCTTCATAAATATGATAGTTTTTCAAGGGGCAGGCGAAGAGTGTGGCCGAGTATTTGACGTTTCGTAATTTAAAAAAAATATATATATATTTAATTAAATTTTATAAATAAAAAAAAAAAAAAATTTCACGTTTCTCGGAAAATTACCTGAGGGTAGGGCGGTTAAGACATGTGATAATGCCTTAGACATGCGAAAATTGACATTCCTCTAAACTGAAATAAAACTTGTAGATAACATACGTTTTCATTCGTATTAATTACTTACTCAGACATTTGATTATGCCTTAGAAAGGCGAAAATTATCAGTCCTATAAACATAAATAAAACTTCTAGAAAAATTACGTTTTCATTCGTATTAATTAGTTACTCGGATAATTGATTACGCCTTAGAAAATGCGAAAACTGCCATTCATGTAAACTATAGTAAAACTTCTAGAAAACATACGTTTTCGTTCGTATTAATTAGTTTCTCAGATATTTGATAATGTTTTTATATGCCTTTTACCAAATCCCTGACGTATACTTTACCCATTAATATCAGTCGAATGAGGTGGTATTTTTCTCTCCTTAGCACATCACTCAAATATAAGACCTTTCTAATTTTCACACTCGACAAGACGTGATTCGTTGACATCGCAACCAAGGTGGTGGATCGGTTGCGAGAGGCAAACAAATAACTGACATGTGTTTTTTTCGCGGTAGGTACGTCGCGTCCCGACTGAGGTTTTCCATGGTTCCCTCAGTTGTGAGGCAAATGTCGGGATGCTTATTAGCTAGTCCATAGAATCTCACAGATAGGAGCTCCACTTCTGTTATTTTTACTCTTATTTTTATTCATTACTCTTTCACCTCAACCCTCTCAACTTTTTACTTCTTTTTGCCATCTCTGCCCCCCTAATAATAAAGCCATATTACTTCGTAGAATCACAAATTAAACATGTCCACACCGCCCTGATAATTAAAACGCAGGGCAACAATAATAAAAGTAAAAAAAAAGTACATGTTACGTATGTTTTGTCATTAGTTGGGTTAAGCGCACGCTTTATGTAATTACAACATTCCCCATTCCACATTTCTTATGACCACCATGTCTGACAAATTTGGAAATAAATTGGAGTGACATTTCCAGGCGTTATCTAGCAGTGCGTTAATAGGCAGTAGCCTTTCACATTGCGTTATAAAGATCTTCTGCTTAATGCTTAAATCTAATCTTCATAGATGGCACATTGAAACTGACATATGAATTGTGGTGTTGGATATTAACATATATACAACTTCCAAAAATTTGTCAGACATGATGGTCATAAGAAAGGTGGAAAGGGGAATGTTGTAATTACATAAAGCGTGCGCTCAACCCAACCAATGACAGGTCATAAGTCCTGTAAACAACTCGATCACCATATTCAGTTTCCAGTTTGCATCTTCGCCTCTATTGAGATAAAATTAATCCTTGATTTGATAGCCCGCAATGGGGGAACAAAATCCAGTCTACAAGTATTTGTATACATTCAAAATGTTGTTACGTATTTTATATAGGCGATACTTTTTCCTAGGTTCGGTCCTGTCAGGGTGGGGGTGGGTGCAGGCCGCAGTGGAATGGGTCGACACCGACAGCAGAATGAAACAATATTTTTATTCGCCAAGAATGCTTATGGGATGCCCGCACAGGCGCACAGTGGTACACACAAAACATATTTGGAACCAGATTGGCTACGCTATTCGGGACCGTTTGCGGGCTTTGTGATTTTTAATAGACGATTTTAGAATAAAAAATAAGCATAACAAAATTTAATACTTTGATTTAAATTCCAAAATTTAGATGCGCGCGTAATCCATTAAATATTCGAAGAAATATTTTTTGGAATACTGATAATTAACGTCTACGAATCCGTTGATGATTATATGCGATCAAGTTTAGAGTGGTTGCCCGAAACGTAAAAGGACATTCAAAATATCGTCGGTAAGGTATGGCCAGTATTTTTATTTTATATATTGTTTTTATAATTAATATTAACGAAAACGATTGTATTCTCGAAGTTTTATTATATTTAATAGGAATTAAATGTTTCTCACACGAAGGCATTATCAAATGTTTAATTTTGACATTTGATAATGCCTTCGTGTGCGAATTAAACATTTGATAAAATGGTGATTATTATCATACTTTTTATTATTTTTTATTATTATATTTTCCACCTTTAATATTTTCTCCTATAAATAGTAACTAACCGTTCTTTTAATTAAAAAAAATAGGTACCTAACTCAACTCCAGCAAGAACTTCAAAATTATATTATATCAAAGAAATTCTTCAAACTGACATAGGAACAAATACACATAAAGGTTCGTAAAATCACGAAAATTTAACATTTGATTGATGATGTCAACATAGGTTGACGAAACAGCTGTCGCAAAAAATAAGAAATACAAATTGTGACACATAAAACAAAGTTTTTTTTAATTTAACAGGTTATAATGTTAAAGTATCGTAGTGTTTCGGCCAAAACAAATGACAAATAATTTGATAGAATCTTATCAAGACAAAACTTTTAATCCCCAAAAAATATAATAAAACTTCTAGAAAACTGACGTTTTCTTTCATATTCTTCTTCTTATAGGTCTGATGACCTGCTATTGGTTGCATCTATGTCCTCTGAGGAAGTGAATCGCCAACTATCTTGCCATATTTTCGGGTACCCTCCGGTAGATTGTCTCGGCTATTTCATATTAATTATTAATTATTAATAATGTTCAAGAAGCTATATTTGCTTCGAAAAATTAATTGGCGCAAAGATGGCGAACTTCCAATGCGCATGTTCGCATTTGAGCTTATTCTCAAATATAATGTTGCCTGACGAACATAATTTCCAAGTAATAATGTAATTTGACGAATTCATCAGAAGTATTTTATTTTACTAATGATTATTAAGAATGGACTTATTCCACATTTAAAAAAGTGGTTTTGCGGTAACATTTAACGGGATTTTTTGTTGTTTAGTTAATGTTGTTGTGGCCCATTGAATGTATGTTAGTAAATATAAAATGAGGATATCATGGCACGAAGAATTCAACCAAATACTAAAAGGCGGCCACATTCGAGGCAGGCAGAAAAATGGACGAGCGTGTATGTTACGATGTAGGTTGAGGAAACTAACCGAGGTGTGATAGGACAGATCAGAATGGCTATCCATCCTCTCTGTGTACCCCTCCAGAGAAACGATGTGAAGGTTAGTTAGTAAGTTTGTTCCCATAAATAAATTGTCGCACTAAAACATTGTATTATAAATTCTTACAGATGTGTGGTCTGTTTTATTGTATGGGTGTGAAACGTGGATCTTGAATGTCAACTCAATGAGCAAACTGGAAGCATTTAAAATGTAGCACCATCGCCGAATGCTCAGAATTCCCTGGAAAGACATGGTTACCAATACTGAAGTCCTGAGGCGAGCTAGAGTTGACAAGGAACTGTTATCAACTATCAAGGTTCGGAAAATTTCACATCTGGGTCATATACCTACTGCGTGGGGAAAAGTACCACCTTCTCCAACTGATATTGGAGGGGAAAGTTAAGGGGAGGCCGAGGTCCCGGTAGGAGACAAATGTCCTGTCGCCAACGTTGGGGGAACCCGACAGGGCACTTGAAGGAAGAAGAAGAAGACTTATGTTTTCTTCCTTATTATTTATGTAGTGTTCTAACTTCGAAGTAATTACTAATATATTTTTTAATAATAAATTTTGAAATGAAAGACGTCGATCTCCGAGGAGACTGCGTTCAGCAGACTAATTGCTCTTCCCACCGGTGTCTCTAGAGGCAGATTGGTTCTGGTGGCCGGTAGGTAAAACAATCTGCTGTCGCTGTCGGAGAAATCTAAAGATCTTAAGAGGAACAGACTTAAGATCTATAAGAAGAATAAAGGAACAATTATGAAAAGCTTAGGCCCTTAGGCGGGCTATTAGAAGATGAAAAAAACATTACATGTTGTGTTCTATTTTCAAACATTCTAATCTAATTTATTATCTATTCAGGGTCAGCCCGGTCCCAGTAGGTAAAGGCTCCAAGTCGTCTGTTAGTTATGCCAACTGCCTCATCGGCAGCAGTTGTTTTACGTGAGATAAAATAATTATATAATTGCTTTCGTGTTGATTCTGTTTATTTCTTCCCCTTCAATTATTTATCACACCCCTCAGGCTATTTAATTATCGCTAGCGGAAGCACCTTTTAGATGTATTGACATAAGCAGTTAGGAAATGTATCATTTAGTTGATAATTTTTTATAGAGTTTTATGTTGATATAAACACAAGAGTAACTATTTGCAATACCAAGTAATTATTTATGATTTATGATGACTTGTAGAAATACATTTTTGTAATTGAAAAATTAATTAATTGTTGTATTTAACAGGAAATAAGGAGGGACGAATCAAACCATAAAATGTTTCTTCTATATTCGCCATTACTTTGTATTACGAATTAATTGAACAATGTTAATTACTTTGTAAACATCACTAACACTATACGAGTATATATATTTTTTAAATTAAAATACAAACATGTTTCGGACACAGAAGCCTCCCATCGGTGTTTTGTTAGTTTTGTACATATAAAATAAATATTTAAACAATTTTTTCTTGAAAGAAAACATTATAAGTAATTCAAGTCTTCAAGACTTCAAGTCCTTGCTACAAGACTTATACCAGGACCCCAATAAGAACATAAAAATATTATTTTACATTTATTAACTGCTAAATTATAAAACGCTAATTTTATGGTTTAACAATTTTTTTTTCGCGACAGCTGTTTCGTCAACTTATGATGACATCATCATTTGTTACAATATTTTTATAAAGAAGATAGGCGAAACGAGTCATTCCCATAAATAAAAGTTCTTTTGCATTTATTTCTAAGAAAAATAACATTTCGTAAAAGTTAAAACTAGAAATGCTTTAATGTTTTTATTTTAAATATCATGGTAATTCATTGTAAATACTGATAATTTTCTTTATACTCGTAGTATTTATTTGGTTAAATTCTACTCAAGTTTACGGTTTTGACCGGTTTCGGCAACTCGCTGCCATCTTTTAGTCTCCTATATGTGGTTTAACTAAATAAATTTGCAGTTTGGCCGAAACACTATGATACATTAACATACATTAAAAAAACTTCGTTTCATGTATCACAATTGTATTTTCATTTTTCGCGACAGCTGTTTCGTCAACCTATGTTGACATCATCAGATATTAAAATAATATATAAAAACTAACTAACTAACTAACCATCACGCCGTCTCTCCGAAGGGGTAGGCAGAAATAATGGACTGCCACGCCTTTCTTTCCTGATATATTTCTCTCGCTTCCTCAACATTCATACATCGTGTCATGCACGCGCGTCGATTTCTCTGACTCCTCACATGGCCGACATTCAATATTTGATTTATTTGATCGTGCCACGTTTTCCTCGGTCTTCCTCTATTTCTGGTTCCATTTACATCATTAACATATAATTTTTTTATTATATAATATTTAATATTATATAATATTGTAACACCTCATGTCAACATAAAAGAAAAATACAATTGTGATACATAAAACAATTTTTTTTTAATTTAACAGCTTACAAATAAAATTGTAATAATTTTAGATAAACTTAATGCGTTAACACTGTGGAATACCATAATGAAGAATTTTTATGAATTAAAACACTGTTTTTTCCATTTTTTATAAACGGTTTATATCATTCTTCCGATGATGAAGGTGTAAGCCTTCGAAACATGTCGAGAAAAATAAACTCAAAAGCGGTAAAAACAGCGTTTTATTTCATAAAAATTCGTCAAATTTGTAATAAAAATATACATTTTCGTTATTTAAAAATGCTTACATATGAAATTGGCGTTTTGTATGGGAGGAACATAAAGTTGATTTTTTTTTAATATAATATATTTATTTAATCAAAGTATGTACCATTGCTATCTATGCACTTTTGCCATCTCATAGGTAGTTCATCGATCCCTTTACTAAAAAAACCATTCGGACGGGAATCAATAAAATCTTTGAAGTCGGTTTGGACTGCCCCATCGGAGTTGAATTTTTTCCCTTGCAAGAAGTTATCCAAATTTCGAAAAAATAGTAATCTGTTGGGGCAAGGTCCGGAGAGTACGGTGGATGTCTTAGACATTCCAATTGAAGCTCTTCTAATTTGATAGCCGTCTGTTGTGCAGTGTGTGGTCTAGCGTTATCATGAAGCAGCAGTGGCCTAGAGCGATTAACCAGCCTCGGTTGTTTAGCAGCTAGCTTTTCCATCATGGTTTGCAGTTGCTGACAATAGACATCTGCCGTAATCGTCTGGCCAGATTTAAGAAAGCTGTAGTGAACGACACCAGCACTAGTCCACCAAACGCTCACAAGTAACTTTTTTGGAGTCAATTTTCGCTTGGGGCATGGTTTGGCTGGTTCGGCAGGGTTCAGCCATTGCGATGAGCGCTTCCGATTATCATACAGGATCCACTTTTCATCACAGGTAATGATTCGATTCAAAATCCCTTCATTATTGTGCCGGTTGAGTAATGCAACGCAGCAGTCAACGCGCGTTTGTTGATTTGCTTCAATCAAATCGTGAGGTACCCACCTTTCAAGCTTTTTCACCTTCCCAATTTGCTTCAAGTGGATTAAAACAGTTTTATCACTAACACCGCAGCCTGCAGCTAACTCGGACGTGGTTTGCGATGGATCCGCTTCCACAATAGCCTTCAATTCTTCATTATCAACTTTGGTCTCCGGCCGTCCACGGGGCTTGTTCTGCAGGTCGAAATTTCCAGAACGAAAACGTTGGAACCAAAAACGCACTGTGTTTTCTTTTGCGGCACCGTCGCCATACACATCATTAATCCTTCGAGCCGTTTCTGCAGCACTGGTGCCACGGTGGAACTCGTACTCGTAAATAACGCGATATTTCAAGTTTTCCATTTTGTAAACTGAGTGACGCAAAGAAAAAAAAACAATTGAGGAAAAAACAAATGAATTATAATTTTCGAAACACAAATACTTGAGTAAATAGCTGTATAAATTTGAATTTGGAATTCCTAACCAAAGAGAAGATATTTGAGATCAAAGTTGCCATTACGGCAAAACGCCAATTTCATATGTAAGGACCTAATATTATATAAAACATATTACCCCGCCAATGCATTCGCGAAAATTTAAATACTTTTCATCATAATATAAAAGTCACTTTTTGATGATTCAGGGATACTGGGGGTGTAAAGTGAATAGGGGGGGGGGGGTAGTATGGGGTGGCTTTAGGGGGCGGCACGTGACGTCGCCGTGTCGCGTGATATTTTAAATATTTAAATTAATTTTCTTTTGTGAGAGGCATATAATAATAATTGAAACCGAGGACTGTGGCCGCATTCTTAATTCAATTATTGCGAAGAAATGAAGCGTATCATTAATGGCACTTCATTTATAATTCAGCATAATTTTATTTTTTATTTTCGCTTCCTGGAAACCAGTTTTGAAATTTTATCCCGTAATTAAAAATGTAATAATATACGAATTTAACAGCTTAGTACCGTATTTTTAACAAATAATTTAAAAATAATTAACCTACTTATTAAAATGATAATTAGGTAGGTACCTATCGTAATTTATATTATTAACTAACTAACTGACTTACCATCACGCCATTTCTTCGAAGAGATAGGCAGAAAGAATGAACTGCCACACTTTTCTTTCCTGACCTATTTCATACATTGTGAGGATGCTTGGGTACAAGCGAAACTAGTCGGCAATTAAAATAACCGCATAGTGGTGAAAAAACAAAGTGCAGTGCAGTGGGGGGGGGGGGGCGATGCAACCAACAAGAGGTTATCAGACCTAGAAAAAGGAGAAAAAGATGATGAAAACGTCTGTTTTCTGAAAGTTTTATAATAATTTATGGGAAATATATGTTTCGCTTTTCTAAGGCTTTATCAAATGTTGGAAAGAATAGGTTCTTGTAATTTCTGTCCACTCGTTTATGTTCCGCAGCCAGGACAGCTGTCTTCTACCAATTCCCCGACGTCCCTCCACTTTACCCATTAAATCAAATCAACTCAAATCAAATCAAATCAGTTTATTTCATCAACAGACATTACAAATTTTATTTTTAAGGCATCTATTGAGAACAGGTAAAATAATATATTATGTATAGTATACTACCAGAAACGCATCAGAGATAGTTCAACATTAGGAAGACAGGATACTCTCCAGAATTGAGAGTATTTGCCTTCCGAACGTACTTTCACTAACATGAAAGATGTCGATCTCCGACTAATTGCTCTTCCCCCCGGTGTCACCAGAGGCAGATTGGTTCTGGCGGCCGGTAGGTAAAACAATCTGTGCTGTCGCTGTCGGAGATATCTATCGGGGACAAAAAGCCGAACACCCTCCAGTACGGCCGAGTTCTCGAAGTATCCCCTAATTAATCTAAAAAATTAATATCACTCAAAGGAGGTGGTATTTTTCTCCCCTTAGCACATGACTCAAATATAAGACCGTTCTAATTTTCACACTTGACAACAGCCCTCTATCGGGTCTAACTCTCTGTAGTACGTTTGCATTACTGACTCTATCGGTCCATGGTATACGGAGCATTCTGCGGTATATCCACATCTCGAACGCCTCCAACTGGTTCATTACATTCACTATTAGAGTCCAAGTTTCGCAGCCATATAGTAGAATATACCATAAATAACATTTAATCATTGTTCGTCGGAGTTTCAAGTTGAGATTATTGTTGTAAAAGAGGGTTCTCATTTTATTAATTGCACGAGCTGCTCGTGCAACTTCAATTCTGAATTTTATTTCAAATATAAGTATTATTTTTTGCAGAGATCAACGCGCGTGTGCAAAGAAAAAGATAAGATTATCAACGCCTCACCGACACCGGTACATATTTCAAGTCGGCATTTAATTAGATTTTTTTTCACTCCCAATTGTGAAACGCAGAGGTCGGCAAACTGTGGCCCGCGTGCCAAATGTGGCCCTTTGGCTACTCGAGCGGGGCTCTTCCGCGAAGGGCATGTTAAAATTACAATTATTTTTATTGGAAAGGTGACAACTATTTAAACGTAATTGTCACAGGAGATAAAACATGGGTGGCATACGTTACACCAGAAACAAGAGCATGGAATGGCGGCATTCAACATCGCCCAAGAAAGTGAAGTTTAAGTGCATGTTACGATTATAGGAATAATACACGTTGAAATTTAATGTGCTAGTTTCCCGTTGCTTTCCACATATTTGTATACTATTGTTACGTAAAGTTTATCCAAACCTAATTAATGTATACATTTTTTTATTCTCATGGCTTGTGATAGGTAGCTAGGTTATCTGTATTTTTATTGTCACGTGAATTCTACCAAATCAAAGACAGCGTGAGATTTTTTTTGGGCATCGCCCGGAATCGAATATTGTTGATATTAGATTAGAATATAAAAACGGATAAATGCGTCTTTAATAATATTACGGAAGGGTTACTAAAACAGTTTAGTAATATAGAAAGTATGAAATAATAAAGTTATACTAGAACACTATTAATTGGGTGACTTATATGACGAAATTAATAGAATACTTAAAACCCGTTGTAGTCGAAACAATAGACTAGTGACAAAAAGTATGGAAATACGCCGTGTCACGTTTGTATGGACAAATGTGTTTGGGGACCTTCGGTATGGCAGTCGTGGATATAGCGATTTTTACACGATTGTTTTCAATTAAAATTATTACAATGTAAAATCTAGTTTTATTTTGTAGGCCTTGTTTTAAAGCTCTTTAAAATCACAGGGATCTTCAAAGGAAGTCTGCTTTTAAAATAAATTTAAATGGTTGTGCTTCTGGAACTTAGCTCAATTAATTAATGAGTTTGCCGACCACTGGTCTAATGTTAATTCGTTTAACGTAAAACGTTCCGATGATTTATTTTATTTATGAACACAATCAAGATACGTGATTAATATTTGCTTAATAGAGGAAAAGTATATTACGCAATACTTGAAGCTGAGAGTATTGTCTTAATTAATCGCGCCCCCAATACGATTACATGATTTACTTCAAGTGAGTCAGGAACGTGGTATTTACAGGGTTGTACCTAAAAGAATTGGCGCCCAAAACAAAATATCCCATTTATTTCTTGAGCAATGAAGTAAATCTTAAAAATAAATATTATAAACTGTTAAATTTAAAAAATACGAATTATAATAATACGAGTATATCAAATGTCAAATTTTCGTGATTTTTTTAACCTTTATGCGTATTTGTTCCTATGTCAATTTGAATAATTTCTTTGATATAATTTTGAAGTTCTTGCTGGAGTTGAGTTAGGTACCTAATTAAAGTAAATTAAAATAACGGTTAGTTACCATTTATAGGAGAAAATATTAAAGGTGGAAAATATAATAATAATAAACAGTAATTAGAAGGAACAATTACACATAATATAGAGTCAAAAACGATGAAACATAATAAATTAAAGACGATAAACAATAATAGGAAGTAGATTACATTAATAAGAAGAGGAGACCTGACTGATAGAAGAAGAATAAAACGATATGCAAAGTCGAGCATATTGCGTACATAGGGAACCTTATTCTTTTCCGTCCCTAAGACGGTAAATAATACGGTTCTGGGATGAACATGTGATTAGAATAACAGAATTAGGGGTCATCATCGGCTGTCCCTCGTGTCCGAAGAAGACTGCCCTTCACGGTTGTGGGTCTGCATGTGACTGAAGAGCCCGATCCTGGACCCACAGATTCTGGGGCATCTGGGGCAGGGGAAGGCGCTTGTAATGGAGCCGTCACAGTCTCCCAGTAGTCTCTCATTCTTCCTTCTCCTCTTTGCGCTGCGCTTCAAAGTCTTGCATGCCTTTATGTACTGATGTTCTCCACCTAGGTCTGTCTTCTGCAGTCTTTTCCCAGCAATCACAGTCGATGTTAGTCTTTTGTAGGTTTCCTTTAAGGGAGTTCTTAAAGCGTTTCCTCTGACCACCATGTGAGCGGCTATACAAACAAACAATTAAGAGATATACAAACAATAAAAGACAGCTTACCTGAACGAAGAAGACCCCAAAGAGGACCTCCAAATAGATGAATGCATGAAGAGAGAACTTGACGCTGAGAGTAACAAGCCAAAATACCTAAAACAAGTGGAAGAAGCAGACACGTTACGCTAGGGCAGTATCAAATGTAAATGTTTTACATGGCGAAACTAATATAATAATACTTCATTTAAAATGGCATATCTTCTTCTCCGGTCTCAATCTAATGATTGGTCTGCAGCAAGGCGACGCATCTCCTCTTCCACTCCGCTCGGTCCTTGGCAACTCTCTTCAACTCCGCATAAGAGGTGCAGCCCATATCTCGGCAAATCTAGTCTAGGTACTCCTGACGAAGTCGTTCTCTGCCAATCGATGCCTCGACCATTCCCTCCAACACTAGTGTGCAGGAAACATTCGTATCGCAACACATGACCAATCCATGTGTTCAACACGTGCCTATTCTATTCAACTCTGTTGAGAACCTCTTAATTAATGTCATATCTATAGAAATGAATTATGACGTTGTTTGTATATTTGATAAAACTGTAAACAATGACACCCTGTTTTATAGATCACGCGAACTCGTTATATATATCCGGTCCTGGTGTCTATTTGTTAATGTAATTATTCTTTAATATAAATAGTCACAAATCATTCCAATATATGTGAACACCCCACGCGTGTCAGTCGGGTAATTTTTTACTGATAATTTTCATTAGCAAGTGAGACTTTTAAAATAAATCACAACGAAGCCTAACAATATTACACCCACACGAAACTGGCCGATTTTAGGTGGAAGGTAGTCGTAAATAATCCCTACACATTATAGAATCTAGTTAAAACTTTCGGCATAGATTAATTTGAAACCGAATTTAAAATGACTGCCAATATTTTATTCCTTACTGGAAGGATAAAGCTACCTTTCTATTAACTAACTAACTAACTAACTAACCATCACGCCGTCTCCCCGAAGGGGTAGACATAAAGAATGGACTGCCACACCTTTCTTTCCTGACATATTTCTCTCGCTTCCTCAACATTCATAAATCGTGTCATGCACGCGCGTCGATTTCTCTGACTCCTCACATGGCCGACATTCAATATTTGATTTATTTGATCGTGCCACGTTTTCCTCGGTCTTCCTCTATTTCTGGTTCCATTTACATCATTAACATATAATTTTTTTACCATTCTTTCTTCATTCATTCTTTCCATATGTCCAAACCATCTTAATGATCCTTTCATTATTTTGTTCATGACACCATCATTCGCACCGCATTCACTTCTTATATTTTCATTCGACACTCTATCATACACAGAGTATCCACACATTCGTCTAAGAGATCTCATTTCTACTGCATTTATTCTACTTTCATCCTTCTTTTGCCAGTTCCATGCTTCGCTTCCATACATAAGGGTCGGTAGAAGAACACCATTGTGCACTGCCATTCTAGCTTTTTTGGATAGGTTTTTGTTTGCGATGACAACTTTAAGTGCACCATTCACTTTGTTGCCTGCCCCAACCCTTCTTTCAATATCCCTCTCCACTCGCCCATCTCTTGTAAACATACTACCTAAATACACGAACTCAACTACTTGCTCCAAATTTTCACCATTCACGCTAATGTTGCAGACTGTCGTGGTTTCTTCCTTTTCAAAAATCATTACCTTGGACTTATTAACATTCATCATCAGATCATTTCGCATGCATACCTCATACATACAATTCACCAGGACTTGTAGTTCATGCTCGTTGTCTGCAAGAAGGACAGCGTCATCCGCATACAAGAGACAGCTTACTGACACTCCGCTCATTTTGGCACCTACATCCAACCCTTTCAGCTCTTTCATACATTTGTCCATATATAGATTAAATAACCACGGGGACAATACATTATACAAATATAAAAAAATATATATACAAACATTTAAATGTATGTTTCATATTCGTGAATCGCATATAAAACACAATAATATGTATCAATTTAACATTTTTCCGTTCCACTTGTCCCGTGCTCTGAATGGCTTTGATCCATCCCGCTGCAAAAAAAAAACATTGACAAAAAATGTATTCAACAATTTCGCCTTTCACCAAAGAGTACAAATTATCATTTTACAGGTGTATTTAACACTGTGGTCTCTTTGATGTTCCTAGCGCCTGGTTCCCACAGTTACCGGGTCCCGAGGACCCAGGGGACCTAATGGTACAGGACCCATAACTCATCCACGGGGGCGCATTCCTACTGCCATGATACAATAACACGCAAAACAAACACACATTGTATGCCAGCTTTGATTTGTTATATAATACAAATATTCGGCAGTGAATAGAATTAGTTTTACTTGAATTATTAAACATAATAACAGATATCTAACTAAATAGTCCATTGTTTTGGCCGAAACACAATGATACTTTAACATTATAAACTGTTAAATTAAAAAAAAACTTGGTTATTATGTACACAAACACTTGTAGACAAATACTGGATTTTTATCTATTGGGGGGTAATAATTTTTAAGGATTAGTTGTATCTCATTAAGATAATTTGTAAGCATTAAGCAGATATCTTTATAAATGCAATGTGAAAAGCTTTTAAGCAATTATGACATTGCTAAACAACGCCTGGAGTGATACTCCAATTTTTATGCTTTTAACTTGTACCAGTTTTTTATACAATTTGTTTTTGTGTATACAAATACTTGTAGACAAATACTGGATTTTTAATCATTTTTATGAGATACAATTAATCCTGAAAAATGATTAACCTGCAATGGGTAAAAATCCAGTATTTGTCTACAAGTATTCGTATACACAAAAACAAATTGTATAAAAAACTGGTACAATTTAAAAGCATAAAAATTGGAGTTTCAACTTAGGCGTTGTCTAGCAATGTGATAATTGAGTAAAAGCCTTTCACGTTGCATTAATAAATGATTTCTGCTTAATGCTTACAAATTATCTTAATAGATGGCGCTAGTGTAGGTTGACCTACCAACAGTGAAGTTATTAAAAATATTAGCATATATACAAGTTCCAAAAATTTGGCAGACGTGGTGTCGTAAGAAGGGGGGAATGGTGAATGTTGTTAAACATAAAGTGATCGCTTAACCCAATCAATGACAAGTCATAAGTCCTGTAAACGCCTCGACTACCTTATTCTGTTTCCAAATAATTTACACCT
This sequence comes from Lepidostoma basale, assembly GCA_022606425.2. Classification (NCBI taxonomy): domain Eukaryota; kingdom Metazoa; phylum Arthropoda; class Insecta; order Trichoptera; family Lepidostomatidae; genus Lepidostoma; species Lepidostoma basale. Next base: position 463,834 of record JAHDVF020001598.1, on the reverse strand, counting down.
TCATCTCTATTAAGATACAATTAATCATTAAAAAAACTTTGTTTTATGTATCACAATTGTATTTTTATTTTACGCGACAGCTGTTTCGTCAACCTATGTTGACATCGTCAGGTGTTATAATAATATATCTTCTTCTTCTCCGGTCTCAATCTAATGATTGGTCTGCATCAAGGCGACGCATCTCCTCTTCCACTCGGCTCGGTCCTCGGCAACTCTCTTCAACTCCGCATAAGAGGTGCAGCCCATATCTATACGAGTATACGAGTATCAAATGTAAATTTTTGGAGATTTTTCAAACCTTTATATGTATTTGTTCCAATGTCATTTTGAATAATTTCAAGAATCAATTGTATCTCAATGGAGACGAAGATGCAAATTGGAAACAGAATATGGTTGATCAAGGTGTTTACAGGATTTCTGACCTGTCATTGGTTGGGTTAAGCGCACGCTTTATGTAATACAACATTCCCCATTCCACCTTATTTTTTCTTATGACCACCATATCTGACAAATTTTTGGAAGTTGTATATATGTTAATCTCCAACACCACCCTTTACATGGTAGTATTCTTTGATACAATTTAATATGATTTAAAATTATTTCAAAGAAATTGTTCAAATTGACATATAATAGTAACAAATATTAATCGTAATAAAAATATCTAGAAAACAGTCACACCGCGTCTCCCGCGGAGCGAAAAGAGAAGGATGGAGTGCCGCATCAGTAAAAGTGTGACAGTCCATTCATTCTGCCTACCCTTTCGGGGAGACGGCGTGATGGTTAGTTAGTTAGTTAGTAAAATTGGTAATGTGTTTTTTTATCTAATTTACATATGTGGGTATCATATTTAAAGTATGCACATAAAATTAATTGGATACATTGATTCATGCACACACAGAGAAGCCAGTTTACGTCCAGCGTTTAGGCTATTTCATCAGTAGATCTTGAATTCATTATAAAGTGCACATTACGCACGCAGCTACCAAATTGAATTTCGGCCGTAATGTCGTGTTCATTTCAATTAAGATTTGGTAAGCGACCTGCTCTTTAATTGAATTTCGTTAAATTACATAATAAAGCTCGCTTTATGGGGGGTACCAGGCGAAGAAGCGGCCGAAGGTAAACTCTACGAAATTATTCGACTCAAACAATAAACTCCCCGCAAATTAATTTTAATGTTTTACATACAGGATACGGGGTAATAATTATAGACTGCCATGTGAGATCGCTTAAGAATCGCCTAGAATTAATCGTCATTCGCTTAATATTCACAATTCTTAATTAAGTATAAAGAAATAGCGTCTTTACCTGGAAGCGAAATCAACTAGGTGGAAGATATCATTGGAATATAATAATGAAATGCGCACGTGCAGAGGATGGATCCCTCCAGAATCCCACACGTTGTGGAGTATCAGATTCCTATTGGCTACCGTCCCCCCGGAATACCACCAAAGAGGTAAAGGGAAATCTGGGAGTTCAAAGTTCTGTGAAGCCTTCCAGCTATAAAAGTTGAAACAGACGTTTTCATTTAATACGAGTTTTATGAGTTTCCAGGACTTATGATCTGTCATTGGTTGGATTGAACGCACGCTTTATGTAATGGCAACATTCCCCATTTCACCTTTCTTATGACCACCATGTCTGACAAATTTTTGGAAGTTGTATATATGTTAATCTCCAACACCACCCTTTACATGGTAGTATATTCAATCTACACACTAACGCCATCTATGAAGATTGTATTTTAAGCACTAAGCAGAAGATCTTTTTAACGCAATGTGAAAGGCTACCGCCATTTACCGCATTGCTAGAAACCGCCTGGAGATGTCACTCCAATCTACTCGTATATGCTATAATTTTGACCAGTTTTTTGTTTTTTTACAACATTTTAAATGTATACAAATACTTGTAGACGAACGTCGTTCGTCTACAAGTATTTGTATACATTCAAAGTGTTGTAAAAAATAAATGAACAGATAATAGTTGTTTATACTTTAAGCAATATTTTGAAAAGGTGGTTTTTATGTGAGATTTTAAATTAGTCTGATTGTCGATACATCTGAGGCGTGCAGGGAGAATATTCCGTGTGGACAGACCTGCCATTGCGAAAGCCCGATCTCCGAAATGTGTCCGGGTTGCAACTCTCTTCTTCTTCTTCTTTTTGTCCTGTCACACCTCCGTGGTGCATAGGGCCTCAAGGAACCTTCTCCACCCGACTCTATCGCATGCCTGATGCCTAACATCATTCCAAGTGAGGCCTGCCGCCTTAACCTCGTCCTGCAGGGTTCTTCTCCAGGTGGCTCTAGGTCTGCCTCGCTTTCTCTTTCTCCCCATAGGGGACCAGTCTAGTGCACCCTGAGCGATGCAGGCTGGGTTCCGTCTCAGATTATGACCGATCCACTACCATTTGCGTCTAGCGACCTGTTCTCTAATTGGCTTTTCGCCTGCCATAGTCCAGAGAGCGGCATTTGACACCGGGTTGCAACTAGTTACTAACTAACTAAATAACTAACTTACCATCACGCCGTCTCCCCGGAGGGGTAGGCAGAAAGAATGGAACGCCACACTGTTCTGTTCTGACATACGTCTCTCGATCCTCTACATTCATACATCTTGTCATGCACGCACGTCGATTTTTCCGACTCCTCACGTGACCGACATTCAATATTTGATTGATTTGATCGTGCCACGTTTTCCTCGGCCTTCCTCTATTTCTAGCTCCGTTCACGCGGTTTACATATACCTTCTTTACCATTCTGTCTTCACTCATTCTTTCCATGTGTCCAAACCATCTTAATGACCCTTTCCTTATTTTGTTCATAACATTTTCATTCGCACCACATTCACTTCGTATACTTGCATTTGTCACTCTATCATATACAGATTTGCCACACATTCGTCTTAGAGATCTCATTTCTACTGCATTTATTCTACTTTCATCCTGCTTTTGCCAGTTCCATGCTTCACTTAAAAAAAACACCGAAATTGTGTCAAAACAAATGATCCGTTACGCTGCAATGCAAATAAAACACGAATTTTATCGAGAGGGAAGCATTGTTGGTAGAGTCCATAACTTTGGATTCAGAATAAATATAATTTGGCTCAACCAACAAGCCCCATTCTTGGCGCTGTCCCGGGCCTCCGAGGACAATAATAAACAGATTTTTTCTTCATCTGGGGGTCGCTTGCGTCCCGCGGCGCTCCTACAAATCACTATCACACCTTTTAAATTACACAAAGTAATTTTTCTCCAAGAAATTCCTCACAAAGGGGGCGGCACACTTCAAAAGGCGACCCCCGCGGGGCCGCGCCCGCGCCCTCGCCCCCCGGGCACCCCACGTATGGAGTGACTGTACATTACTGTAGATTTGGTCATCAAACTCTACGATCATAATATTATATTCGAATTATTAATTCATTGTTTCTTGAACAATGATGTATTCGTATAACTCCGTATAAATAATTAATACGAATAAAATCGTCTGTTTTCTAGAAGTTTTATTATGTTTTATGTGAATGACACGTTTCCCTACACGACAGGTCTAGTCAGGTTTCTCTTTTTGACAGGTCTAGTCTACAGATTTAAGGTTGCCCAGCGCGCCATGGAAAGAGCCATGCTTGGAATAACCTTGAGGGACAGATTTAGAAACGAATTTATTCGACAACAAACCAAGGTGACTGAGATGGCTCTACGGATAGGCGGACTGAAGTGGCGGTGGGCTGGCCATATATGTCGGAGAACCGGCAGCCGATGGTGAAGACGGGTTCTGGAGTGGAGACCGCGTACAGGATTCCGTAGAGTTGGACGTCCCCCTGCCCGCTGGACCGACGATCTGAAGAGGATTGCTGGACATGAATGGATAGGAGCGGCAATGGATAGGGGGAGGTGGTGGGCTTTGGGAGAGGCCTACATTCAGCAGTGGATGACAGACGGCTGATGATGATGACACGTTTCCCCTGATTAAGGCATTATCAAATGCCTTAGATAGGCGAAACATGTCATTCACATAAAAATATAATAAAACTTCTTGAAAACAAACGTTTTCATTCGTATTTATTATTCGTGGTGTAAATTTAAATTCATTTAAGAATTTTATAAATAATGACATTAAGTCAAATAATTAAAAATAAATATAGACGTATTTTAAATTATTTTTTTATTTCTTGACCAATGATATAGAACTTAAAACTAGGTATATAAAATGTATGATATGAATGAAAACGACTGTTTGCTCGAAGCTTTTTTTATATTTTGAAATATGTCATTCCCATAAACTATATTAAAACATTTATAAAAAATACTTTATCATTCATATCAATAATTAAAAAAAATATAAAGCAAACAATGAATGGAGCTTTAGAAGCAGTTATTCCCAAACGTTTTATGTAAAATTTTAAGATGCCTTAAAAATGCGAAACATGTCATTATCATAAAAAATTTTAGAAAACATACGTTTTCATTCTTATTAATTAACAAAATATACTATATAATGCAAATAGGGAATAGCTTCAAAAGCAGTTATTGCAAAATGTCTTTTGTCAAATTTCAAGATGCTTTAAAAAGGCGAGACTTGTCATTCCCGTAAACAATAATAAAACTTCCATAAAACAGACGTTTTCATAAGTATTAATAATTTAGTATGGAGTTTTACATAATTATTATAGAAAAAATAAACAAATTTAAATTTGTCCTTAAAAATCAGTTGGGGGTGGAGGAGGTTATCTCTGAGTCATGTAGCTTATAATAAAAGGTGTTTTTTAAAAGAGGTTTGGTTATTAAACTGGCAATATTGTCAATTTGACAGTTGACAGTTGATTTATAATAAGTACGTTTTGCCATTTTACCATGAACAGACTGACGTCAGAACTGCGCTTGCAAATTGTGCAAATTTATTTTGAAAATCATGGTTCGGTAGCCAAACTTATCGTGCACTACGTCCATTTTACGGTCGACATAATCGTCCATCCGAGCAAGTTATTCGGAATACCATGGATCGTTTTCGCACCACGTACCCTCTAGTGGATACGCATCCACAAAGACGACAATTGTCGAAAATTGGACTTCACGATTGCGCTTCATTCGAGCTAGCCGTGGCGCTCATATGTCTGAAATCATATTTCAGCAATAAAAGCATAAAATTATCTATTAAATAAAGCCAATATCATAGACATTAATATTATTTTCATGTTTTTTTTTTCATTTTGAATATGTATTGTATACCTCTAAAAATCAGCCTATATTTTTATTTTGTGTAAATATTTAATAAATAAAAAAGATTAAACAGTGTTTAAAATTCTTTACATAATACATACGAGTATATTGTGTTATGATTTCGTGTCGCGTGGTCACCGCACCCAAACCATATTTATTTGTTCGGGACGGTGTTTAATAGTGTTATTATGTTGTTTTTTTATTTATGCCGTATTTAATTCTGGCCAGACGGATCGGTAAATAAAATTCCAAAGGCATTAGGGAATTGAATTTACGGCGACAGCGGCGGTACGGGGTGGGGGGGGGGGGACGCTTATTTATTGCGAAATTAATTGAGACAGAGAATAGATTAACACCTTTTATAAGCGGAAATCTAATTTGAATGTCAGCTGGCCGATTGAAAATATTAACAGTAAACCAGTTGTATGACACGCTGAAGGCGGCAAACTCATGCACGTATATGATTCAACTTCCATAGCTAGACTAAAGATGCTTCATATCTTAAATATTAACGGAAGTAAGATTTCCTACCCTCTAAACGCATGGAACTGCAAAAGAAGGATGAAAGTGGAATAAATGCAGTAGAAATAAGATATTTTTTTGAATGTATACATATACTTGTATACGAATACTATGTGAAATCTGGTGTAGGACTTTAACATACTCGTATATACAACTTCCAAAAATTTGTCAGACATAGTCATAAAGAAATGTGGAAAGGGGAATGTTGAAATTACATAAAGCGTGCGCTTAACCCAACCAATGACAGGTCATAAGTCCTGTAAACACCTTGATCAACCATATTCAGTTTCCAATTTGCATCTTCGTCTCTATTGAGATACAATTAAAATCATGAAATAAGATATTTAAGACGAATGTGTGGATACTCCTACTGGTGTAATAGATTCCGGATCCAGAGACCCAGACTTGAAAGTACAGAGAAAAGTGTTTTCTATAAAGGAAAAGTTATATAATGAATTGCCAAATGAGGTAAGAGATGCCGGTTCTCTCGCGATCATTCGTCGAAAATGCTTTGTATACCAATATCTAATATTTTTGATGTTATCATTTTGCGCTTTTTATATTGTTAATTAATTGTTTATCTACCGACCCTTGTATGGAAGCGACGCTTGGAACTGGCAAAAGAAGGATGAAAGTAGAATAAATGCAGTAGAAATGAGATCTCTTAGACGAATGTGAGGATACTCTGTGTATGATAGAGTGTCGAATGAAAATATAAAAAGTGAATGCGGTGCGAATGATGCTGTATTGAACAAAATAATGAGAGGATCATTAAGATGGTTTGGACATATGTATAGAATAAATGAAGAAAGAATGGTAAAAAAAATATATGTTAACGATGTAAATGGAACCAGAAATAGAGGAAGACCGAGGAAAACGTGGCACGATCAAACCAATCAAATATTGAATGTCGGCCATGTGAGGAGTCAGAGAAATTGACGCGCGTGCATGACACGATGTATGTATGAATGTTTAGGAAGCGAGAGAAATATGTCAGGAAAAAAATGTAGCAGTAGATTATTTCTGCCTACCCCTTCGAGGAGACTGTGGGATGGTTAGTTAGTTAGAAAATCAATGAAATCTCTAATGTATATTTTGTAATAAATTATCATCTTCCTAAACAAACCGAAATCCGTCCACTTTGTTAAAACCGTAACAGCTATTGTTAATAATAATTACTAAAGTGTGAGAAAAAGAAAATAGTTTAGTCAATGTGAGCGCCGTGCCGCCACCCCCCGTCGGGTCCCATTCATAAATACCATTCTCCACCCCTGTAGAATAAGGGTTTTCAATATCAATCTCAATACTCTATAGGTATAATTGATATTTTGTGCATAATATTTTACGAAACAGGTTACTAAAATTTCATTTGTAGAAAAATAGCACCACTTATTATGTTACATGTTATGTAACATGTTATTTTTCGATTTGCAGACATTTCGATTGTGATCGAGCCTTTTTCGATGCAATTTTTTAAAAATATGATAATGATAAAATTCTACATCGAAAAAGGTTATATCTCATCCGAAACATGTCTGGAAATCGAAAAATACAAAGTGTGAATTCACAACATAAAATAAAGGTAAATATAGCGAAAATTAAAATACCAGTTCAATATCAAAGTATAAAGATGATCCTTAACCCTTAAGTGAACCAAAATAAAACATTTCTCACTCAATATTATCCATTTTCGTATAAGCAGAGGTTACTCTTACCTATAAAATGTTGTATAAATAAAATTAACATTATCATCAATAGGAACTGAATGAAGAATGTTAATTTCTTCTATATTCCTCTTTACTTTGTGTTGTGGATTCGTATTTGAATAAACAACACTTTATTACATTTTTCACAGACATGTTTCGGTTATGACAAAACCTTTTCAATGTACAAAGTTTTAACAATAGAAATAAAACAGAGTGATCACTTATACAATAAAAATTTGTGGAGTTATGTATCAAGGTGGAGAGGGTATAATTAGGATTGAGAAGAAGGGAGAGATAACGGGAACATTTCAAACATGGGAATTGAATTTAACTTTAATTTTTTTTTTATATCATATTTTATTTTCATTACTTTTTTAATTCCTTTTTTTTTTAAAATTAAATTTAACTTCAATTCCCATGTTCGAAATGTTTCCATTATCTCTCCCCCATCATCAATTCTATTTATATCCCCTCCACCTTTATACATAACTCCACCCTTTTTAGTATATCAGTTATCACTCTGTTTTATTTTATTGTTAAAATTTTATACACTGAAAAAGGTTATGTCATAACCGAAATATGTATGTGAAAAGTGTAATAAAGTGTTGTAAAAATACTAATTGCAGTTATATTTATTTTAAAAAAAGAAGAAGAAGATCTTTATTATAAGGATTAATTGTATCTCAATAGAGACGAAGATGTAAATTGTGTTTCTGAGAACAGAATGTGGTGGCCGGGGCGCTTACAGGACTTATGACCTGTCATTGGTTGGGTTGAACATTTCCTATTCCGCCCTTCTTATGACCACCACACCTGATATTTTTTTGGAACTTGTACTCGTATATATGCTAGAATCCCGCACTTATCTTTACACATTTTAGTTCACTCTACACTAGCGTCATCTATTAAGATTGAGAAGCCTTAAGCAGAAAATCTTTATTAATGCACTGTGAAAGTCTCTGCAAATCAAACAGTACTAGATTACGCCTGGAGATGTCTCTCCAATTTTTATGCCTACTTGGACCAGTTATTTTATACAACATTCTGAATGTTTACAAATTCTTGTAGACAAATACTGGATTTTACCCATTGCGGATAAATATTTTTTTTTAGATCTTTATTATATTATTGATGAATATTTTTTTATTAATTAGAATCTGTATTTAATTTTTTTGAGTGTATCAACCCTGTTTGGAACAATTGTACAATACAATAGTCATAGAAGTAGGAACCCCAAAGTGACCGCAGGGACACCATTTACCCCGGACGGGGCGGCGAGTTGCCTTTGGTAAAAAAGACTTCACGCCGCGAGGTGTGGGGCGATCATCCATTTGCATAAATATCAAGGGCTGCCAGACCCTCGTATCTCCTCGATATCCTGTCTCCTCTCTACCTGTGCATTCGATGCTTAAGCATAATTAAATATCTATTATGTTGATCTATCGCACAGGATATTTAGATGCCAGATATATGAGGAAGCCCTTGAAAGAAATTACTAAACGCACATTTTAAATAATAAACACATTTTTTTAATGAAATAAAACACTGTTTTTTTCAGTGTTGAGTATATTTTTCTCGACTTGTTTCGAAGGCTTTTTACTCCTTCATCATCGGGAGAACAAAATAAACGATGTGAATTTAAATAATTTCCCTTAGATGGTTCGGACATATGGAACGAATGGTTGAGAGTAGAATGGTTAAAAAGTTGTACACAAGCAACGTGAGTGGGAAAAGAAGCTGAGAACGACCGAGGAAAACATGGCATGACCAAATTAATCAATAACTAAAAGGTGGCCACATTCGAAGTCGGAACAATCGACGTGCGTGCATGGTACGATGTATGAATGTAGAGGAAGCCCGAGAGGTATGCCAGGACAGGCCAGTGTGGCGATCCATCCTCTCTGCCTACCCCTCCTGGGAAATGGCGTGATGGTTAGTTAGTTAGTTAGTTAGAATTTATATTTTTCTCCCGAAAATTAAGATAAGCCTACAAAATATAATATAAATCATCGTTATGGATTTTCAGTGTTAACGCAGTGTTATGTTTATCCAAAATCAATAAACACATTGTATCTTAACTTCAAATAATTAATTTTCCATAATCACTATAGAGTATTAAAAATTTTAACATGTATTTTATAGAATTCATATTATTGTGTATTACATGAAAGTAGCATTTATCATCTTGCTATTGCAATATTGCAATAGCTTTTGCAATACGAATATTTTCTGGAAGTTTTTATTTATATAATAGGAATTACATGACAATAAGGGAAATTTGAGGGGAAACTGTTCCAATCTAATGAGCCAGCTACTGTAAAGGCTATATCTTGGCGAAATAGTTGTTCCGATAAATAAATTAATTAATTGCAATATAATAGCCGCATTTCAATTAATTAACCTTATGATTTTATTAAAATCTCTTCATGGAAGTTCATTTTAAATATTAAAGAGATAAAACGATGTTTTTTTTTAATAACTAAACCCACTTCTGTCTTTGTTTCGACAGCGATCAGTTTCGCCAGGCTGATTGACATCAACAGACAGGTTATCTGTCAGTAGTCTGTCGATGTAACCAAGCTTGGCGAAACCGGTCAAAACCATAATTACATAGTTATTAAAAAAACATGTTTTTTTTATTGATTATTTCTTGAACAATGGTGTTAAACTCCATATTAAATAATTAATACAAATGAAAACGTCTGTTTTTTAGAAGATTTACTATCATTTATGGGAATGACATATTTAGTCTGTCATAGGCATTATCAAATGATGACAAACGTTTTCATTCGTATAAATTATCATTTTATTTCATTCTTCTTCTTCTTCCGCTTTATTTACGACTGTGTCCTGTTATTTTTTGGATCCTGTTCCTGGGATGTATATGTCCAACTGTCTCGCCATCTTTTAGGTGGTCTTCCTGCAGGTCGATTTCCTGTTGGTACTTTATTTGCGGCTATATTTATTACTCTTTCAGAATATGCTATTTCCACATGATCTCTCCAGTAGCGTCTTCTCAGTCTTCCCCATCGCACGACATCTTCTACATTGCAGATCTTTCTTATTTCAGAATTTCTTATTCTGTCTCGGATTGTCGTTCCCGCAACGGATCGGAGAGTCTTCATTTCTGTGGTTCTTAGGAGACTTTTTGTTCTGATGGTGTCAGCTCTCGTTTCTATTCCATATGTCATTATAGGACGTGCGCATGTCTTCAATCAAATCAAATCAAATCAAATCAGTTTATTTACTCAAATGACATTACAAACAGCATAAATGTTTAAGGCATCTATTGAGTACAGGAATTTTTAACCAGGAACGCATTAGTGATGGTTCGACATTAGGAAGACAAGATACTTTCCAAAGTCAAGAATATTTGTCCCCTGAACGTACTTTCACTAACATGAAAGACGTCGATCTCCGAGGAGACCGCGTTCAGCAGACTAATTGATCTTCCCACCGGTGTCACCAGAGGCAGAATGGTTCTGGCGGCCGGTAGGTAAAACTATCTGTGCTGTCGCTGTCGGAGATATCTATCGGGAAGAAAAAGACCAACCAGTCTTGTAGATTCGATTTCATTATTATTTAAATTAAATATTTTTGAAAAAATTATTTACACATAAAATGATAAGAAATTATTATAGATTGAGCAATGTCTTAAAAATCAGAATTCAATGTTCTGATGCCGTCTCTGTCTCTGTTAAGGTCTAGCAATCGAGACACGTTAAGAGAAGTTAAATTAGGTTTGCCAACATCTGACATGTTCCATGTTAACGTCGGATAATCTGATTGAAATCTTGTGTTTCAGGACTTCAAAGTAACGCAAGTTGTCATCAAATAGTGACATTTAAAAAACCTACACTCGTCCACAGCGATAAGAAAAAAAGATTACTGTAATTAGCACACGTCTTCTCGTGGTTTTGATAAGGTTAAAGCATTTATGATTGATTTTTAAGTAACCAGCATTATATAATACACGATGTACGGAAGTGAAGCATGGAACTGGTTGAAGAAGGATGAAAGTAGAATAAATGTAGTATAAATGAGATCTCTTAGATTTGAATATGATTGTCGAATGCATACTATAAAATAAGAGAAAAAAATCAACTAAGATTTTGTTCTAAGACATATTCTTTAACATAACAACAACAAAAATAAACCATCACGCCGTTTCCCCGTAGGGATAAGCAGAGAGAATGGACCGCCACACTACTCTATCCTGGCACACCTTTCTAGATTCCTCCACATTCATACACGCACGTCGATTCTTCCGACTTTTAACATGACCAACCTTTAAATTTTGATTAATTTGGTCATGCCATGTTTTACTCGGTCTGCCTCGATTCCGTACTCCATTTACATCATTAACGTATACTTTTTTAACCATGCTTTCTCCATCCATGCGTTCCATATGTCCGAACCAACGCAGCGATCCTTTCATAATTTTGTTCATAATACCTTCTTTCGCTTTACATTCCTTTCTTATATCAGCATTTGAGATTCTGTCGTATATCGTTCTACTACACATACGTCTTAGGGACCTCATCTCTACTGCATTTTTTCTATAACTATAACATAGGAACAAAATAAAGAAAGATGGATACCTACATAGAAAAATGAAAAAAGAATGGTAACGGCAATATACGTAATTCAAATGTTAACGATGTAAAGAGAAAAAAATAGAGGAAGACTGGAAAAAGCGTATCACAATCAAATGTTAAATGTCCGCCACACGAGGAGTCGGAAAATCGATGTGTGTGCATAACACGATGTATGAATTTGAAGAAGCGAGAGAAGTGTGTCAGGAAACAATAGTGTGGCGGTCCACTCTTTCTGCTTACCCCGTCATGCAGACGGCGTGTTGGTTATATTGTTTTATATGAACTATATATGTATATATTTTAGACGGTCGAAGTGTGCGCGGGAGATGCCTATTGGTGGCTATGAGGTTCGCAACCCATCACATCGCGTCTCTCGCGGGGGCGAAAAGATAAGGATGGAGTGCCGCATCGGTTAAAGTGTGACAGTCCATTCTTTCTGCCTACCCGTTCGGGGAGACGGCGTGATGGTTAGTTAGTTAGTTTTTGTATATATTTTAACCATTCTTCTCTCAACCATTCGTTCCATTTGTCCAAAACATCTTAATGACCCATTCTTAATTTCATTAAGGATGCATTCGTCCGCCTTACATTCCTTTCTTACTTCTTCATAAGGTATACTATAGTACATCTTTTTCTGTCAACTCTAAGCTTCACTTTCATAAATAAGGGTTGGCACTATAACCCCATTGTACCTACACTGGCATCTTTGGTTCATGTTATTTCAAAAGTATAGCGTGTTTTTTTTAGAGGTTTGGTTTTTAAACTAGCAACGTTGTTTCTACAGACTATCAATTTGACAGTTGACAGTTGATTTGTAGTCCGTACGTTTTGCCATTTCACCAAATTGCTCGATAAAGTTGTCGAAAATCGGACTTCACGATTGCGTTTCATTCGAGCTAGACGTGGCGTTCATATGCCCGAAATCATATTTAAACAATAATGGCATAAAATTATCTATTAAATAAAGTCAATATCATAGGCATTAACATTATTTTAATGTCCTTTTTTTCATTTTTAATATGTATACCTCTAAAAAAACACCCTTATACACATTATTACATAAAGCGTATACTTTTAAGAGGTATACAAATTCAACATGAAATAAAACACATTCAAATAATGTTTATGTCTATGATATTGGCTTTATTAAATAGATAGTTTTATGCCATTATTGTTTAAACATGATCAATCGTGATATGCACAATCGTGAAGTCTAATTTTCGACAACTTTTCCGAGCTATTGTGTAAAATGGCAAAACGTACTGACTACAAATCAACTATCAACTATCAAATTGACAGTCTGTAAAAACAATGGTGTTAGTTTGAAAACCAAACCTCTCAAAAAAACATATATAATTTAACCATTGAAACATGCCATTCATATAAAAAGTAAAAACAACGTCGTGAAAACAGGCGTTTTTCATTTATATCAATTAACTATAAATGAGATTATATTGAAAATATGTATATAATTTTGTAACTCGAAGGATTCCCCTTTAAAAAAATCTTTCTATTTACAGTATTCCATTTAAGATCTTTTCTAAATAACCAACAAAGGTACGAGTGAACCCCTTTGTGTAGGAATTGTTCGGCTCAGTCAGTACGTATACAAAGCCAATGAGCAGGTGTATAAATGGATTAAATCTCAGGTGTGTTTGAGTGCCACAGATATACCCGTATTATTGGTGGTAATCCTAGTTCTGCTTTCGATTATAAAGACCACAAGGAAACATATTCTTTTGATGTAACTTGAATCGAATATCTTGAATAGTTTAATTTAATAATATTTTTGTTAATAAAAATTAAAACGTCTGTTTTCTAGAAATGTTATTATATCAGAAGAACCCTGCAGGACGAGGTTAAGGCGGCAGGCCTCACTTGGGATGATGTTAGGCATAGATGACGATAGAGTCGGGTGGAGAAGGTTCCTTGAGGCCCTATGCACCACGGAAATGTGACAGGACAAAAAAAAAAAGAAGAGTAGTTATGAAATTGTATATACGAGTATATAATAGTTTAAAGACATATTACATTTTTATTATTTATATCATTTATTTTTATTTGTTATTTTATTTTATATCATTGTATTTTATATAATTTGTTTAAGATTTATTTTATAGACGTTGGACGATCGAAATGTGCGCGGGAGATGCCTATTGGTTTGCTATGAGGTTCGCAACCCATCACACCGCGTCTCTTGCGGGGGCGAAAAGAGAAGTATGGAGTGCCGCATCGATAGAAGTGTGGCAGTTTATTCTTTCTGCCTACCCTCTCGGGGAGACGGCGTGATGGTTAGTTAGTTTTTTTATTATTATTATATTAGGGTTACAAATAAGATCTCGCTGTTTTTTTTATTTTTTATATTTGAAACTTTATTTAAAAAAGCTAATAAAGAATATCTTTATTACTGCTAAAATTTAAAACACTGTTACAATATCATAATTTTTTTTTATTCACTGAGAGTGTCGCGACAGCTGCTACAATAAATAGACTTAACCAGTTTATTGTAACACCTGATGATGCCAACATCCATCACACTGCTTGCAATTCTTTGTCTTTGAATTTTTTCGGAGCGCAGGAACGCTTATCTTCGAGGATAGAATATTTTTCTTTAAAACGTCGAAACCCGTCTAATTATTCTAATATGGAATTTTACATCATTTGAATAAATATTATATAACTACACTTCGTATTTTTACAACACTTTATTTCACTTTTCAGGCATGTTTTGGTTCTGACTCAACCTTTTTCAATGAACAAAATTTTGAATTTTCTATTCACAACAATTTTTATTCTATCGTAGTTCGTTTTGTAAAGTGATCTCATTTCTACCGCATTTATCTTACTTTCATCATTCTTGTACCAGCTCGAAGATTCACTTCCTTACATAAGGAAGTGTTAAATACGTTCAAAGTGTAAATTTAATCTTCTTCAAGTGCCCTGTAGGGTCCCTCCAACGTTGTTGATCACCTAGGCAAACCTTAGAACAGCTCCTCCACACTTCGGATGCCGGTTCACTCTCTCACGTTTCGCAGACAGGACACCTGCCTCCTACCTGGCCTTCGGCTTCCCTCAATTTTCCTTTCCAATATCAGTTGAAGAAGGTGGTATTTTTCCCCACACAATACATGATCCAAATGTGAAATCTTCCTAACCTTGATAGTTGACAACAGCTCCCTGTCAACTCTAGCTCGCCTCGGAACTTCGGTACTGGTAATCATCATGTCTGTCGAGGAAATTCTGAGCATTCGGTGATAGAGCCACATTTCAAATGCTTCCAGTCTGTTAATTGAGTTCACTTTTAAGGTCCACGTTTCACATGCATACAACCATTCTGGCGGAGTTTCAAATTAATGTTATCATTTCAGAAGAGTGATTTCATTCATTAAATGTAGCTCTTGCTGCCTCGATTCTGTATTTTATCTCTACATCTGGGTCAAGAGATTTGCATTAGTATGCTGCCGAGGTATTTAAATTTCTAAAAAAAAAAATATGCAATGTTTTTAAATGTTTAATAAAATGTGAATCCACAACACAAAGTGATGGCAAATACGAAAGAAACATGTTTGTTAATAATATATTGACTCAAGAACCGACGAAAATATATCGAAACAACAAAAAATATGTTTTTACAATATGTTCCAAATTTAAATTCAATTCCTTGTTTCTTTTGCTTATCTCTTTGTATGCATATAAGCTTCGTGTATCAATAACACAAAAGTATAAGATTGTTGCCTGATCATATAATACATAAGTAGCTTTACTCTATCACATCTTAAGCACATTAAACTTAGATCTAAAAGCAGATAAAGCAAAACAAATAAGAATCTTATAGTTTGTATCAGCGGTACCTTTGATATCAATCAACGCTCACCTATAAATGTCTTTTAATACTATTTTTTGTTAAGCTTATGATTTGTCAGTGGCGTAATGTAAATATTTAATAATGCTTATAAGTAATAATTATTTATTTTTAACTTAAAAGAAAGAAAACTAAATATTGTATTATACAATAAATGTGTTTATAATATAATCAAATGATTTTACTGAAATCTCTTGATAGAAGTTCATTTTAAATAATAATTAAATAAAACGATGTTTTTTAACTACTTCCACTTTTGTCTTTATTTAGACAGCGACCGGTTTCGCCAGGCTCGCTGGCATCGACAGACTGGTCTCGTGTTTAATACAATGGGTTTTAATTTTTATTATTAGTCTTTTAATTTTTATTATTAGACCAGTCTGTCGATGCCAGCGAGCCTGGCGAAACCGGTCGCTGTCTAAATAAAGACAAAAGTGGAAGTAGTTAAAAAACATCGTTTTATTTAGTGTTTATAATAGTAATTAGTAAGGAATATAAGGGCGTCTTTAATTCATTGTGTACTTTTATTTCATTGTGTACCATTGTATCTTCATCATCATCAGCTTGTTTCTGTCCACTTCTGGACGTAAGCCTCTTCCATCTGCTTCCATGCCTGTCGTTCCTAGCCAACGCTCTTCTATTCCTTCTTCTTCTTCTTTTTTCTTATTGTAGACCTACCATATGTGGTCCGTTCTCCATAGTGTTGCTCCTCCTGTGAGGTAGATTCCCTGCTGTCCTTCCATATTTTATGAGGTCTTCCACGAGGACGAGTCCCATGAGGTTGATTATGCAATGCAATATATGGGAGTCTGGTGGTGTCCATCCTTTGAACATAACCGTACCAGTCCCTTTTTCGCTGTCTGCTCCATCTTATAATATCCTCAACCTCACATATCTCTCTTATTCTGGTGTTCCTAACGCGATCCCTCAACGTCTTGGTCTCAAAACTTGTTTGGTCCTTGCTGTGTCTGCCCTTGCTTCGACGCCATATGTTATTATTGCTCTTCTATTTGATAATGCTATATGTTTTCAATGGTATTAACTGTTTAATATGGAGTTTTACATTATTGTTTTAGGAACAATAAATAACGCTTATCAATGTATTGCAATTTCCTTTTTAAAGTGTGCAATACTTTGGTCACGTAATGAGAGGAGAAAAATATCAACTACTATAACTGTAAATTCAGGGAAAAAATACCAGGAAGTAAAGGACCAGGTCGGAGAAGAATCTCTTGGCTGTACAATTTAAGACAATGGTTCGGAAGTATAGTCCGTTCACTACAGGGAGATCGTTTGCAATAGTATGAGTGACAGTGTCTTTATAAAAAATCTAAACGCTATTTTTATTTAATTTTTTTATGATTGGAAAATCAAAAAATATTTCAATCATATATTCAAACATTGAAATAAATAAACATGATATTTATTTTTTTACCAAAAATGTTATTTAAAGGATATTATTACTAGTTATTATAAATTTTCTTTCTGTATTATGTATTTAAACTGACCCGAAAGTGGCTTTCCTTTTTCTAATTTCGACATGGTAAATTTGCGATTAATCAATAATAAAAATAACATTTAAAAACACTCCTGCAAAGCGAGTATTTTTCGAATCACTGAGTATATGAGCCGCCAAACGCGTAAGTTCAGCATCGCGTCTAAGTACATACTGACATTTGACGTACCTAACCGGACACAACCAATCAGATTCCAAGAAAGACCACCGTACTAGCACATAAGCAATAGCTCTTCGGTTTATGAATCGACTTTAACACCGCACCGCTGTTCAGGGCCACAGTCAATAAGGTGGAAATATCCCTGATGATCGCCAAAATTCACAGAGGAGACGGCACTTAGAGAAGAATGTTGTACCGGCAGTCTCTTTAATATTGTCCCCCTAGGACACTAACAAAGGAAGCGTTTTGTCCATCTATTGTCAGTTACAAGCGAGACGGCCTGCTCAGCGCCATTTTAGCGCTGCCACTCTTCCGATGATGTCCGACACTCTTGTTCTGGCTCTAATAGTGGTGTTTACCAACCTGTCCAATATACTGATCGCCAACATTGCTCTTTTCATAGCTCTTTAGACTATTCCTAATATATTGACGCTTATCTTAGACAATATTATCATTTCAAACCCTTCAGTTAAAACCGAACACCTTCCATTAAGGTTTACGGGAGTTCGTGGATTTATGGTCCATTTTTCTAAACGCAACTCAACCCAAACCATTTATTTTGTCGATTTCCACAAAACCAACCTGCCAATGATTATGCCTGTGGGTAGAGCAATTTCATTGCTTAATCGGGTCGCCAGGGATGCAATATCAATGTTATGATTGTTATCTCTGATGCGTAGTCTTTATATCTTTTTAAATGCTACTTTAAAAAATTATAATTATTATGTAATTATGAGATTGTAGACGGCTTAGGTTGAAGCATAATGTTTGTGATCTTTGTGATGTGATGATGATTTTAAAAATGAGAAGTTAGGGTACCGCACTGCTCCGATGATATTCAGACGGTTCTAGGTGAATGGAGTCAGTTCTCAGGCCAGAGAGCACATCGTGCCGATAGTGGCACGAACTGAAATGATTGACTACTTCCGACACCAAAGCTGTGGATTTTCGCTCCTCGCCCTCCGCCTTCTCGCCTGATATTTCACACCATTCTCTCAACACCTCTATCTCTCGCATCTTTAATTCATTAACAAAAATATGCTCTAATCTTTGTCCATCACGGCCGTCTTTCTAATGGATTTCACTTTATTTATCTTTCACTGCGTTACTGCGGAATCATTCCGCTGGTCCACTCCCACTAACTCACACAAATAAAGCTGACGTCGCTTCTATAAGCTTCATAATTTGATCTATATCTTTCGCGGTATCCCGTATCTCAAAGACGCGTTTGCCGACACGACAGTCGAGTTTATTTGGAAAGGTTTTCACTATGCAAGTATATTTATTAAATAACAATTAAATTAAACGATATTTTGAATGTATACAAATACTTGTAGACGAATACTGGATACATTCAAAATGTTGTAGGAACAAAAACTAGTCCAAGTTATAGCATACAAATTAGAGTGACATCTCCAGGCGTTATCTAGCAATACGATAATGGCGGCAACCTTTCACATTGCGTTAATAAAAAGATTTTCTGCTTAATGCTTAAAATCCAATCTTCATAGATGGCGCTAGTGTGTAGATTGAAACTACCATGTGAAGTGTGGTGTTACAGATTAACATATATACAACTTCCAATAATTTGTCAGACATAGTGGTCATAAGAAAAGGTGGAATGGGGAATGTTTTATTACATAAAGCATGCGCCTAACCCGACCAATGGCAGGTCATAAGTCCTGTAAACACCTCGATCACCATATTCTGTTTCCAATTTGCATCTTCGTCTCTATTGAGATACAATTAATCCTTAAATAAAACGATTTTTTTTAACCATTTCCACTTTTGACTATATTTCGACAGCGACCGGTTTCACCAGGATCGCTGACATTGACAGACTGGACATTAACGACTAGTTCTCGATGCCAGCGAGCCTGGCAAAACTAGTCGCTGTCGAAATAAAGACAAATGTGGAAGTAGTTAAAAAAAACATCGATTTATATAATTATTTAAAATGAACTTTTATCAGTAGATTTCAGTAAAATCATTCGAGTATATTTATTGTTATTAACCCCTAAACCTACGAATGACTACATTTACAGTCTAAAAAAAATTGGTTCAGAAATATGGAAGACTGCATTTGCAGCTCATGTATGATTGTATCTTATAAACCTATTTACTTTACTAAGATAATATTAAATTAATTGTATTTTTTTCTTGCTGCAAATGAAGTCAACCGCACAATAGAAAAGACATAATTTATATAGAAAAATTAAATAATGGTGTAAACTGCATATGAAAGTTTTCGTACTGATAAAATTAAAAATATAATCGTATATGATAAACAGCCATCACAAAAGATAGATAGAATAACTTCAGTTTGTTTTTTAATCCTGACGAAGCTCCAGTGGGAGCAAAACTGATTGGTTTGACAACAATGTAGTGTTATAAAAACTAGTAAAATGTTTTAAAATTATGTTTAAATGTATTTAAGTTGGTAACCCCTGCATAACAAATTAATTATGTTGCAAACATTAATACGATTCACGTTTGAGAGCTAATTCCCTACACAAATGGACCGCTCCGAGTATAGATGGTATCCAATCACACAATAAAGAGGTTCGCATTGTGCAGCCGGGGCAGAAAATAAATATACTAAAATAAACGGTTTGCTCTGCGCTCTTGGCTGTCAATAGTCGTTACCTTCTGCGGAGGAGCCTCCCAGTGCTTCGTGTGGAAATCATAATATAAATAGGCAAAACCGGACGTCATCAAGAAAGGTACGAGAATAGTTTGAATACAAGAGAGCCAAAGAGGAATACTTAGATTCTAGAATTAATTGTATCTCAATAGAGACGAAGATGCAAATTGGGAACAGAATATGGTTGATCAAGGTATTTACAGGACTTATGACCTGTCATTGGTTGGGTTAAGCGCACGCTTTATGTAATACAACATTCCCCATTCCACCTTCCTACTTATGATCACCATGTCTGACAAACTTTTTCGGAAGTTGTATATATGTTAATCTCCAAGACTACTCTTTACGGGGAAGTTTATACAATCTACATACTAACGCCATCTATGAAGATTTGTGTTTATTAAGCAAACTTAGCAAACTTAGATTCTCTTCGAATGTAATTCGGTATACTAGAGGATGGATCCCACACCCAGTGGCGGTACTCCCATAGAAGCCCAGAAGCTCGGCTTGCGTAAGAAATTTTGAATCAAACCCCCCAAATCTAAGTAATTATGCCCCCGCATAAACCATCAACCCTCCAAATCGCCTTCCAAGAATGTTCCCATCAGACGTTAGAGGAATAACCACAAGAGCTGAACCTCTGTAAGCTAGAAGAGGTTTTGATTCAAAATTTCTTACGCAATCCGGGCTTCTGGGCTTCTATGGGAGTACCGCCATTGCCCACACCCCGATATGTACGTATCACAAGACATGTTGTTATCTTTATAAACTAATTTGGAATGGTATGTACAGGTTTAAATTGGATTAATTGGCTAAATTTGTTAAATACGCACGATGCGTATGCCCGAGAACGTTTCTGGATTATTTTGATTTTGTTTCTTCTGATTATTGTTGTATGAGAGTGTAGAAAATAAAAGGAGAACAATTTGGTGTTGTTAAATTTTTATCCTTAACCCTAAATCCCCCCTTGCCCTCTTTCGGAGGGACACTCCGGGCCACCCCCATCATAAAACAACCACCAAATCACATTTCAACAATGTTTCGTACAGACGTAAGAGGAATAGCCATTAGAGCTGAACCTCTGTAAGCCAGAAGATTCAAGTTCCAATAATGAAATTTCGTAATCAGTAATTGGTTTTAACTTTTAATGTTTTTTTTTCACACATGTTACTACCTACTTATAACAAATAGCACAGTTTAATTTTTCTGTTTGAATTATTGTATCGAATTTTAAATAGGTTTTTATTAGTCTTTCTTTGTTTAGTTTTTATTATATAATATTTTTATACTTGAAGATGGAGGTATCCTCCGAAACATGTTGTGTTTTTTAATATTTTTTATTAAATAGTGGATTAAACAAAGTTTTTCAAATTCATAAGTAAATAACAGAATTATTTTAAAATATATACATTATTATAATGTTTCAACTTCAAGCACTGGTAGAAATAAATATTGAATGATGTAGACAGCTTCAGACAAAGCATGTCATCTTGTATCATTTCACGAGACGTGTGAGAAGATGCTGTGAAGGTGGACGGCTGCGATCTGTGATGGACCGCTGGAGATGGACGCCTTATCTTAGATAAACCTGTTAAGCTGATGCAATCACGTGCATTTTAAAAGTTATGTTACCATAATCTAATATTTGTGGATTAGATATTGGTAATCACTAAATAACTAATTAATTGACTAACTAATCATTTCGCTGCATTTCTAAAGGGGTTAACAGAAAGGATAGACCGCAACATTATTAGTTATTAGGTATGAATCTACTTATTTTAATTTTATTATAGTTCTGACCGGTTTCGAGAGTTCGCTACTATAGTTTGATCATCTGGTTAGGTAGCTAATATAATCGGCGATAGTTAATTGAAAAATTCGGTACAATAAAATTTATTTTTGGCACATTAAGGTTTCATTCCAAATATACCCTTTAGGTACATCTATTTGGCTCGCAATGTAATGATGTAAAAAGCCATTCAAAAAGATAATAATATTCATAACAACTGAATTTGGGAGAAAACATCATTAATAATCAGATTCCTCCATTTACTTCTTTCTCCTTTTATACCCTTTCTACTTTTAGTCTTCCAAGCTCCAATTTTCAATAATTATTGTATCGAATTTTAAATGCGTTTTTCATATTTGTGTTTCTTTGTTTAGTTTTTATTATATATTTACACCTGAAGATGGAGGTATCCTCCGAAACATGTCATGTTTTTTTAATTTTTGTAAATATTTTGTGGATAGTAAACAAAACGTTTTTCAATTTTATAAGTACATCGTTGATTTATATGGAAAAAAATATTTCGTTTAACGAATGTTTCACATAACGAGTAAGATTCTGGAACGAAGTATTCTCGTTACAAGAGTTTCCACTGTATTCTCCCCGAAATGAACGGACTCTACCAAAATATTAATTTCTGAGAATATATGTCTTCTTCGCTTCTTCTTCCTATTCCGGTTCACTCCTGAACAAAGGCCTCCTCCATTCGCTTCCATGTCTCTCTGTCCTGTGCACACTGCATTCTGGTTATTCCGACGTTTCTGTTCAGATCATCCTTCCACCGTAGTTGCGGTCGCCCTGCACTTCTCTTTGCTGTCCACGGTCTCCAAGTCAGCAGTCTTCTTGTCCACTTTTCGTCTGAGCTTCTGGCTACGTGACCTGCCCATTGCCATTTTAGAGATGTCAGTGACCTTTGTTTTTTCTCTCACCGTATCGTTTCTGACTCTGTCTCTTAGGCTTATTCCTAACATGTCTCTTTCCATGGCTCTTTGGGTCACTCGTAGTTTCTCGGCACTTTGGTTAGAAAATGTTACAGTTTCAAGACCATAAGTACCAACTGGCAGAACGCAGGCTTCATAGACTTTTCGTTTCAGGTTGATCGTTATTTTCCGGTTTTTAAGGATGTAACTCATGTTTTCGAAAGCTGCCCAGCTTAGTCCAATTCTTCTTTTTAGGATATATATAGGAGATTATATATAGGCAAAGGATACTATTGCGGTTATTTTTGAATGCCAATTTGCTATTTGATCCAAGTTGTTATTATATGTCTTCGATCCTCGGTGTCGGGTGTCGGATTCCGGGTCCGGGAGCCCGGGGTGGGATGGAAGCAATTTGCTCCGTGAAAGGGAACAGAGTAAACTGTAATTACCGCACCGCATACTAATCTAATATAGGTCCCTTTGTGGGTAATGGGCCGCCGGGTCTCTTCTCACATCCACCATTCGGCTGGACCGGCCCACATCGACAGGAATCCGAAATGAAAACAATCACTACGCACAAAAAAGTCTGTTGTGTTTCGCGTGTTGCCTTTTAAATTAAATACAATACGATTAGACGTTTCTATTAAAATGCTTACGATTTGAGACGTGAAATTTGGACCAAAGCAGATGAGAGCTTGTAACAGCACGAATATTCAAATAAAAAATATATCGCTTAAGT
Organism: Lepidostoma basale; assembly: GCA_022606425.2. NCBI lineage: Eukaryota > Metazoa > Arthropoda > Insecta > Trichoptera > Lepidostomatidae > Lepidostoma > Lepidostoma basale. The sequence goes on along the minus strand of JAHDVF020001598.1, from coordinate 440,169 downwards.
AACAATGTTAGTATCTTGTCACATTTATGCCACACTTATTTATAAAACAAATAAATTACTTTTACTCTTATTTATTGTTTCTTGAACAATTAAGTAAATCTATATATTAAATAATTCATGCGAATGAAAACGTCTGTTTTCTAGAAATTTTAATATGTAATAATAATAATATGCTAACTTTTAAAGCGCCGTTTTTTGTGATGTAATCACCTCAAGGGCGCATTAAGACGTGTTTTAAATCTGAATGTGAACACGGCATCTGATTGATATTCGCGATCGATTAGAAGGTATAATAGAACAAAATATGCATTTTTAAATTGGGTATGAACTATGAAAAATATGGGTTTTCAGCTTAGATCTGAAGTCTGTCGGATCATTTATGCATCTGAGGTGTGAAGGAAGATTATTCCAAGCTGATGGACCGGCTACCGCAAACGCTCGATCCCCGAAATTCTAGGGCAACGCTTTGGCTCAACTAATCTTCCTATTGTCGAGGAGTTCGCCGAGCGAAGTGTGGATTTTCTTGTATTTAGGCTCTCCGTTATACAAAGTTCAGATATATAATTTGGAGCCATTGCATGTAGCGCTTTGAAGACTGTCCAGCAGAGTTTATGCTGGATTCTTTCTGGACTCTTAAGCCAGTGAAGTTCTTTGAGATGTTGTGTTATATGGCACTTTTTTGAAATGCCTTTCATGAGTCTTGCTGCTGAATTGAATGCAGATTGAAGTTTGTTCATTTGTTGTTTTGGAATTTTTGCATAAATTCCATTACTATAGTCAAGTTGTGACACAACTAAGGAATTTACAAGAGTTTTGAAAGTGTCACGGGGAATACTCCTTTTGACGGATTTTAATCGTCTTAGGTGGAAGAAACTAGCGTGTTATTAATTTGGGATTTTAGGGAAAGATTTGCGTCAAGATCAACACCAAGAAGCTTTGTATGTAATATTTTATGTGAATGAAATTCGCCTGTCTAATCAAATTATATTTTTATAATGCTTTCGACTTGCGAAACATGCCATTCACATAAAGTATAATTTTTTTTTGAAAACAGACATTTTATTTATATTAATCAATCCGTACGTATTACGTATGATGAGATAATGATTATTATAATTGAATTAATATGGTGCAAATGATATCTCTCACGCGAAGGTGCGAGAAATATTTGTGTAATATTTTGTTTCATTGAGAAAATAAACTGTTTATGAATTAATATTATGTTTTCTACTTATATGAATAGATTTATTTCAACTTCGTGAGGTTGTATATATCTTCTTCTTTATAATCCGTCTGGCACTCGGTGGTGAAAGATTTTTTACCTTTTGTTTGATGTCAGGAAAAAATATACTAAACATTGGAAAAAAATTAATGTTTTTGCAGAATAGAAAAAGTTACATGAATTAATTAATGAAAGCATCTCATCATCTTTAATGATTGTAATATGCATCGAATACAAAGTCGGTGAAAACATTGCACAATGAAATCAATTACAAATACTTGACGGAATAACAGCTCGACTTTTTCCTATTATTATATTATATTATTATGGTCTACGGTTGATAAGAATCTTAAACAAGTAAATCAGAATTAAAATTACGTTAATCTATCCTCTATGCCTTTTTTCTTTTAATTGCAGACAAAAAATATTTATTATTTGTTTAACAAAGATATAAAACTATAAATTGTGTTCACTTAGGAAATTGAAAATAAGTTTAATTAATACGAATGAAAACGTCAGTTTTCTAGAAGTTTTATTATATTTTATGGGAATAACATGTTCGCCCTTCTAAGGCATTATCAAATGTCATGAAACATGTCATCCCATAAAATATAATAAAACTTCTAGTTAACTGACGTTTTCATTCGTATTAATTATTTAATGTGGAGTTTTACATCATTGTTCAAGAAACAATAAAATGAAAATAACTTTGTTTATTATCCACAAAACATAAAAAAACGAGACATGTTTCGGAGGACATCTTCAGGTTCATATAAATAAAACTTAACAAAAAAAGATAAATATAAAAAATGAATTTAAAATTCGATATAACAATTTTAATTTTTGTATCGAATTTTTAATGCGTTTTTTTATATTTGTCCTTCTTTGTATAGTTTTTATTATATATTTACACCTGAAGATAGAGGTATTTGTGGACAATAAACAAAGTTATTTTCAATTACCTAAGTGTATAACTATGGAATTCCACAGTGTTTATGCCTTACCTTTCAATAAGTTTATAATTTCTATATTTGATATAAATGAAAATGCCTGTTTTCTATAAGTTTTATAATAATTTAAAGGAATATGTGATTCGCATAAAATTAAATACTTTTTTTACTTAGTATAAACCACTTTATTAGAGTAAGTTCATTTCATTCGCCACTCTGTAGCGAGCTTCCTCGGGACTCGCTACAGAGTGAAACCGGTTGGCACTACGAACTCAAATAAAGTGGTTTATACTAAGTTATTTTGCTACGTGAAGATAAATATGGATTTTGAAGTATGTATACATCTTCCAAAAATTTGTCATGCATGATCACAAATAACAAAGGTGGAATGGGGAATGTTGTAATTACATAAAGCGTGCGCTTAACCCAACCAATGACAGGTCATAAGTCCTGTAAACACCTTGATCATCCATATTCAGTTTCCAGTTTACGTCTTCGTCTCTATTGAGATACAATTAAAATTTGGTTTATACTATTTTAAAAAGTGTTTAATTTTATTTTTAAATATGTCATTCCATCAAGTAATGGCTTCGTATCAAAGTTTAATATATTTCGCCATAATAAGACTTCATAATGGCCTTATCTAAGGGAAATATATCATTCATATAAAATGTACTACAATAAATTTACTAGAAAATAGACGCATATGTTCAAAACTATTTTATCTTCTTTAAAAATTGTGTAAAACATACTAATTTCGATCGTGTTGTTAATTCATTATTTTTTTATTATGATTGTTTTGGTATTCCTTACAAAGTATGTTAACAAAGGTTGGTGGAGTGGAGAAGGATATTGAAAGAAGCGTTGGGGCAGGCAACAGAGTAAATGGTGCACTTAAAGTTGTCTTCGCAAACAAAAGCCTATCCAAAAAAGCTAAGATTGCAGTGCATAATGGTGTTCTTATGCTGACCCTTATGTGTGAAAGTGAAGCATGGAAAATATGTATATGAAAGAGTGTCAAATACAAATATAAGAAGTGAATGCGGTGCGAATGAAAGTGTTATGAACAAAATAATGTAAGGATCGTTAAGATGGTTTGGCACATGGAAAGAATGAATGAAGAAAGGATGTTAAAAAATATATGTGTTAACGACGTAAATGGAACTAGAAATAGAGGAAGACCGAGGAAAACGTGGCACGATCAAATAAATCAAATATTAAATGTCGGCCACGTGAGGAGTCAGAGCGATGTATGAATGTTGAGTTGAAAAGTTGAAAAGTGTGGCAGTCCATTATTTCTGCCTACCCCTTCGGGGAGACGTCGTGTTGGTTAGTTAGTTAGTTTTATTTTGGTATTCCTTTTCAATAGCTTTGACAGGCTGATCCTCATATTAACTAAACCCATCTTTGGTTCGACCAATACTTTACAGCTTGATACGGTTAATTAGGATCATGTCTATACGTGATAGGTGTAAAAGGCGTCTTATATAACAAGCCGTAAACAATGACTATGATGTTGGAATAGGAGTGAAAGAAATACAAAGGAATTGCGCGCCTACATGATTATAGGCGTTTATCTGAACCTGGTTCAAAGTTAATCATTACCGTCACAGATAAGTAACAAAAAATCTGTCATATTTGGCTTTTACAATTTGAATCTGATGATAAAAGTTTTTTTTATCTCTCTAAAGACAGACAAACTAACTATTTTCTCTCTATATTCTACCAAAAAAAAAATTAATTCAATACCTAGATATATTGATACGTAATATAATTTTTCATCTATATTAAACTAACTAACTAGCCATCACGCCGTCTCCCCGAAGGGGTAGGCAGAAATAATGAACTGCCACACTTTTCTCTCCTGATATATTCCTCTCGATTCCTCAAAATTCATACATCGTGTCATGCACGCGCGTCGATTTCTCTGACTCCTCACGTGACATTCAATATTTGATTTATTTGATCGTGACACGTTTTCCTCGGTCTTTCTCTATTTCTAGTTCCATTTACATCGTTAACATATAATTTTTTTTACCATTCTTCCTTCATTCATTCTTTCCGTGTGTCCAAGCCATTTTAATGATCCTTTCATTATTTTGTTTATAAAATCATCTTATATTTTCATTCGACACTCTATCATACACAGATTCGTCTAAGAGATCTCATTTCTACTGCATTTATCCTACTTTCATCCTTCCTTCCGCTTCCATACATAAGGGTTGGTACATGAACACCATTGTGCACTGCCATTTTCGCTTTTTTGGATAGGTTTTTGTTTGCGACGACAACTTTAAGTGCACCATTCACTTTGTTGCCTGCCCCAACCCTTCTTTCAATATCCCTCTCCACTCGCCCATCTTTTGTAAACATACTACACAAACACACGAACTCATCTTCTTTCTCCAAATTTTCACCATAGTTATTAATGAAACGTTGCGACTGTCGATAAATAAGCGACAGCTGTTCCGCTAGTTGATTGTAAAACCCGACGATGCTATCATCGATTAGCGAAACAGCTGTCGCGAGAAAATATAATCAATTGTTATATTTATAACAAAGTTTTTATTTATTTTTAAACAGGTAATAATAATAAATTCCTAAATTTTCACCTCAATACTTAGCATAGTTAAATTAATTCTTACCGTTAAAAAATAATTGTTAGTACCTACTTATAACAAAAACCACAGGTTAATTTTTAAATTTGAATTGTATCGAATTTTAAATGCGTTTTTTTATATTAGTCTTTCTTTGTTTAGTTTTTATTATATTTTTACACCTGAAGATGGATGTATCCTCCGAAACATGTCGTGCATTTTAATATTTATTATTAAATAGTGACCGACCTTCGTGGCAGAGTAGTAAGAGCTCTGACTTCCATACCGAAGGTCCCGGGTTCGATTCCCGGCGATGGCAGTGTGATTGTAACACTGTCATTGGTCAGGTGTAGAATTCACGTGACAATAAAATGGCGATAGATTGGCTACCTATCACATGTCATGTGAATCATCAATATAATAGCTAAAAATAATGTGTATACAGTAATTGGGTTCAAGCGACCTGTTGTATACAAGAAAAAAAATTAATAATAACAAAGTTTTTCAATTTCATAATTATAATATTTAAAAATGATTGCGAATGAATTAAAGGGATTTTAAAAAGAACATTGTGTTTATTATGTAGCATCACCCCTTTTATAGAACTATCAATATTTTTGAACACAGTTTAGGCATCTTCTAATCTCCTTAGATCTTCGGAGAGCGGAGAGTCGGTCCGATCTCTTTGTTTCTCTTAATAATCTTCGCATTTAACACTTCCAGTCGAGAGTTTAATAGCGGAATACCATTAATAACTCGTGTTTTGTGGAGCCGCTGATGAATGGGCTATCCCCGGGCTACTCCCCTCCCATCTCCCTCATCTCATCTCATCTCATCTTACATTCCTCCTCCTACTCGCCTAATCCGAATGCTATGTATAAACAAGATGATGTATTATACGTCATCTCGAAAGGCAAAACCGCCCAAGTAATTTTTTCAAATTTTAACCGTATTAAGAAATTGATTCTACGAATAATAATGAATTAGTAAGATTAAGTCTTCTTCTTCTTTTTGTCCTGTCACACCTCCGTGGTGCATAGGGCCTCAAGGAATCTTCTCCACCCGACTCTTTCGCATGCCTGATGCTTAACATCATCCCAACTGAGGCCTGCTGCCTTAACCTCGTCCTGCAGGGCTCTTCTCCAGGTGGCTCTAGGTCTGCCTCGCTTTCTCTTTCCCCCCATAGGGGACCAGTCTAGTGCGCCCTGAGCGATGCAGGCTGGGTTCCGTCTCAGAGTGTGACCGATCCACTGCCATTTGCGCCTAGCGACTTGTTCTCTAATTGGCTTTTCACCTGCCATGGTTCAGAGAGCGGCATTTGACAGTAAGATTAAGTAAATCGTGTATTTTCAAAGATTGAAGTGCACAATGGAGTTCTAGTGCCGACCCTTATGTATGGAAGCTTGGAGTTGGCAGAGAAGGATGAAAAATGTAAGAAAAATGCCGTAGAAATGAGGTCACTAAGAAGAATGTCAGAAAAAAGGATGTGTGATAGAATATCAAATGATGAAGTACGATAGAAATGTAAGACGGATAAATGAGTGATAAATAAAATTATGAAAGGGTCACTAAGATGGTTTTGACACACGGAACGAATGGATAAGTAAATAATGATTAAAACGATATGTACAAGTAGTGTGAATGGAAAAAGATGTCGAGGAAGGCCAAGGAAGACATGGCATGACCAAAAGAAGGTACAGAAAAAATTCTTACGTTTTCTGTACCTTAAAGAGAACGGTTACTATCCCTGGCTGTACCCAACTGATTTCTTGCTGGGTATGCTGGACTACCAATCATTGGAAATTAGACGAACCATCCACCTGGGTGTTCACTTTTTTCAACTGATTCGTGGTCGAATACATAACTCTGATATTTTGAATGACTTGACTTTGTTTGTCCCCGACAATTATCTGCGACAAAGGCAACATAGATTATTTCACCTGCCACTGTGTAGAACCAATCTACCTAAGGTAATGCCCGTGGGCAGGGCAATAATCCTATTAAACCGCATCTCTTCGGATGTGGACATTTTTCACGATAGTGAGGCTACCCTCAGAAAGCATCTATCTCTTATGTATTAAATTATTATTTGCTTCTCTACTTATTGTACAAAAATGTTAATCTTTACCAAACTGTTCTCGAATAAATATATATTTTTTTTAAATTGTCTTCTGTTTTTCTTTTTTCTGACTTACTCTCATTTGTTTTCTTGTTATATTATTTGTAAATATGTTTTTTTAAATTGTTATTTTTATTTTTGTGATTATAAACGATTTGGATGTGTTATTCTGTAATGTTTATAATTTTTTGAATAAATTGAAATTGAAATTGAAAATAATCAATGTGTGAATGTAGAAGAGGCAAAAAATTGGCGATAGACTACCTACCTATCACTTGTCGTGAGAAAAAATAGCTTAATAATTGGATACAGTAATTCGGTTCAAATATCCTGTTGTATTCAAATATGTGGAAAGCAACAGGAAACTATCACATTAAATGGCACAAGTGACATAAATAGAGGCCACAGTAAATAGACAATTGAATGATTTTAATAAAAACTCTTGATGGAAGAAATACACACTGGTCTGTCAATACCAGGAAGCCGGGCGAAACCGGTCGCTATAGAAATAAAGACAAAAGTGGAAGCAGTTAAAAAAACATCGTTTTATTTAATTATTATGTTAATAGACATTGCTAGTGAAGTTAAAGTTGTCACCACAAACAAAAACCTATCCAAACAAGCTAAAATGGCAGTGCACAATGGTATTCATGTACCGACCCTTATGTATGGAAGCGATGCATGGAACTAGCAAAAGAAGGATGAAAGTAGAAAAAATGCAGTAGAAATGAGATCTCTTAGACGAATGTGTAGATACGCTGTGTATGATTGTGTGTCGAATGAAAATATAAGAAGTGAATGCGGTGCGAATGATGGTGTTGTGAACAAAATAATGAAAGGATCATTAAGATGGTTTGGACACATGGAAAGAATGAATGAAGAAATAATGTTAAAAAAAATATGCGTTAACGATATAAATGGAACTAGAGATAGAGGAAGACCGAGGAAAACGTGGCACGATCAAATAAATCAAATGTTGAATGTCGGCCACGCGAGGAGTCGAAGAAATCGACGTGCTTGCACGACACGATGTATGAATGTTGAGCAACAAGAGAAATATGTCGGGAAAGAAAAGTGTTGCCGTCCATTCTGTCTAATAAAAGGTCGAAAATAATAGATTCGAATAATATAGACCTAAAACTGAGAATACTCCTCATCAAGACCTATGTATGGAGTATTTTGATGTACGGCTGCGAGACATGGTGCCTATCCAAAAGAGATAAACGGAGACTAGAGGCTTTTGAGATGTGGTTCTATAGAAGACTATTAGGAATTTCCTGGAGAGACCACATTACAAATGAGGAGGTTCTCCAAAGAATCGAAGGAGGAAGGCACCTGCTCAGGACCTTTTCCGAAAGGCGTGCAAACTGGACCGGCCATGTAATACGACAAGAAGGCCTCTTGCATGCCATAATGGAGGGTACGACTGAGGGGACCAACTCTAGGGGACGCCCACGCGAAAGTATCTGGAGGACCTGTTGGTGGACGTGTGCTGCTCATCAAATCGCACATCCTCTGAAAAACTGTCACAACACAAAAAAGCAGTTCTGAGATAAACACATTTTAATATTTTTTTTACCTTACATGAACTACTATGTTGTAATGATAATGAATAATACGCGTATATTGTTATTATTGTATTTGAAATTCATTAATCTATTCGTGGATTATAAAATATATTAGATTACAGCAACATTTTTTATTATTTTCATTGAAAACAAGCATTTTCTGTGTTACGACAGTTTTACAGAGGATGTGCGATATGCTGATTTCAAAAGAGCCGCGTAAGATAGGGAAGAATGGAAGAGAAAGATAGAAGAGAAAGATAGAACTGTATAAAGCAATGTCCGAATTGAATATACCAAATAAGCTGATACGACTTGTAAGAGCAACAATGAGCCCAACCATAACCAAAGTAAGAATCGACAAAGACCTCTCAAAACCATTCCAGACATATAATGGCCTACGACAGGGAGATGCCTTGGCATGTCTCCTATTTAACGTGGCTCTAGAAAAAGTGATACGGGACTCAAAAATAGATACCAGAGGCACTATATTCTACAAGTCAGTTCAGCTACTCGCCTATGCAGATGACATAGATATTGTGGGACGATCACTTGAAGCTACCCGTGAAGCGTTTGTAGCATTGGAGGAAAAAGCAAAAATAATAGGACTTGTCATAAATGAAGATAAAACAAAATTGATGATTGCTTCTAATGCCACATATCCATACCCCCAGGTTTTCTCAGCTGCAAATTACAACTTTGAAATAATTAATTCATTTACATACTTAGGCTCAACAGTTACCAGTGATAATAACACCCGAGAAGAAATTGACAGAAGGATAATGGCAGCAAACCGATGTTACTACGCTCTCCAAAAACAGTTAAGATCCAAATTACTGCGAAGAACCACAAAAACACTATTGTACAAGACCCTGATCAAACCAGTCCTCACATATGCCTCTGAAACCTGGGTGATGACAAAACACACTGAAAGGTCCATCGCAGCATTTGAAAGAAGGGTTCTTAGGACAATATATGGCCCAGTGAGAGACCACAATGGTTGGCGTCGTCGATATAACCAAGAGCTATATGATATCTATAAAGAGCCCGATGTGATCAGATCCATCAAAGTAGGGCGCTTGAGATGGGCTGGTCACATAATCAGAATGGACGACGACAACCCTACAAAACGCCTCACGCTCTCAGTACCACAGGGACGTAGAAGACCAGGAAGGCCCAAAATGCGATGGATGGACAGTGTCAACACGGATGCATCGGTGTTGCAAGTGAGAAATTGGAGAATAAGGGCATCAAACAGACAAGAATGGAGGAAGCTCCTGGATTCAGCCAAGGCCCACCCAGGGCTGTCGAGCTTAGGATGATGATGATGATGGAAGAGAAAGATAGAGGAAATTGCTGCAAACCAATCCTAGGATTGAAACCAGAGAGAGAGACCCCTTCGGGGAAACGGCGTGATTGTTAGTTAGTTAGTTTTTAGACATTGAAGCAAACCAAAAAAAAAAACTTATGTTCGTTCACCTTTAGGCCACTGATTTATTTTATTACAAATGACGGGACCAATAGCTAATATTCGATAACTAATAAGCACTAATAAACATTAATTAGATTTTATGCGCCTTATGACTTGTGACTATCAATAGTGCCGACGGAAGGGTATACCAAAGCAGGGCTATAGAAATCAATATATTGGACATATACGATTATTGAACTCCGGTACATAAGCATTCTGTCATATTATTTTACAATATTTTCAATCATCTATAAGGTAACCTAATGCTAGCTAATAAACAAAATGTTCCCAATAACCATTAACTAAAAAATCAATTAATATTTACTGAAACCACTCATCTACCTAGCAACAAAAAAATATTGAAGTTTTTCAATTAGTAATAATATGAAGACACTTTTGTAGTAAATTAATACATGAATTCAAATAAATTAAACTTTTTATTCTTCCTCTTAGTTTAGGTCAAATGACCTGTATATAACGTTGATGTCCTCTCCATCTTTATGGAGGCCTTCCTGATAATCTCTTGATGCTTGAGTTTTCATCTTCAACAATTTTTTTTTTTTCATCTTTAACAAAGTTTAGATATCTGGAAGTGGATCTGCTCAGTCAAAATGATCTTGTTAGTGAAATAATGGGACAAGTCAACAAGGCTTCGCCGGTATCAAGTTGTCTCAAAGAGATCATGTGGAAAAACAAGTACATGAGAACTGACAGTAAGGTCAGAATATACAAGATGACACATAGCATCGATACCCGTGCGGATACCACACGAATGAAGGTAGGTGCAGGTGGAAGAAATGCGGACGCTGAGGATGATAGCAGGAAAGGCTCTTCGAGGTAGAGTAAGGAACACGGCTAACCGCGAAGAGCAATTCATCTGCTGAACGCGGTCTTTCGGGAATTTCTGTCTGTCTTAGGGAAACCATCTGGAAAAAAAGCATATGAGCATCAAGAATAAAATGAGGAGCTCAAAACCTACGTCAGACATACTTTAACATACCCAATAGAATCCAAATTTGACATAGCTCGAACTAAACAAATCCTGCGCGTCAACAAGATGAAAGTAGAAGTAATGGTAAAAGCCTCCGTGACTGAATAAGAAATTCAGAAATCAACGTTGGCGATCTCCTCGGATAACCTGTCCCTGTCCTGCGCCGCTCGGAACAGCTCCTCCATACTTCTGATACCGGTAGCGTCCTTCAATTTTCTCCTCCAATATCAGTTTAAGAATGTGGTACTTTTCTCCACGCAGTACATGACCCAGATTTGAAATCTTCCGAACGTTGATAGTTGACAACAACTCCCTGTCAACTCTAGCTCGCCTCAGGACTTCGGTATTGGTAACCATGTCTGTCCAGGGAATTCTGAGCTTTCGGCGATAGAGCCACATTTCAAATGCTTTCAGTCTATTCAACTCAACTCAAAGTCAACTCAATGAACAGACTGGAAGTATATACATATACATATTTATTTATTTATTGATAAAAACGGATCTGCCTCTAATACGAAGGAATACTTATTACGCATGTACATACGTGATAAGAAATGATATAATAACACATATTTATACGTACACATCAGTGGTGTATATAGGCAGGAACCTGAGTAAGAACCGGCATCATATTTCATGAGAAAAATCAACTGGCGAAGCGTCCGAACCGAATCGAACCAATAATAAAATTGATCGGGTAATTAATGACGTGAGGCGATATCGTTATTAATTTCTCGCTTCCTCGTGCATTGCCTCCCCGGCTACCTGTCTGCGGCCAGGGGACGCCAACTGCAGGCCCGCGGACCAACACAACTGAGAAGAAAAAAAATCTAACTTATAGCCATCACGCCGTACTATTTCGTTGGCAGAAAGGATGGACCATCAAATTGTTCTTTTCTGATATATATATATATTCTTCTTCTTTATGTAGACCTTGCCATCCGTTTAGACAAAATATCAATTTTGAAAATAGGATAAGTACTACAGATATGTATGACTTTTCAGGCGGGCAGGGGGACGTCGAACTTTGCGGAATCCTGTACGCGGTCTCCACTTCAGAACCCGTCTCCCCCATCGGCCGTCGGCTCTCCGACAGATATGGCCAGCCCATCGCCACTTCAGCCCGCCCATCCTCAGAGCCACCTCAGTCACCTTGGTTTGTTAACGAATGAATTCGTTTATAAATCTATCCCTCAAGGTTATTCCAAGCATGGCTCTTTTCATGGCGCGTTGGGCCACCTTGAATCTGTAGACTAGACCTTTCGTCAGTGTCCACGTCTCGGCTCAGTACGTCATGACTGACAAGACGCACTGGTTGAAAACTTTAGTCTTGAGGCGTTGTGGTATTTTAGAGGTGAGAACATGACGTAGTTTTCCAAAGGCCGCCCAACCCAACTGAATTCTTCGGTCGGCTTCTTTCTCGAAATTGTTTCTACCTAATTGAATGATTTGGCCAAGATATGTGTATTCTTGTACCACTTCGAAAGCCGACCCGATTTCGGGATTGACATGTTCATTATACATGACTTTCGTCTTGTCCAAACTCATCCCGAGACCCACTCGACTGGATGCAGTGTTCAGTTCATTAAGCATGCCTTCAAGTTCCCCACAGATTCCGATGACAGTGCCATCCAGGATGACAATGTCATCTGCAAAGCGAAGGTGGGAAATGCACTCACCATTTATGTTGAGGCCACGTTCAATAGGTGAACAGCTTCGGAGATATCACGTCCCCCTGTCTGACTCCCCGTTTCAGTTCAATAGGTTAGGTCTTCTGGTTTTGGATTTGCACGGACATTGTGGCATTATTATAGAGGCCATTTAAATTTTTAGAAGGTTCCTAAACTGAATTATATATTTACTATAGACGGAATAAATTCCAATAAACATATTTTTTGATACAGATAGAAAACTTAAATCTAAGAACACTTTGAGTAGGTAACGGTTAAAATTAAGCCTAAGACGAGTTAAGACTGTGATCACTATAAGAATACAGGTATGTATGTAGATTATTAAAGTAGAAGGACACTATTATAAATAAATTGAATATTATAGAAAGAATGACATTAATAGTATAAAGAATACTGGTATAAAGATTATTAACACACGAGAGTAGACACGAAGATAAAGAAGAATTTATCTTCTGATGGAAGTTACAGTGACTGTCTGTAATGTTTACTAAATCGTTTTCACGTTTTTTTTTATGTGCTTTATACGTATTTTTTATAATGACTCACAAAGCACTGTTTTCCTAGAGAATGAAAATTGGGCTCCAATTATTATTTTATGATGATTTCATAAACTATTTTAAGAAATCGACACTAAATATTTATGAATCATATGAGGAATTTCAGGATAGAACAGTGTACTGAGCCATCCTCTCTACATAACTATACGAGCTACCCCCGAAAAATGGCTTAAATGTTAGTTAAAGGGATATTGAAAGAAGGGTTAGGGGTAGGCAGCAAAGTGAATGGTGCACTTAAAGTTGTCATCGCAAACAAAAACCTATCCAAAAAAGCTAAAATGGCAGTGCACAATGGTGTTCTTCTACTGACTCTTGTGTATGGAAGCGAAGCATGGAACTGAAAAAAGAAGGATGAAAGTAGAATAAATGCAGTAGAAATGAGATCTCTTAGACGAATGTGTTGATACTCTGTGTATGATAGAGTGTCGAATGAAAATATAAGAAGTGAATACGGTGCGAATGATGGTGTTACGAACAAAATAATGAAACGATCATTAAGATGGTTCAGACGATGTATGAATTTTAAGGAAGCGAGAAAATTTTAAGGAATGAGTCAATTCTTTGTGCCTACCTCCTTCGGGGAGACGGCGTGATGGTTAGTTAGTTAGATAAAACGTGATAAAATAAAAACAACAGATACAAGATACAGTGAAATATAATACATATGAATATAATACAATTAATTAATAAATTAACAGTTTTTTTTAATTTTTCATAAATCACTCATTTTTTGAGTGAGGCCATATCTGAGACGACAGAATTTATCGATGATGTTGGTTTTCCCATTGGCATCAAGGCAGGATGGTTCTGCATGTAACCGTAGAGCGGTCTAGAAACGAAACCTGAACTAATGCGTTAATAAGTTTTTCTTCTTCTTCTTCTTCTTCTTTATTGAGCCTGTTCCTGTAATATAGATGTCGAAATGTCTCGCCATCTTGTGGGTGGTGTTCCTGGAAGTCGATTTCCTGTTGGTATTTTATTTGCGGCTATATTTATCACTCTTTCAGAACATGCTCATTCCACATGATCTCTCCAGTAGCGTCTTTTCAGTCTTCCCCATCGCACGACATCTTCCACATTGCAGATCTTTCGACTTTCTGAATTTTTTACTCTGTTTCGAAGTGTTGTTTCCGCAACGGATCAGTGTCTTCGGATATATCAACTCTCGTTTCTATTCCATAAAAAGTAATTATAGGATGTACGCATGACTTGTAGATTCGTATGTTTATCTCGTCTTCTTCTTCTTCTTCTTTCGGTACCATGTCAGGTCCCCCCAACGTCGGCGATCACTGCAACAAAGGCATCTTTATCCTGCGCCACTTGGAACAGGTTCTGAACTCTTGTCATCCCTGTCCACTCTTAGATGTTCCGCAGCCAGGACAGCTGCCTTCTACGAACTCCCCGACGTCCCTCCACTTTACCCATTAATATCAGTCGAAGGAGGTGGTATTTTTCTCCCCTTAGCACATCACTCAAATATGAGACCTTTCTAATTTTCACACTAGATACAGCTCTCTATTGGCTCTGGCTTTCTGTAGCACGCCTGCATTACTGACCATATCGGTCCATATTTTTCTCTTATGTAATTATTATTTGATTTGGTGTTGATTGCATTGTTGGACGAATTCTACAAACAGCCATCGCTGTTTATATTAGTATACGTATTGATATATTATATTTTGGAATGCTTATGTGTCGAGTTATTAACTCAAAATTGATTACTTTTTGTGATCAATCAATCACTATCAAATTACTCTCCACTGCGATTGCCTATTGTATCAACATTCAACATCCCGATAATTACCTACAATATTGCTGCCTACCTCTGAGTTATAACCCACAAAACATTACAAGCAATGCATAGTGATATCAGTTTTTATAAACCTTCGGTATGGTTTACCATACTTATGAATAATACTTGTAATTGTTGTTTGACTGCTGACATGGATTCCATGGACCGCAATGAAAAGTGCAGGGTGACCGCAACTACGGTGGAAGTATTACCTGAAATGTCACGTTTGCATAACCCCGATGCAGTCTGCCCATGACAGAGGGGCATGGAGCAAATGGAGTGAACCTTTGTCCAGGAGTGAACGGGAATAGGCTGAAGAAGAAGTGAATAAACATTTACTAACTAACCGTCACGTCCTCGAAGGGGTAGGCAGAAAGAATGGACAGAATGTTATAAGAAAAAAGGGAGTGGTAGGTCATGTTCAAAGAATGGACACCACCAGACTCCCCTATATTACACTACATAATCAGCCTCATGGGACTCATCCTCGTGCAAGATCTCCTAAAAGATGGAAGGACAGCTGGGAGTGTACTTTACAGGAAGAGCAACACTCTGGAAAATAGACCACATAGGTCTACAACAAGGAAGAAGAAGAAGAACCAGTCGACCTTCGTGATAGAGTGGTAAGAGCTCTTACTCGACTCTCGACTTCCATACCGAAGGTCCCGGGTTCGATTACCGGCGATGGCAGTGTGATTGTCACACTGTCATTGGTCTGGTGTAGATTTCACGTGACAATATAATGGCGATAGATAGGCTACCTATCACATGTCATAAGAATCAATATAATAGCTAAAATAAATTTTTTACAGTAATTGGGTTCAAATGACCTGTTGTATACAAAACGAAATAAAAAAGAAGAGAAGAAATTAATTTTTTTTGTGAATGTATACTTATACTTGTATACGAAATTCTGGATTTTCACCAAAGGGTGGTCAATTCAAATTTAATTGTATCTCAATAGAGACGAAGACGCAAACTGAATATGGATGATCAAGGTGTTTACAGGACTTACAATGTTGTAATTACATAAAGCGTGCGCTTAACCCAACCAATGACAGGTCATAAGTCCTGTAAACACCTTGATCATCCATATTCAGTTTGCGTCTTCGTCTCTATTGAGATACAATTAAAGAAGAAAAATATGTTGGGAGGCATTCTGATTATTTATACATTTTATATACATATAAATAATTTATATACATATACAATCAACGAATAACCAAAAACCAATCCCATTTTTAATGCATGCTATTATTTATCGATATATAAGTTTTTACACTTCATAAATTAGAAATCATTTGGTTATTTTACCTATGTCTGAAATGTATGAATTCTCGTCTAATAGCCAAGACGGCATCGAACCGCAATCCATTAATTTTGTGTTTACCAAAACTACAAAACCGCCAATTTGCCTGATGCTATCTCGCCGCTAAAGATCGCATTCCTGGTCCATTATGCAATCTCCATAGCGGACGGTGTTACTGTTTCCGCACGTCCACTAACAGCTCACCGGCGGCGGTCAATCTCTGTAGGATCAATCTCATTTTTAATTATGCAAAGTGTCCAATGTGACAAAAGATCCAAATGGCACAGCTAAATGCTGTTCTTGTACCGACTTGTTATTGTATGGAAAGACCCAGGATGGAACTGCCAAAAAAAGGATGAAAGTAGAATAAATGCAGTACTAATTATTATTATTATAACTAACTAACTAATCATCACGCCGTCTCCCCGAAGGGGTAGGCAGAAAGAATGGACTGCCATACTTTTCTTTCCTGACATATTTCTCTCGCTTTCTCAACATTCATACATCGTGTCATCCACGCGGGTCGATTTTTTTTTAATGTATACACAGGTCGTTTCAACCCAATTACTGTATACACTTTATTTTTTTAGCTATTATGCTGATTCTCGTGACATGTGATAGGTAGCCAATCTATCGCCATTTTATTGTCACGTGAATTCTACACCAGACCAAAGACAGTGTGACAATCACACTGCCATCGCCGGAAATCGAGCCCGGGACCTTCGGTATGGAAGTCAGAGCTACTACCACTCGGCCACTAAGGTCGGTCAATGAAATGAGATCTCACAGATGATCGTGTAGAAAATCTGTGTATGATAGAGTGTAGAATGAAAATATAAGAAGTGAATACAGAATTTACAATGTCAATGGAACTAGAAATAGTGGATGACCGAGGAAACTTGGCACGATCAAATCAATCAAATATTCAATACCGGCCACGTGAGGAGTCGGAGAAATCGACGTGCGTGCATGACAAGATCTATGAATGTACAGGAATCGAGAGAAGTATATTAGGATAGAATATCTGTTAATTTATAAATTTTTAGAGACGGCGTGATGGAAAATTAGTAATTTATTTATTTATTTTTTGTTTCTTGAACAATGATGCAAAACTCCATATTAAATTATCAACACGAACGAAAACGTTAGTTTTCTAGAAGTTTTATTATATTTTATGTGATAAAATATATATAAAATATAATAAAACATTTGATAATGCCTTTCTAAGGCATTATCAAATGTTTAGAAATTATTGAAATTATCAAAAACTGCTAAATCAACATTTTATAATGCCTTAGACAGGTGAAACATGTCATTCACATGTAAATTTAAAAAAAACTTCTAAAAAACAGACGTTTTCATTCGACTTTCTGCTTAATGCTTTCCAATCTTAATAGATGATGCTAGCGTAGAGTGAACTTAAATATGTAAAGATAGGCGTGGAATCCTACCATATATATATAAGTTCCAAAAATTTGTCAGTCGTGGTGGCCATAAGAAAAAATGCGGAATGGGGAATGTTGTTAAACATAAAGCGATCGCTCAACCCAACCAATGACAGGTCATAAGTCCTGTAAGCGCCTCGGCCACCACATTCTGTTCCCAGAAAACAATTTACATCTTCGTCTCTATTGAGATACAATTAATCCTTATAAAATAAAAATAATTTATCCGCGATGGGTGAAATCCAGTATTTGTCTACTAGAATTTGTATACATTCCAAATGTTGTTTTCATTCGCATTGGATAATAGTTTTTTTTTGTGTTGTTATTGACACAAAGTATGATAAAACCCCAAAACGTCCGCTTCCTGCAAGCTCGTTTCATCGACGTCCATTTTTTATTCTTATTAACACCGTAGTTAGCCACTCATGAGAGATGTACCGACAAATGGCGGACTCTGGCACCATAAAACCCTGTCAGAACAACCATCATCAGAGGCGGGCATAAAAATGCCATACGTCTAATGAGAACACCGTGTTTTATAGAAGTAATAACGCTACATAAATAATAGCTATTTTCTTTTTAAAAAACTCAGTTTACGACACTTTGATAGCCAGTTTAATTAAGGTATCGGGGGTGAAATTATTAGTTGCGATGTGTTATATATTTTTTTTGTTTTAGACACCTTTCTGCGCTCTTCCGCCATCTGCTAGCCCTGATTGTCTGTGTTCACGCCTCGGACTCGTCATAGTGCCTATTAATAAAGGAGTAAAATAAATAAATGACCCGCGGAGCTAGGCCGGAGAGGTTTCACGGCTCGCCATCAAAATAAATATTTTTTCTCGTAATAACACCGCTTTATCAATTCGGCGGGTGAGTTTTTGTGTACAGGCTGGGTGTAAAGCCGCGCCGCTGGCCGCTAGCCGCTACACATGTTGCCGGACACCTATAATTTTATAACCGAGCTTATTCTGCTTCCCGCGGATGCCCAAACTTTTGCTCTACCCAAAAGTTTATTATTTTTTTACATACAAATAATACGTCCACTCTCCCCCTCGCTCTCTTTCGGAGGGACACTCCGGGCCATACATTTAACCCCATCATAAACAACTACCAAATCGCATTCCAACAATGTTTCCTACAGACGTAAGAGGAATAGCCATTAGAGCTGAACCTCTGTAAGCCAGAATATCCAAGTCCAAGTCTCCTCGATCCTTTCCGATACAATACGAAGCGTGGGCTGGAGTGTGTCTGTTTGAATTCGACTGTCGTTTTAAGTGTTTGTATCTCTTTAAGGAATTCTTGAAATATCAGTGATTTAAAAAGTGAATATTTTGATACTGGGTAACACGCATCCATATCGTACCGGCGGTCTCTTTAATTTAGTTACTCCATTTTTTTTATTTTAGCCATCGAATTTGGTTGTCCTGGGTCGCGTGTAACAGTTCTAGGACACTAGCGAAGTTGGCGTTTGTCGATCTATCGTCAGGGTTGCGAGTGACATGGTCTGCCCAGCGTCATTTCAGAACAAATAACATTCCTTATTAAGAGTTTGATTAATTTATTGTTTCTTTAACAATGGTATGAAACTCCATATCAAAATAATTAAACTATTATCTTATAAAATTATATATTTAATTGTTAATTATTCATAAACTATAATTAAACTTCTAGAAAACAGGCGTTTTCATTCGTATTAATTAGTTTGGTTAATAAAAACACGTTTAATAAATAATTGACGACCTTTGGGGCCGGGTAGTAAGTGTTTTAATTGCCACACCGAAGGTCTCGGGTTCGATTCCCGGCGATGGCAGTATGATTGTCACACTGTCGTTGATCTGGTGAAGAATTCATGTAACAATTAAATTGCGATAGATAAGCTACCTATCACACGTTAAAAATATAGCTATACCATTTACATCGATTTAGCTCGCGCTGTAATGATGTAAAGAGCTCAGAGTCCTATACGACGCATTGGTTCGGAGCAAACTCGAAAGTGGTTCTGTGATATGGAGTCCTCGCGAAGCGAGATATTCTGTTATGCTGGAGAGGGTTCAGAAAAAAATTCTGTGGTATCTCTAAATGGGGGAGTATGGTAGCTATCCGTGACTCTATCCCACGGCATTTCTTTTGGGAATACTTGGGACCAACTTTCTGCAGCTTCGAAGAGATGGGCATCTTATAACCCATTTCTTTAGATTACTCAGGGGAAATTCCGAGAACTCGGCCGTGCTGAAGGGTGTTCGGCTTTTTGTCTCTGATAGATATCTCCGACTCCGACTCCTCGGAGATCGACGTCTTTCATATTAGTGAAAGTATGTTCAGAAGACAAATACTCTTAATTCTGGAGAGTATCTTGTCTTCCTAATGTCGAACCATCTCTATATATTATTTTACCTGTTTTCAATAGATGCCTGTAAAATTAATTTTGTAATGTCTATTGATGAAATAAACTGATTTGATTTGATTAACAAAATAATAATAATAATGTTTTATTTTACTCCATTGTTTTGTTTTATTTTACACCTGTTTCGCCAACCGATGTTGGCATCATCAGGTGTAACAATAAACAGTTGTAACACCTGATGATGCCAACATCGTTTGGCGAAACAGCTGTCGCGACACTCTCAGTGAATAAAATGAAATTGTGATTTAAGTTTTAAATTGAACAGTGTTTTAAGTTTTAAATTTTAACAGTAGTAATGTTTTATTTTATTTACACATTTTGATTATTATGAGCCATTATGCATACAGTGGTTTCGGGTTTTAATAATTTGCAGTGTGCGTGTACTTTTTTAATCACTTATTTAATTATTATTCGGTCGGTGGTGCTTTTGATTTCCCAAGTCCCACAGATGTAGGAGGATGGATTGCTTCTCTCACAAAGGCGGCCGCCTCACAATCGGTTACCTGGTTATTAATCCCATTTATACACCTTTATGATTGCCGTCCCCCCTCCCCGCCGGCACGACCAGGGCTACAGCGCCCGCTGAACCGACATACCAGTTTGATACCACTAAGCAAAGAGGAAAATTTTAACATATCACTCCAATGATGCAAGAATCATTACGAAAAATTAATACATAAAAAAATCATATTTATAAGTTAACTAACTAACTAACTTACCATCACGCCGTCTCCCCGAAGGGGTAGGCAGAAAGAATAGACTGCCACACTTTTCTTTCCTGACATATTTCTCTCGCTTCCTCAACATTCATACATCGTGTCATGCACGCGCGTCCATTTCTCTGACTCCTCACATGGCCGACATTCAATATTTGATTTATTTGATCGTGCTACGTTTTACTCGGTTTCCTCTGTTTCTGGTTCCATTTACATCATTAACATATAATTTTTTTTACCATTCTTTCTTCATTCATTCTTTCCATATGTCCAAACCATCTTAATGATCCTTTCATTATGTTGTTCATGACACCATCATTCGCAACGCATTCACTTATTATATTTTCATTCGACACTCTATCATACACAGAGTATCCACACATTCGTCTAAGAAATCTAATTTCTACTGCATTTATTATACATTCATCCTTCTTTTGCCAGTTCCATGCTTCACTTCCATACATAAGGGTCGGCACAAGAACACCATTGTGCACTGCCATTTATAAGTTAACAATACACAAAACATTTGTGCAACGAAAGGGGTTAAAAATTGTATAACTTTTAATTCAAAAACATTTTTTTATATCACAATTGTATTTATTTTACTTTACTTTCGAAGATTCGAAAAAATTACGAAAATTTGACATTTGATATATATTTCTGTAACACCTGATGATGTCAACATTGGTTGATGAAGCAGCTGTCGTAAATTAAAATAAATACAATTGTGATATAAAACAAAGTTTTTGAATTAACAGTTATAAAATGTTAAAATATCATAGTCGGCCAAAACAATGTACTATTTAAAAACTGTATCTTGAACAATGATATAAAACACCACATTAAATAATTAATACGAATGAAAACGTCTATTTTTTGTTTAGAAGTTATGTGGAATCAGATGATATTTAGTAAAGAGAAACATGTCGTTTCCATAAAATATAATAAAACTTAAGTATTAATGATTTTAAACAAATATTGCGTTTAAACAGAAATCTGCGAAAAGAAAACTAAAATATTCTGATAAGTATTATTTTCTATTTATTCAAATGAGTAATCCTTCGTTATTTTTGTTAATTAATAATTTCATTTGATTGAATGTAAAAAAAATCTAAAATTATTTATATTCAAAATGGATTCAAAGTCCATCTGGACAAGACACTACATGATTCAATTATCGATTAATCGATGAATTGTTTTTAATATTTTTAAAGTAATCAAAAAAAGCAGTAATTTTTTGTAAATATTGTTGAAGAAACTTATTAAAAACATACGTTTTTCGTGTTAAATGTTTTATATGGAATTTTACAACATTGTTTAAGAAATAAAATATGTGTATATATTTTTTTTTGTGGAATTGTTTTTTTGAAGTAAATATTGCTTCTGAATCGGTAGAATAAATATTTATTTTATTCACTGCCGCACGATTATAACGTGGTGGTGTGTATAAATAAAGATATCGTCGTGTTTAAGGTGTGAGTTAAAGTTTCACTCTGTTCACGCCAAGGTTGGAAGATGTCCTTTTTACGTTTAGTTTCGTTTTGCTGGAATCCTGGGGCGGTCTATAGCGGCGGAGATCACTCCTAATGTCGGTTTGCCGGTGAAACACAATAACAAAAGATGAAAAGGACCTGACAAATGTATTTATGGTCGAGTGTATGGGAATGTTGAACACCTAATGTTTGTACAGACTTCTCGCTTGTACAGGTCGTTAGAGGTGTGAATGGGAGTGCTTTTCTGTTTGCTCGTACCCTTTTCACTGCATTATACGCGGAGTGGCCGTATTGTCAGTCCTCTGAGCCTCGTTACCTCGTTAGTTAGCACTAGACCAGAAGTTTGAACGATTCCACTTTTACTCGTAAAAGTGGCTTTTACAGCCAAAGCAAATAATTCACTTATGAGATGATCTTGCAAGCGCGGCAGTGATTAATCGTGCGGCTATATTTCACCCGTAATAGCGTCTATAAGATTATACCTAAATTCGGCTGTGTTTGTAGTTTGTAGATAAGCCGCTTAATAATTTAAAAATTTCGTTTCTAACATGCAAAAGAATTTGTTTAATAGTCATTACATTGTCTGCCGTCTGAGAAAATGATTGAAGCTAACCGATAAAGGTGTTCCCAACTTAAAATACTTACACACTTTTATAATTCAATAACAATTTGAGCCAAAACGCAAATTGCAACATCCAACAGTCGGCCATTACGGCTAACGACGTTTTGTGCAATTGTTTCCTATTGAATAGACGAGTGAAAACCGAGTAATGTTTTCTGACAGATGTAATATTCGATGATTCATCTCTGCATTATAATAATGGGTCCGGATTTATTGTTACTACTCACGGACTGTGCTCACTGCCTCGCGCCAATATCTCACCTCGCCTTGCGTAGGATCGGAAATACACACATAAAGTAAGCAAACACCGCGATTCAAATTAACGAAGGTATTCATTATGAGTGATTAAAATTATACGCGCGGTTGTTTATAAGTTTACAAATATCCACACCAGGCAACGGGGAGCTTCATTATACAAAGAGCCAATTATGCATCATTAAATAATGTATAAATAAATGAATTACCACAATTTGGGAATGCAACGTGTTATTTGGGCCTGGATGGGTGGGGCAAGGCATTATATTCCTAGAGCCGCCCGCCAGTTCAGGCCCCGTCACAGGCCTACAGAACACCGTTGAACTAGTCCGAACCTTCCCAGAAGTTCGATCGGAATGCCATCAACTTAATGAACTTTTGATTGTTTGACTAATAAAAAGAAAATATTTGATTTCGTTCGCTAATTACATCATTTAACAAATTAATTATTCCTTAGGAATACCAGCGGAGTGGAAGAGGAGATGCGTCGCCTTGCTGCAGACCAATCATTAGATTGAGACCGGAGAATAAGGAATACCAAATTAGGTACGTCATAATTAATACGAATTGAAACGTCTGTTTTCTAGAAGTTTTATTATATTTTATATTAATGACATGTTTCGCCTGTCTAAGGCATTATCAACATTTGATATTCGAAAATGCCTTAGACAGGCGAAATGTGTCATTCATATAAAATCTTCATGAAAACAAACGTTTTCATTCTTATTATTTATTTAATATGGGTAATCAAATGATTTTACTGAAATCTCTTCTTTCCCTATTGCCTTTATTTCGATTTAATATGTAATTTTACACCATTGTTCAAGAAACAATAAATATGTAAGTTATTTAATATCCTCGACAATCATTAAAATTTTTATGTATTTACTCTTAAGCTAATAATTTAACCAAGGAACAACTAGTTATGCTATCTAAATATTTTTGTATGGCATTATCATTACTGAAATGAATTTTTGTTACATGTGTTCCATTTCATGTTAATTTTTTATCCTTAGCAATCATGCAATTTCACATATCAATTATTACGAACGAACACCAAGCCATGTTTTCTATAAATTTTTATATAATATTTTCATTACTTTGTGTAATATATAATATGTGTTTGATTTTATGTTATTTTATGTGTATTGTTATTCAATTATTAATCCCCAACAGAAAGTTATAGATATATAGAGGAATAAACAAGATAGGTATTCATTTTTATTATATTCGTTATCACTTTGTGTTGTGGATTCACATTTGAATAACTTTTTGGAAACATTGTATTATCACAACAGTTTTTTGCACTTTTCACAAACATGTTTCGTGACACAAACTTCTCTTCTTCAGGTTAAAATTCATACAATGAAGAAGAGAACTTTGTTTCCAGAAACATGTTTGTGAAAAGCGCAAAAAAGTGTTGAGATAATACAATGTTTCCAAAAAGTTATTTAATAGATATTAATTATTACTTCTTAACACCAAGCAATTTTATTTATTTATGTTTGAATATTATTATCATGACTGAAATAATTATTTGTAAATAGTGTTCGATTTAATGTTATTTTATGTCATTTATAATCATACAAAATTCATTAAATATATATTTTTCATATTGTGTTTTTACAACATATTTAAGCACCATGTTTCGGGCAACAGAGGTCCTTCCTCAGTGTGGAAATTTAAAAAGTCCATTGTTTTGGTCGAAACACTATAATACTTTAACATTATAAACTGTTAAATTTAAAAAAAAAAGTTTTATATTTTTATTTTACACGACAGCTGTTTCGTCAACCTATGTTGAAAAATCACGAAAATTTGACATTTGATGTATTATTGTAATACCTGATGATGTCAACATAGGTTGACGAAATAAAAATACAATTGTGATACATAAAACAAAGTTTTTTTAATTTAACGGTTTAGAAATTTTAACGAATAAACAACAATGCAGAAAAAAAAACTAATCGAAATAATTATTGTTTTTAATTGAAATTTCTTGGCAGTAGTTCATCTTTAATAATGAAAACAAAAAATATATTTATCTACATCAGAAGATGGCAGCAAGCTGCCGAAACCGGTCGAATATAAACACAAGTGGAAGCACACTAAATACATGATAATAAAGAAATTTTGTATAATTTTTTTTTGTTTTCATTATTTCTAATCGAAATAGAAACATATTTTTAGCAAATTTAATTATGATGATGTATGTATGTTGAAGAATTGCGAGAATTATGCCAGAAAAGAATAATATGACGGTCTATTATTTCTGTCTTCCTTTTTGGAGGGACGGCGGTTAGTTAGTTAGTTATTATTTAATTTATACAATGTTGGCATCAGCTCCATTTTGGAATTATTTTGTTAAATTTAATAACAACATTTGCAACAGAAAGCCGTTTGTATGGCTTAGTAGAACCCCTATTGCAATAAATCAAAAGGGTGTAAGGTACGCTTTTTTAATGATATGTTGGTAAAATAGAAATTTGCTTTATCAGGTGTGGGCCATCTATTGGCAAGCGTTCCGTCGGTGTTTACGTATGGAGATTATGTACACCGTAATGTATGAAGGAAAAATAAACGGGGGAAACCGAAAGTTCGGTACATATTTGTTATTTGGGGGCCATGACTACTTATAATAATTGTTATATAATAACATGTATGCTTTATAATAAGTCGGTTTCGATAGATTTATTAGAATAATTATTTACGTGAAATTCACGTGATACGTGATTGTTCGACTTGAACGTTTGCTTCATACATGTGAATCGTTACACACGAAAGGGTTCGGATGCCTGAATATGATTGATCCCTAACTAACTAACTAACCATCATGCCGTCCCTCAATTTCTCTACATTCATATATCGTGTCAAAAACCCACATCGATTTCTCCGACTCCTCACGTGACTGAATTTTAATATTTAATTGTTTTAATTGTACTTATATTTCTAGTTTTTTTTTTGTTTCAATCATTTGTTTTTTTTTGTTCAATCATGGTTTGCAGCAGTTTGTTAAGTTTGTCATTTTATCTCAATTTTCTGTATATATATATATATATATATATATATATATATATATATATATATATATATATATATATATATATATATATATATATATATATATATATATATATATATATATATATATATATATATATATATATATATATATATATATATATATATATATATATATATATATATATATATATATATATATATATATATATATATATATATATATATATATATATATATATATATATATATATATATATATATATATATATATATATATATATATATATATATATATATATATATATATATATATATATATATATATATATATATATACTATATATATATATATATATATATATATATATATATATATATATATATATATATATATATATATTTATTTTTTTTTTAATTATGATTCTCATGACATGTGATAGGTAGCTAGTCTATCGCCATTTTTATTGTCACGTGAATCCTACCAGACTAAGGACAGCGTGAGATTTTTTTTATAGCACCCGGGGTGTTCGGTGTGCATTGATAGCTGACGCTACTCTGCCTCGAAGGCCGTCTACAGAGATTACTTAATCTAAAAAATTAATTAACATTTGTCTTAACCTTTCGTACATCGTGTCATGCGTCATCGCGTCGATTTCTCTGACTCCTCACATGGCCGACATTCAATATTTGATTTATTTGATCTTGCCACGTTTTCCTCGGTCTTCTTCTATTTCTGGTTCCATTTACATCATTAACATATCATTTTTTACCATTCTCTCTCCATTCATTGTTTCCATATGTCAAAACCATTTTAACGATCCTTTCAATATTTTGTTCATAACACCATCATTCGCACCGCATCCACTTCTTATATTTTCATTCGACACTCTATCATACACAGAGTATCCACACATTCGTCTAAGAGATCTCATTTCTACTGCTTTTTCTACATTCATCCTTCTTTTGCCAGTTCCATGCTTCGCTTCCATACATAAGGGTCGGTAGAAGAACACCATTGTGCACTGTCATTCTACCTTTTTTGGATAGGTTTTTGTTTGCGATGACAAATTTAAGTGCACCATTCACTTTGTTGCCTGCCCCAACCCTTCTTTCAATATCCCTCTCCACTTTCCCATCTCTTGTAAACATACTACCTAAATACACGAACTCATCTACTTGCTCCAAATTTTCACCATTCACGCTAATGTTGCAGACTGCCATGGTTTCTTCCTTTTCAAAAATCATTACCTTGGACTTATTAACATTCATCATCAGATCATTTCGCATGCATACCTCATACATACAATTCACCAGGACTTGAAGTTCGTGCTCGTTGTCTGCAAGTAGGACAGCGTCATCCGCATACAAAAGACAGCTTACTGACACTTCGCTCATTTTGGCACCTACTTCCAACCCTTTCAGCTCTTTCATACATTTGTCCATATACAGATTAAATAACCACGGGGACATTACGCAACCCTGTTTCTCACCTTTATTGATATCAAACCAGGCTGTAAGATCTCCATTTACTCTGACACTAGCAGTGCTTTCCGTGTATATATTCACATTTCAGTAATAACTCTCTTTCATTTAACTGTTAAAATTCATACACTGAACAAGGGAAACTTGTGTCCCGTTTGTTAAAAGTGCATAAAAGTGTTGTGATAATACAATGTCTCAAAAATGTTATTTACAAAAAAATCCATTTCTTTTGGTTGTTAATAACACAATAACGGCATCTACTCTGGTGAATTCGGACAAATAATAATTGCTGTTAATCATAAACGCCAGTACGGTTCGTACGTCTGTTAACTTCTTGCCAAATTAGCCAATTACCGTCTGAGGCGATCGCACATCCGAGCTCTCACCCGCGGTCGTGTATCTACGTCTGCTTTAATAATACCAAAGTACTCGTCTTCATCAATAATCCGAGTAAAAAGGTATCCCAATAAATGGCTTTTTATGATGGCATCTTTGTTAATGTCTTCGCTCATCTGCATGGCGTTATATTATCAGTTGTGTTTTCATCGCGTCAAATCCAGCAAATAGTTTTTGGTTCTTGGACAACGCGATCAACAACTGTGTTGCATTACTTTGTAACGTATTCGACTTTTTGTTTTGGATCCGCGGTATTCATCTCCTACAGTTTGAATACTTTGCTTTGTGTGGTTCTGGTTTTGTATAGGGCCAATCTAGAAGGAACAATTAAAAGCAACGTGAATGAGTGTAATAAATGGTGGCGGTGGTAAGGGGTCAGCCAGCAATGTTTAATCAAGGCACTGAATGCAAAACATCGCACTTACTCCGCTTGTGTGAAGAGTTTTTTGTTTGTTTTGAGTGATTAATGGAGCTATTTATTTTTCCAGTTGGGCATTATTCCAGATATAATAACACGTACAATATTGTGAGAGGCTCTTACGGTCTTTACTAATAAACTTTATATTTTTTGCATACCATCAATGTTTAAAATTCTTTTTTCAGACAGTTCTTTATATCATCAGTTCACAGTGAACTGAATAATTAATTATTATTTACACCTACCTTTTATAAGTACACCTATGTTTAATTTTTATATTTTTTGCTATATGGCATGATGTATACCATACACCAGATGTATTAGAAGAAGAAAAATATGAAAATTTATGATATTTTAAAAGTCATTATCATTATTTTGTTCATAACACTTTCATTCGCACCACATTCACTTCTTATACTTGCATTTGTCACTCTATCATAAACAGATTTGCCACACATTCGTCTTAGAGATCTCATTTCTACTGCATTTATTCTACTTTCATCCTTCTTTTGCCAGTTCCATGCTTCACTTCCATACATTAGGGTCGGCACAAGAACACCATTGAAAGGGTCATTAAGATGGTTTGGACACATGGAAAGAATGAGTGAAGACAGAATGGTAAAGGTATATGTAAACGGCGTGTACGGAGCTAGAAATAGAGGAAGGCCGAGGAAAACGTGGCACGATCAAATCAATCAAATATTGAATGTCGGTCGCGTGAGGAGTCGGAAAAATCGACGTGCGTGCATGACAAGATGTATGAATGTAGAGGAAGCGAGAGACGTATGTCAGGACAGAACAGTGTGGCGTTCCATTCTTTCTGCCTACCCCTCCGGGGAGACGGCGTGATGGTAAGTTAGTTAGTTAGTTCATTATCATTATTTCAAACTACGATAGTAATATGTGCTTCTTGAACTATGATTTAAATCTCTATATTAAATGAAAACGTCCGTTATATAGAAGTATTATTATAGTAGTAGTAACTAACTAACTAACTAACCATCACGCCATTTCCCCGGAGGGGTAGGCAGATAGGATGGATCGCCACAATGGCCTGTCCTGGCACACCTCTCGGGCTTCCTGCACATTCATACATCGCACCATGCACGCACGTCGATTATTCCGACTTCGAATGTGGCCGCCTTTTAGTAATTGGTTAATTTGGTTATGCCATGTTTTCCTCGGTCGTCCTCGGCTTCTTTTCCCACTCACGCAGCATGTGTACAACTATTTAACCATTCTACTCTCATCCATTCGTTCCATATGTCCATATGTCCGTTCCATATTTAATGGGAATGACGAATACAAGGCATGCGTGCGCCCCATCATGAGATATGTGGTAGAAGTCAGAGCCGATACCAATATGATTAAAAGAAACAACAACAAAATTTATAATTAATGCGAATGAAAACTTCAGTTTTCTAGAAGTTCTAAGGCAATATCAAATGTAAATATAATAAAACTTCTAGAAAACTGACGTTTCCATTCGTATTGATTATTTAATATGGAGTTTTACATCATTGTTCAAGAAACAATAAATATAATAACAAAATTTATGTTGATTTTTTATAAATAATGATTAAATAAAACGACATTTTTCAAGAATTTCGTCTATGTAAATCTTTATTTTCTCTTTTGTAATACTTGACCTATCTGTCGATGCCAGCGAAACTGGCGAAACCGGTCGCTATCGAAATATTCAGATATTTAAAAATCATTTTAAATCGATAAGTTCCGAATAGATATTTGTTTTCTCTCAAATTAATTCGCACAAGACCGAGTCTTCTTCTACTGAAAAAGTGTGATACTTATTAGGCACAACTTGTAGCGGTTAACAATGACGAACATGCTTGGTTTCAGCAAAAAATTCCTTTGCTACTTAATCGTCCGGTCTCGCCAGGCCCGCTGGCATCGACTGACTGGTCAAGTATAAATAAAGAGAAAATAAATACAAAAGTGAAGGATGTTCTTTAAAAATATCGTTTTATTTATTTATTATTTAGCAAACCAACTACTGAACATGCCATTTCCCAAATATAAAGAATGGACAGCTTCACTGTTATTTCCTGACATACTCCTCTCGCTTCCTTAATATTCATACATCGTGTTTGATTTATTTGATCGAGCCACGTTTTCCTCGGTCTTCCTCTATTTCTGGTTCCATTTACATCGTCAATATATAATTTTTTAGCATTCTTTCTTCATTCATTCTTTCCATATGTCCAAACCATCTTAATGATCTTTTCATTATTTTGTTTATAACACAATCATTCGCATCGCATTCACTTCTAATATTTTCATTCGACACTCTATACACAGAGTATTCATACATTCGTCTAAGAGATCTCATTTCTACTGCATTTATTCTACTTTCATCCTTCTTTTGCCAGTTCCATGCATCGCTTCCATACATAGGTAGTTACTCTATGGTCATATTTACTTGTCGCGTGAATACTTTCAGACTAAAGACAGCGTGAGATTTTATTTGAGTGATTTGATCGTGCCACGTTTTCCTCGGCCTTGATTTTTTCTAATTCCGTTTACGTATATATTTTTTTTACCATTCTTTATTCATTCATTCTTAGCGGTAAATATGAATTAATCATCATGAATACATTTAAAATTTGAATTCAAAATAATGTTCGCAATTCAAATGTTATGGTGATTCCTGGCAACCCCTTTTGGAACACATAACAAGGTCGTGTATCATCCCGGGACACTCCAGGGAGCGCGCTGGAGGGGGGAGACACGCGCTACGATTGGCCCGCCGCGTCCCGTGTCTCCATTCGACGACCAATCAGGAGCCGGCGCGGGACAGGATGCTGCGCGTAGATGTCTTCAACTAAAATTAATTGAACCACCCCTGGGGTATCTCGAGCTAACATACTTATAATATAAAACATGCTTGCGCCTTGTATAATTCTTTATCGTACGAACTTTTTCAATTATAAAACATTTAAATAAAACGACGTTTAATAATAATTACTTCCACACCAAATATATCCACAGAAGCAAAGACGGCAGTACACAATGGAGTTCTAGTGCCAACCCTCATGTATGGAAGTAAAGCTTGGAGCTGGCAAAGGAAGGATGAAAGCAGGATAAACGCCGTAGAAATGAGATCACTAAGAAGAATGTGCGGGAAAACGTTGTATGATAGAATACCGAACGATGAAATAAGAAAGAAATGTAAGACAGATGACTGCATCATGAATAAAATTAAAAAAGGATCCCTGAGATGGTTCGGACATATGAGTGTAGAATGGTTAAAAAGTTGTACACAAGCAGCGTGAGTGGGAAAAGAAGCCGAGGACGACCGAGGAAAACATGGCATAACCAAATTAACCAATTACTAAAAGGCGGCCACATTCGAAGTCGGAATAATCGACGTGCGTGCATGGTGCGATGTATGAATGTGGAGGAAGCCCGAGAGGTGTGCCAGGACAGGCCAGTGTGGCGATCCATCCTCTCTGCCTACCCCTCCGGGGAAATGGCGTGATGGTTAGTTAGTTAGTTACTTCCACTTTTGATTTTATAACGCCAGCGAGCGGTTTCCGTCGGACCAGTCTGTCGATGCCATCGAGCCTGGCGAAACAGGTCGCTGTCGTAATATATATTAAAGTAGAAGCAGTTATTAAGAATGTCGTTTTTTTTCATTAATATTCAAAAGGAACTTCCATCAAGAGATAACTAAGTAACTAACTAACCATCACGCCGTCTCCCCGAAGGGGTAGGCAGAAAGAATGGACTGCCACACTTTTCTTTCCTGTCATATTTCTCTCGCTTCCTCAACATTCATACACCGTATCATGCACGCGCGTCGATTTCTCTGACTCCTCACATGGCCGACATTCAATATTTGATTTATTTGATCATGCCAGGTTTTCCTCGTTCTTCCTCTATTTCTGGTTCCATTTACATCATTAAGATATAATTTTTTTACCATTCTTTCCATCAAGAGATTACACCATCAAATCATTATATCATACACCATAGATAAAATATTAGTAATTTATTTTTTTAAATAATCCATTGTTTTGGCCGAAACACTATGATACTTCAACATTATTACTGTTAAAATTTAAAACACTGGTATAACTCAGTTTATTGTAACACCTGATGATGCCAACATCGGTTGGCGAAACAGCTGTCGCGACACTCTCGGTAAATAAAAAGAAATTGTGATATTATAACGGTGTTTTAAATTTTAAAAGTAATTTATTTTTTTATTCCATTAACGGGATTACAGGGTGCATTTTATATTACATGCTTTTTATTTATTTATTTTTCTTCTTGTCACGGCTAGGTTCCTTTTTCAAAATGATGTGGATATATTGCACAATCGTCGACCGATAGGGTCAGTAATGTAGAGTACTACAGAGACCTAATATAGAGCTGTTGTCGAGTGTGAAAGTTAGAAAGGTCTCATATTTGGGTCATGTGCTAAGGGGATAAAAATACCACCTCCTTCGATAGATATTATGGGTTAAATAAAGTCATGTCAAGGGCTTGTTAGAAGGCAGTTGTCCTGGATGCGGAACATAAAAGATTGGACATAAATGACCAGATTCCAGAACCTGTTCCAAGTGGCGCAGGGCAGATATGCCTTTGCTGTAGTGATCGCCAACGTTGGGAGGACTAGAATTTGATTATAAGAATTATTTTGTCTATTTTTATTTTATTGAAGAAACAAAAACAATTTTATTATAAGGTTGTTTACATTTTACATTCTTTGATATTATTTTTCAGACATATTTTAAACTTATTTCTCTGACTCCTCACGGGGCCGATATTCAATATTTGATCGTACCACTTGTTCTCGGTCTTACTCTGTCTAGTTTCATTTACATAGATAAATACAACTTTTTTGGCCATTTTTTCTTTATTCATTCTTTCCATGTGTACAATCCATCTTAATGATCCATTAATTATTTTGTTCATAACACTATCATTTGCACCGCATTCACCTCTTATATTTCCATTCGACACTCTATCGTACACAGATTTTTAAATAAAACTTTTTTACCATTCTTCTTTCATTTATTCTTTCCATGTGTTCGAACCGACAGTCTATTATTTCTGCCTCCCCCTTCGGAGAGACCGCGTGATGATTAGTTTGTTTTTTCTTCATTCTTTTCATGTGTCCAAATCATCTTGATGTAATATCACGAACCTTTTTTTTGTTGTACATATAATTTTCACGAGGCGCCCCTGTCCCATACCCGAAGGATAAAACGTGCAAAATAAGTGTTCATTGCATCTCCAAATTACGACCAGCGATTAGTATTATTTTCCACCGTTATAAATTTGATCTTGTAAGTAAGGCGTATATTGGTCTGCTCTGCCCTCAATCAGCATACCGAGGTGCCGATAATTTAGCATGGAAATGAATACTGCCTTCGCCAAACAAATTTGGTCCTTACCGCCTCGGAGCCTGTTGCCGAAGATCTAAAGAAATTCACTTACGATCGTATCTCATATCGGCATTTCTGACGTCAGAGAATCTCAAAAGTTTCGCCTTTTTAAAAATAGATTTTTTTTGTATTATATTTAATTTTTAAAAACGACATCGATAAACAACGATTATTTTATTTTTAAATTTCATTTTGGTCCTTTTGCTTCGTGATAATCTTCTAATTGTACTATTTTCATTAGGCATATCTAATCAAAAAATAATTTTATTAACTGTTAAATTTACAACACTTTAAACCACATGTTTTCATTATTTACATTTTTAGAACGTCCTAAGAGCTGTTTCGTCAACCCATATTGACATCATCATGTGTTACAATTATTTTCCAATGTGATATTATAACAGTGTTGTATAATTAATACGATTGAAATCGTTCGTTTTCTAGAAGTTTTATTATATTTTATGGGAATGACATGTTTCGCCCTTCTAAGGCATTATCAAATGTTATTTGATAATGCTTTAGAAGGGAGAAACATGCCATTCCCATAAAATACAATAAAACTTCTAGAAAACTGACGTTTTCATTCGTATGAATTATTTAATTGGAAGTTTTACATCATTGTTCAAGAAACGATAAAAAAACATTGTTGTAAATTTAGCAGTTAAATAAAGTTGAAGTGTTATAGTGTTTCGTCCAAAACAGAAGACTAATTAATAATAATTTTAAAATTCTTTATTTAAAAAAACGCAGTTGATTGTTTTAACATAGATTTGAATTTACAATATATTTCCTCAACATTCATACATGTGCATGACACGATGTATGAATGTTGAGGAATCGAGAGAAATATGTCAGGAAAGAAAAGTGTGTCAGTCCATTATTTCTGCATATCCTTTCGATGAGACGGCGTGATGGTAAGTTAGTTAGTTTTTTTTTGGTTTTTTTATTTAAACTATTGTCCATTTCATTTATTATTCAAATATCACAATCATTACAATTCAGTTTGCAGTTTTTAATATTTTTCTTCGTGAGTCAGTCAGGGTCTTGTGCGGTTCTAAAAAGCGCCTCAACTGTTTTAATCCTCGTCCTATCACGTATGTTCCGGAGCGAGTACTGTCTTCTCCCCATACCTCGACAACCCTTCATTGTTGCCTTTATGATTAGGTGCAGAAGTTCGTACTTCTCTCCTCTAAGCACATGCCCCAAGTAGGATACCTTCCGACCCTTAATGTTAGATAGGAATTGTCCATTATTAGTTTTGATTTAGTAATTAAATTAAGCATTTGTATATATTATAAAATTGATTATAGTCCACTGTTTTCAAATCAAATCAGTTTATTTCATGAACAGACATTACAAAATTTATTTTTAAGGCATCTATTGAGAACAGGTAAAATAATATATAATATATAGTATACTACCAGAAACGCATAAGAGATGGTTCAACATTAGGAAGACAGGATACTCTCCAGAATTAAGAGTATTTGCCTTCTGAACGTACTTTCACTAACATGAAAGACGTCGATCTCCGAGGAGACCGCGTTCAGCAGACTAATTGCTCTTCCCACCGGTGTCACCAGAGGCAGATTGGTTCTGGCGGCCGGTAGGTAAAACAATCTGTGCTGTCGCTGTCGGAGATATCTATCGGGGACAAAAAGCCGAACACCCTCCAGTACGGCCGAGTTCTCGAAGTATCCCCTAATTAATCTAAAGAAATGGATAATTAGATGTCCATCTCTTCGAAGCTGTAGAGAATTGGTTCCGAGCATTCCCAAAAGAAATGCCGCGGGATAGAGCCAAGGATAGCTACCATACTCCCTCATGTAGAGATACCTCAGAAATTTTTTCTGAACCCTCTCCAGCATAATGGAATATCTCGCCTCGTGAGGACTCCATATCACAGAACCACTTTCGAGTCTGCTCCGAACCAATGCGTTGTATAGGACTCTGAGCACATTGGGATCCCTGAAAACTCTGCCGGTCCGGACGGTGAAGCCCAACATCTTCAGTTTTGGCCGAAACACTATGATACTTCAACATTATTATTTGTTTTACTATTGTAATACTCTTTAACTCATTAAAATATTACTTTTATTTCTTATTTAATTATATACCATACATATGTCAGTTGCTATATAATATTTGTGGTAGCATACTCGTATATTTGTTAACTCTATGTGTTTGTATCTGTATATTGAAATCGCTGTTTGTTACCCCTAGTAAAAATAAAAATAAAATAAAATAAACTTATTCTTCTTCTTCTTCTTTCGGTGCCGTGTCAGGTCCCTTCCAACGTTGGCGATCACTGCAGCAAAGGCATCTCTATCCTGCGCCACTTGGAACAGGTTCTGAACTCTTGGTATTCCTGTCCACTCTTTGATGTTCCGCAGCCAGGACAGCTGCCTTCTACCAACTCCCTGACGTCCCTCCACTTTACCCATTAATATCAGTCGAAGGAGGTGGTATTTTTCTCCCCTTAGCACATGAACCAAATATGAGATCTTATTATTAACCGTTAAAATTTAAAACGCTGTTATGGTATCACAATTATTATTAATTTTTAGCGACAGCTGTTTCGCCAACCGATGTCGGCATCATCATGGGTTACAATGATTTTGACAAAACTCTCCACATAAACGAAAAACTTATTAAATAATAATTAAATAAAACGATGTTTTTTAACTACTTGCACTTTTGTCTTTATTTAGACAGCGACCGGTTTCACCAGGCTCGCTGGCATCGACAGACTGGTCTGTCTTATCTGAAAAACTTATTGTAACATCTGTCGTAACAGCTGTCGCGAAAAATTAATAAAAATTGTGATACCTTATTTTATATTTTAAAAGTTAAAATAGATGTTTTAATTTGAATGTCTCCCGTCCCACAGTTGAGGGGTCGCGATCGTCTCGCGGGGGCTGGGCCGGTCAGGTGTGAAGGAAAGGCCGCCGCCGTCCCCGACCCCGCGGGGCTCCGTTACACCAGTGCACCTCCACTTGAGGCGCGCGCGCGAAAATAACATTTTTATAATCCAATCAACTTATTTTTGATTTACATAATATCATTTAGTATCCCCTAACTATGTAACCATTGTCTTAAAATTTCTTAACGAGTTCCAAGAAACACTTTCCAATATTACTGGACCTACCCAAATAATTCTGTGTTAAAAATTTATAAAGTCACATCAATTTTCGTTAATTACCGTATTCTGCTCTATTAACTAGTGTATATAAACTGCAACGAGTTGAAGTTTCGTCACATTTGATGATGCCTTAGAAGGGCGAAACATGTCATTTCCATAAAATATAATAAAACTTTAAGAATTCTGACGTTTTCATTCGTATTAATTATTTAAGAATAATTCTAAACCAACAAACTAACTAACTAACCATCACGCCGTCTCCCCGAAGGGGTAGGCAGAAAGAATGGACTGCCACACAATATTCATACATCGTGTCATGCACGCGCGTCGATTTCTCTGACTCCTCACATAGCCGACATTCAATATTTGATTTATTTGATCGAGCCACGTTTTCCTCGGTCTTCCTCCATTTCTGGTTCCATTTACATCATTAACATGTAATTTTTTTACCATTCTTTCCAATTGTCCAAACCATCTTAATGATCCTTTCATTATTTTGTTCATGACACCATCATTCGCACCGCATTCACTTCTTATATTTTCATTCGACACTCTATCATATACAGAGTATCCACACATTCGTCTAAGAGATCTCATTTCTACTGCATTTATTCTACTTTCATCCTTCTTTTGCCAGTTCCATGCTTCGCTTCCATACATAAGTGTCGGTTATTCTAATAATTCTAATAATTTTATGTATTTATTATTGTTGTTCCTATCCAAAGGGCAGCTTTTAGCGGACACCAATACCACGAAACCCTTCTTCTCATACAAACACAACTCCAAACTTCCACATCCAACCGCAGTCTCACGCCCAAACCTCGCCGCGCGCACAAGTTTCGCCCGCAGTGTGCTCCGAGCCGCAGGAAAATTGCGAAGAAACTTATGAGCGTTCTCAGAAACACCTCGGCTAAATTATTATAGACAGAGGAAAAAAGTTTCTACCTATCTCGCCTCGCGGAACAAATGCGAACAACATCGAGATTTATGCGCGCGCAGCGGCGGTGTATCATTTTTTGATATTTTACCTACACATTAATAAACATAATTGTTAACTTCTTCTTCCTCTTCTTCTTCTCCTTACTCTAGATGAACACCTTCGTAGCTGAGTGGTAAGAGCTCTGACTGCCAGTCCAAAAGGTCACGGGTTCGATTCCCGGCGACGGCAGTGTGATTGTCATACTTTCTTTGGTCAGGTGTAGAATTCACGTGACAATAAAATGGCGATAGATTACCTAACTAACTAGCTGACTAACCATCACACCCAGTGGCGGTACTCCCATAGAAGCCCGAAAGCCCGGCTTGCGTAAGAAATTTTGAATCAAACCCCCCAAATCTAAGTAATCATGCCCCCCATAAACCAACAACCCACCAAATCACCTTCCAACAATGTTCCCATCAGACGCAAGGAAGAATAGCTACAATTGTTGAACCTCTGTAAGCCAGAAGAGGCTTTGATTCAAAATTTCTTATGCAAGCCGGGCTTCTGGGCTTCAATGGGAGTACCGCCACTGATCACACCGTCTCCCCGAAGGGGTAGGCAGAAATAATGGACTGCCACACTTTTCTTGCCGGACATATTTGTCTCGCTTCCTCAACATTCATACATGACATGTATTAAATTTTATGAGCAAAGAGATGATTTTTATTTAATTTTATATTTAACCACGGTATCCATACCGTGGTTTAATACAAAGTATTTTATTATTTTATATATTTATAAATAATAATTAAATAAAACGGCGTTTTTCCACCTTGACCGGTTTCGTCAGGCTCGCTGACGTCGACAGACTGGTGACACTATTATAAACGGGCTTCTTTATATACATACAGATCAGGGGTGGTAAACATGGATCTTTACAAAAATAATATTAAAATAATTATGTAAACTTTACTGAATTTCAATATTGATGTTAAAGATACCTAAGAGCATTCTAAATAATGAAAACAAAAAAAATATGTATAAAATTTATTTATTATTATATATTTGGT
This sequence comes from Lepidostoma basale, assembly GCA_022606425.2. Taxonomy (NCBI): domain Eukaryota; kingdom Metazoa; phylum Arthropoda; class Insecta; order Trichoptera; family Lepidostomatidae; genus Lepidostoma; species Lepidostoma basale. Next base: position 401,105 of record JAHDVF020001598.1, on the reverse strand, counting down.
GTACTTCCAATTGTGTTTAACGTCGACCGGTTTCGGCAGGTTGCTGCAATCTTCTTGTAATTACATCAAAATTTATTTAATTTATTATAAGAAATGATAGCGGTGGGGGTTAATTTTTTTTTTACTGTTTCTAAATTTTTCAATTAAAAATATTAATTATTTTAAGAGTATTCTGTTTTCAATACAATGGAATTTAAATCAATTTAATGGTAATAGTAATCAGATATTTCACTCTGGTAAAAAATATACTTAAGTTATCAAAACAAATATTTGACAAGTAAAATATTTATTTAAATAATGTTTGGAATTTTTTTAAGTTCCCGCCCACCACTGACGCGCATGAGCGGCTACGTATAAAGCGGGTCGTGCTCAAAGTTTCGCCGGGGAATAGTTCGGCTCTGGGCGGTGCCGCTGGGAGGAACTTAGGGCGGCGGATCGTTAAAGATGTGGCGAGAAGTATATCCGAAGATCGCGGAGTGGAGGACCGTGTTATTATCGCGGGCTATTAGGAAGGGACTCACAGGGCCGCTCCCGAGAACACACTCACCCGTGCACGTATGCCGATATCGATAAACCGCCAATAGGCGACATTCTGCTTTTTTTTTAAGGAACATAGAAGTTCCCGCCACATACACGGGTCTGTTATAGGGCGTAGCCGCGCCTTTTCGTTAGCCTCGCTTAAACATACCCTGGGCCTGTTCCCGGTCCATCCTGGACTTACATTTAAAAACGGCAACAGCAAGGGGGTGCCAGGCCACATTTAATCTACCCTATTTTCCTTGAATGAACATTTCAGAAACATTATATAATATAAAATATCAAAAGAAAAGAAATATACACCACATGTAATATACAGCGGGAAGCACAGGAGAGGCAGAGGAGACAGATACTGGATGAGAAAAATTGGGGAGTACAGTTTGTGACATGTAGGACAAAGGACGAGGTTTAGGAAGTATTTCACAATATTAAATAAGAATCACTGCAGATATTATTATTATAATGGCTGAGATATAGGACGTAGCGGTGCCCTTTCGTTAGCCTCGCTTAAACATACCTTGGGCCTGTTCCCGGTCCATCCTGGACTTACATTTAAAAACGGCAACAGCAAGGGGGTGCCAGACCATATTTAATCTACCATATTTTCCTTCTATGTTCCGCTGTACTTTTATAAATAAATTTAAAAAATATGTAATACATGAACATTTCGGAAACATTATATGAAATATTAAAAGAAAAGAAAAATACAACACAGGTAATATACAGCGGGAAGCACATGAGAGGCAAGGAGACAAATGCGGGATGGGAAAAATTGGGGAGTACAGTTTGTGACATGTAGGACAAAGAAAGCATTTCACAATATTAAATAAAAATCACCGCACTTTTTATTATTATTATAATGGCCGAGAGAGAGAAGAACGAGGCTTGTCGAAGCGGAGCAACCCCCCAGCGAGAAACCAGCGCACCCTTAGGGGGCAAGAAACAGCACAAATTCCTTCAAATTTCGATGGGGTAGACAACCGTAGAAACCTCTCTATACAGGATACAGTATATACCACGACGTCAGCGTGGTCAAGTTTATAAAGATTAACATTCTACGCTGGCTAGGGCACTTGTGCTGCATGGGGGATCTGTACCTCCTCAAAAGAGTGTTGTTTGTTAATCCAGGAGAAGAAGCGTCAGCTGGCCGAGACTGCGATGATTGAATGGTGCCGACTGTCGGTTCCTGGAGCAGTAAGACTGGGAAGTGGCGGCCAGAGACAGGACGGGTTGGACAAGTTTCTTTGAGGAGGCCCACCAATCGTTGTAACGCCGAAGAACAACAGACATAACGAACGAATAACATTTAGGCGGCTCGTTTACTTAGGAAATTACTTAAGAAATTGAAAAACTTTATTTAATCCACTATTAAATAAAAAATATTTTAAAAAAAAAAACACGACATGTTTCGGAGGATACCATCTTCAGGTGTAAAAATATAAAATAAAAACTAAACAAAGAAAGACTAATATTTTTTTTATTAGTCTTTCTTTGTTTAGTTTCGATTATATTTTTACAGCTGAAGATGTATGATGTATGTATCTTCCGAAACATGTCGTGTTTTTTAATATTTTTTATTAAATAGTGGATTAACAAAGTTTTTTAATTTCCTGAGTACAAAACGGTAACAAAAATACAATAACAAACTTGTTTTCGGAAAGTTTTATTATATTTTATACGCGACAAGTTTCGCCTTTACTAAAGCATCATTGAATATTGTAATGCCTCAACAAGGCGAAATATTGTCTTTAAATTAATAAATTTAATTAAAATTTAATACGCTCTGTACTAGCAATTCTCCTCTCTCATCTCGCCGCTCGCCTGAATCCGTCCCTGGCCTCGCATCACGCGAGACTTCCCTCAGATCCTGAAGTGTAATTTGTTCCCCTGTCTTCTTCCTTTAAGCCAAACAAGGCCCGTCCATGTTTGAGGCTTATTTATACGGTTACATGTTGTGACGTGAACTACACCACACGTGATTGCAACTTTCCGACAGTGGCGATTCTCACAGACTTGCCAAAACCGAGTTGAGCCGGGATTTTAAAATGTAATTGTATTAAAAATAATACGGTTATTTAAAAAAAAAATGGTTAGGAGAAATCATGACAGTCTGCGTGAATGGTGAAAATCTGGAAGAAAGAGATGAATGTGTATATTTAGGTTGTATGTTTACATAGGATGGGTAAGATGAGAGGGATATTGAAAGAAGGGTTGGGGCAGGAAGAAAAGTTAATGGTTCACTTAAAGTTGTCCTCGAAAAGAAAACCTATCCAGAAAAAAAATCTGTTACTATTATTATTATTGTCGGGGTTAAATGCATAACCCAGATAAACATATTTCATGAAGAAATACATGACACGAATAAACACAAAAACGCTGACCCAAGACGTACTTATCAAATTTGATGACACGGAGGCCTAGATTCGTTCAGGTTTGGTCATTAGGTCGGGCATCGTAGATGACGAAAGCAAAGCATATAAAAGCAGTACTTCCGAGCACCCAATAGGATCAGTTACTCTTACGACTTCTAACAGACGCGAGTCTACGTAATAAGTCCACGCCACGAGGGATATCGGACTCCCTCCGACGCCGAGCTACGAAGCTGAAGGAGCCAACTCTAAACGTTAGCCCGTATCGCGATCTCGAAGAGACACGAGTCTCCACTACCCGGTCTACGTACGAGAAACCTCCGACGACTCCTCGTTCCAGCCACTCGACGATACCGCCCAGCGAGCCCTCATCCTCTACGACTCACCACCCGGACTCCGCCCCGCTGCCATCGACATCCAGCCACGCTCCATCACGAGTACATCATACAGTAACGTAGTGTTACTTGTGATCCGCAATAAACGCTGAAACCTCCGCCGTCTTTCAACTCTCACCACCACCAATCCCCACATTATTATTATTATGTTGAAAAAACTCCTTACATCATTACAGCGCAAGCCAAATCGATGTAAAAAGGGGATGTATTACTCTTTCTTGTGCATGATTTTACCAATTCTCAACACCAATAATTCTCGATTGGAATATGTAATGAAAACGCTTATTGCTTAATCGCTTTTGTAATGAAAAATAAAGAAGTGGAAGTAGTTAAAAAAAACATCGTTTTATTTAATTATTATTTAAAATGAACTTCCATCAAGAGATTCCAGTAAAATCATTCGATTAAAATAAATGCTACTTCGAATTTCGTGTAAGGTATTCACGGTGAAAGCAATGACGTTGATTTTCATTTATGAGGAAATCAGAATAATTCATTTCATTTAATCATAGCGCAACTGTACATAGAAGAAATTTACTCTTCCACAAATTGAATTAATATGCAATGATCTGACTGGATCTAGATATTCCTGATTCCATCACATCTCGCATTGATTGTGTCCGAGACGTGAAATTGCAGTACAAATGTATGATGTGAAGCGAGCGAAGGACTACCATTGTTAGCGGATCACGAGCTTACGGAATCCCAACGTTCTTTCCGCACGGAAATATTTTCCGTACTTGAATAAATACAATTACATTTTTTATTTTAACAAAACTATTTTTTACTTTTCCGAGATATGCTTCGGTTGTATTACAACCTTAAAAAATAAAAGATTGCGTTTTTATAGGCGGGTGTATGTAAATTTTTAATTTCAGTCTAGATGGAAATTTGCTTCAAAAATTAACTAACTAACTAACTAACCATCACGCCGTCTCCCCGGAGGGGTAGGCAGAAAGAATGGAACGCCACACTGTTCTGTCTTGACATACTTCTCTCGATTCCTCTACATTCATACATCTTGTCATGCACGCACGTCGATTTTTCCGACTCCTCACGTGACCGACATTCAATATTTGATTGATTTGATCGTGCAACGTTTTCCTCGGCCTTCCTCTATTTCTAGCTCCGTTCACGCTGTTTACATATACCTTCTTTACCATTCTGTCTTCACTCATTCTTTCCATGTGTCCAAACCATCTTAATGACCCTTTCCTTATTTTGTTCATAACACTTTCATTCGCACCACATTCACTTCTTATACTTGCATTTGTCACTCTATCAAATACAGATTTGCACACATTCGTCTGAGAGATCTCATTTCTACTGCATTTATTCTACTTTCATCCTTCTTTTGCCAGTTCCATGCTTCACTTCCATACATAAGGGTCGGCACAAGAACACCATTGTGCACTGCCATCTTGGCTTTTTTGGATAGGCTTTTGTTTGCGATGACAACTTTAAGTGCACCATTTATTCTGTTGCCTGCCCCAACCCTTCTTTCAATATCCTTCTCCACCCTCCCATCCTTTGTAAACATACTTCCTAAATAAACAAATTCATCCACTTGTTCCAGATTTTCACCGTTTACACTAATGTTGCAGACTGTCATGCTTCCTTCTTTTTCGAAAATCATTACCTTAGACTTATTCACATTCATCATCAAATCGTATCGCTTGCATACCTCATACATACTAGACACCAGGGCTTGCAGTTCGTGCTCGTTGTCTGCAAGTAGCACAGCGTCGTCCGCATACAACAAACAGCTTACTGCCACACCTTCCATTTTTGCACCTGCTTCCGACCCTTTCAGCTCTTTCATACACTTGTCCACATATAGATTAAACAACCATGGAGACATTACACACCCCTGTTTGACACCTTTATTGATATCAAACCAGGCTGTAATATCCCCATTTACTCTGACACTAGCAGTGCTTTCTGTGTACAGCGATGTAATTGCCGTGATCAGTTTTGTGTTTATTCCATATTCCGACAATATTTCCCACAGTTTACCTCTATCTACGCGATCATATGCTTTTTGCAAATCGACAAACGCACAGAAGAGTTTACGGTTTTTGGCCATAAACTTCTCTGTCACTGTACGAAGTGCAAAAATTTGATCCATACATCCTCTGCCATTCATAAAGGCGCCTTGCACATCCCAAACTCTATCACTCGTCGTCTTTCTTACTCTTTCTATTAAAATTCTGCCATAGATTTTACCAACAACACTCAAAATACTAATAGCTCTGTAGTTTCCACAATCCATATGGGATCCTTTTCCTTTGTACAGAGGCAAGATAACTGCTCTCCTCCAGTCGAGTGGGGTATATCCCTCCTCCAAGCATTGGTTGAACAGTTTACATATCCATGCGGAAACTACTTCGCCGCCGTTTTTGATAAATTCTATAGCGATGCAGTCATACCCTACAGCTTTTCCGCTTTTCATTGCTTTCACAGATCTTTTAATCTCATTCATACTTATTTTTTCTGTATTGTCATTTATACCAATCGCGATTACACCAGTTCTAATGCTTTCGTCAACACTTATATCACCACCATACATTTCCTTAAAATACTCCATCCATCTTTCTTGTACGATCTTACTTTCCGTTAACATTCTTCCCTCACTATCCAAAATTGCTTTCACACATCCGCTTTCGGGAGGATTTCGGGCTTTCTTCACTTCCTTCCAAAACATTTTTATATTGTCCTGGAAGTTGTTTGTCATTTTGAGCCCTTCTTCCTCCTTCAGCTTTTCTTTTCGCGCTTTCACTACCGACTTCACTCTCTTCTTGCATGCCTTATATGAATTTTTTGCACTTTCATACTTACCAATTACATGCTAACTACTAACTAACTTACCATCACGCCGTCTCCCCGGAGGGGTAGGCAGAAAGAATGGAACGCCACACTGTTCTGTCCTGACATACTTCTCTCGATTCCTCTACATTCATACATCTTGTCATGCACGCACGTCGATTTTTACCACAAATATTATATAACAACTGACATAAGGTTAAATATTAGGTCCTTACATATGAAATTGGCGTTTTGCCGTACTGGCAACTTTGATCTCAAATATCTTCTCTTTGGTTAGGAATTCCAAATTCAAATTTATACAGCTATTTACTCAAGTATTTGTGTTTCGAAAATTATAATTCATTTGTTTTTTCCTCAATTGTTTTTTTCTTTGCGTCACTCAGTTTACAAAATGGAAAACTTGAAATATCGCGTTATTTACGAGTACGAGTTCCACCGTGGCACCAGTGCTGCAGAAACGGCTCGAAGGATTAATGATGTGTATGGCGACGGTGTCGCAAAAGAAAACACAGTGCGATTTTGGTTCCAACGTTTTCGTTCTGGAAATTTCGACCTGCAGAACAAGCCCCGTGGACGGCTGGAGACCAAAGTTGATAATGAAGAATTGAAGGCTATTGTGGAAGCGGATCCATCGCAAACCACGTCCGAGTTAGCTGCAGGCTGCGGTGTTAGTGATAAAACTGTTTTAATCCACTTGAAGCAAATTGGGAAGGTGAAAAGCTTGAAAGGTGGGTACCTCACGAATTGAGTGAAGCAAATCAACAAACGCTCGTTGACTGCTGCATTGCATTACTCAACCGGCACAATAATGAAGGGATTTGGAATTTAATCATTACCTGTGATGAAAAGTGGATCCTGTATGATAATCGGAAGCGCTCATCGCAATGGCTGAACCCTGCCGAACCAGCCAAACCATGCCCCAAGCGAAAATTGACTCCAAAAAAGTTACTTGTGAGCGTTTGGTGGACTAGTGCTGGTGTCGTTCACTACAGCTTTCTTAAATCTGGCCAGACGATTACGGCAGATGTCTATTGTCAGCAACTGCAAACCATGATGGAAAAGCTAGCTGCTAAACAACCGAGGCTGGTTAATCGCTCTAGGCCACTGCTGCTTCATGATAACGCTAGACCACACACTGCACAACAGACGGCTACCAAATTAGAAGAGCTTCAATTGGAATGTCTAAGACATCCACCGTACTCTCCGGACCTTGCCCCAACAGATTACTATTTTTTTCGAAATTTGGATAACTTCTTGTAAGGGAAAAAATTCAACTCCGATGGGGCAGTCCAAACCGACTTCAAAGATTTTATTGATTCCCGTCCGAATGGTTTTTTTAGTAAAGGGATCGATGAACTACCTATGAGATGGCAAAAGTGCATAGATAGCAATGGTACATACTTTGATTAAATAAATATATTATATTAAAAAAAAATCAACTTTATGTTCCTCCCATACAAAACGCCAATTTCATATGTAAGGACCTAATATATAAGAAGAATAAAGTAACACTTTGATAAGTAAAGATAGTATTGGTAAGAAAAAGAGAATACTAGTAGTATTAGTAATAATGAATAATTAAAGATGAAATATAGTTTTAAAATGTAAAAAAAAGAAAAAGACAACAAAAGAAAAAGTAGAGTAACTAGTTTCATTCGCCCCGAAGGGTTGCTCCAACCATTTTTTTTTCAAATCACTTTCATTAAGGTATGATACTTGACTATGATACTTTAATATTATAAACAGTTAAATTTACAAAACTATTATAATCAAATCAAATCAAATCAGTTTATTACATCAATAGACATTACAAAATATAATTTTAATGCATGTATTGAGAACAGGTAAAATAATGTATTGTGTATAGTATACTACCAGAAACGCATGAGAGATGGTTCGACCTGAGGAAGACAGGATACTCTCCAGAATTAAGAGTATTTGCCTTCTGAACGTACTGTCACTAATATGAAAGACGTCGATCTCCGAGGAGACTGCGATCAGCAGATTAATTGCTCTTCCCACCGGTGTCACCAGAGGCAGATTGTTTCTGGCGGCCGGTAGGTAAAACAATCTATGCTGTCGCTGTCGGAGTTATCTATCAGGGACAAAAGCCGAACACCCTCTAGCACGGCCGAGTTCTCGAAATATCCCCTGAGAAGTTTAAAGTAATGGGTTATGTGATGCCCATCTCTTCGAAGCTGCAGAGAGTTGGCTCCAAGCATTCCCAAAAGAATAGAACTTTTTTTATTTCGCTGTTTCGCCAAAAAGCGTACAGTGTTGTTAATTCAACAGTTATATAGTCCATTGTTTAGGCCGAAACACTGTGATACTTTAACATTATAAACTGTTAAATTAAAAATCATTGTTTTATGTATCACATTGTATTTTTATTTTACGCGACAACTGTTTCGTCAACCTAAGTTGACATCATCAGGTGTTACAATAATATACATATATATTAAATAACAGTTAACGATGTTTTCTAATAACTACTTCCACTTTAATCTTTATTTAAACAGCAACCGGTTTCGCCTGTGTAGTCGGCAGACTGGCCTAGTCAGCCGATGCCAAATGTCTTAGAAAGGCGAAAAATGTATAAAATAAGGGCGTATGACTGAGGAAAATATAGCATGATTAAATTAATCTAATAATCGAAGAGCATATAGGTGAGTACTAATAAAAAACTATCCATGTGGATCCTATCGTGTAAGCGAGTCAGTTTTTACATATGTACATTAGGGTGTCCCTTATTTTTCAATGTTTTAATTTTACAATGCATAGGCTATTGTTTTATTCATTTGGGCCTAAAACATCCGAAAACAATTTTTTTCCTTAATCGGAACAGTGTAACCCGTGCCGACTTTCGCATAAAGATGTCCCATACAAATTGCGTCACAGTAGCGGCGCGTTGTCGTTGTTATTATCATTTAGTCTAGGCTTGTCGGGTAGTAACCACGGATTGGTTTATATTTCAAAGATGTCAATGGAACTAAGAAGCAATTAAAAAAGTATTTTCATGGTTGGTGAAGTAAATCACCAAATAACAGATGTAAACTACCATCTAATCGTCAAATTCTCGCAGTGAGATATGTACATTGTACATATCTCACGTTACATGATATTTCATACCATATAAAAATCATTTCGGTAATGATTGAGGGAGCATTGTGTTTTCAAGACACTTCAGTCCTACTAATTCTACAAATGTAGACATTATCTTGAAGATATGATTTTCTCCGATCAGTGGCGTAAGTATTGTTAAATGTATTAATTTTAATACAGCGCCCTTATTTTATATAAATTATATTTTTAAAAAACTTCTAGAAAACAGACGTTATCATTCATATTTATTAAGTGTTTCGGCTAAAACAATGAATATCTAATGAATTTTTATATTTTGAGAGTTCTGTTTTCTTCGCTTTCCCCGAGAAGTGTAATCCCGAAGCCCGTCCGACGTGTAGGGAGCGCAATTATTATAGTTATTTATCGCGGGTGCGTCATGCTCCATCGCCACTGCGACCGAGCACATACGCGCGCCTTAATGACCGCACATACGTGACCAAATCAGATTAAACACAACAAATCTTACATTTTCAATCGTCTTTAACCCTTCTCGGGACGAAATATTAACGCAAACGACATTTCAGAAAAATAACTATTACAGAATCAAACGATTCCGTCTATACGAGTATGTATAAAAACATAAGGAATTTTTTTTACCATAAACCAAACTATCTAACAAACTGATCATCACGCTGCAGCGCGCTGTCTCAGGGATAGGGTAGGCAGAAAAAATGAAATGCCACACTTTTCTTTCTTGACATACTTCTCTCACTTCCTCAACATTCATACATCGTGTCATGCACGCAGGTCGATTTTTCCGACTCCTCGTGTGGCCGAAATTCAATATTTCGGTACCTATTTGGCAAAAGGTCCCAACTGATTTTTTATGAATTTTACAGGAGAGCAAAAATAAGATTTTTACATTATTTTGATTATTTATAAAAAAAATATTTTCGTACCAAATTGTTTATTTCAAATGTCAATTTACGAACCATAACATTATTTACACGATATATCAATATATGTATATATATAAAAAAATTCAAAAAATATATGTATATATATAAAAAAATAGGGTTTGAATACAATTGTACATAAAAAAAAATTATAAAAATAGTACAGCTCTAACGTTTTGTCAAAACATAAAGTGTGCAAAAATAATGCTGATGGTACCTAGGTATATTAAACTTAATTTCACAAAAAACGCATCTGGGACCTTTTGCCAATTAAGTACCGATTTTATGTATTTGATTGCGCTACGTTTTCCTCAGTCTTCTTCTATTTCTAGTTCATTTTACAACGATAACATATGCTTTTTTTACGATTCTTGCTTCATTAATTCTTTCCATGTGTCCAAACCATCTTTGTCCCTTTTATTATTTCGTTAGTAATACTTTCATTCGCACCGCATTCACTTCTTATATTTTCATTCGGAACTCTAACATACACAGTTTTTCTACACATTCGTCTAAGTGATCTCATTTCTACTACATTTATTGTACTTTCATCGTACGTTTTCCAGTTCCATGTTTCGCTTCAATGCATGAGGGTCCGTACAAGAACACCATTGTGCACTGTCATTTTAGCTTTTGTTTGCGAAGACAATAATATAGCCTTGTTAATAGTTAACTTTCAATAATTGAATAAATATAAAAACAAAATATTTACAATAGATCGTCATCACGCTGTTGTGAATTTATTTAAATTAAATAAATTAAGATATCCTCCATTACTATAAATGTTTATTTAGAATCATTGGAATTTCTCACAGTAGCTTAACTATCTCCTGTCAAAAATGTTTACCTTCTTCTTCTTCTTCCTTGTTGTAGACCTCTCCAGAGAGTTGCTCCTCCTGTGAGGTAGACTCCCAGCTGTCCTTCCATCTTAGGAGGTCTTCCACGAGGACGAGTCCCATGAGGCTGATTATGCAATGCAATATAGGGGAGACTGGTGGTGTCTATTCTTTGAACATGATCGTACCAGTCCCTTTTTCGCTGTCTGCTCCATCTTATAAAATCCTCAACCTCACATATCTCTCTTATTCTGGTGTTCCTCACGCAATCTCTCAGTGTCTTGTCTGCTAAAGTCCTCAGTGTCTTATTTTTTACCTTAAAAAGTTTTAATTTGTTAATTGACTAAATCCATAAACATAGATAAATTCCTTAATATTTGATATACTTAATCATATCTTATGATTAAAACATAAAATAAATATTGTTGTCAATAAAAAATAATAAAAAATAATTCATTTCACTATACATATAATTTATTAGGTATAACCAGATTTTCAAAATATCTATTTATATGCATCTATTTAAACAGTTTAAAAACAGCATTTCACAGTAAATCTCTTAGAAGTCGAATGAGATACATTAACAATTGAAGGAAGGAATTATTTTGTTTGTGTATGTCCCAAGATTTCAATATGAATTGTCATTAAATAAATATATAAAAAATATTTCATTTCGGCGCCCTCTCTGCCTTCTATCATTATCGGCGATGAAAAAATGCATGTAAATCAAAGCATTTACAAGTGTTGTCAATTTTTAAGATTCGATCATTAATTTGGCAAATGAAACAATTTGGCGGGAGCGTCCACGATGGCCGCCGCCCAATGGCAGGCCTGCCGGCGCGGTGTGCGTGGCGTTGATCCGCGTCCGTATTCGACGATTGCAGTGGTATGCGGCGGTGTGCGCGCGCACCTGCGCGGCCGGTCGCTTTTCCTTATAATCTTGTTGTCTTTGCGCCTGCAGTTAAATTAGCTTTTCTAAAGGCGCGAACGCATCACGTAGCGGGTACAGTTCTGTCATGTGGGATATTGAATGCAACAATAAATATTATTTTAATTAAATAATGAAAACATTTAATAAACTTATTTCTTCCGATCAAGAAAGGTCGTAATTATGTATTTAAACTACAGCATTAACATTAAAAAAACATTCATCAAAAATATTTTTAAAAATGTGTTTAAATTCTTTCGTTAAGGTTATGTAGTTTTTGTTTAATTTCATTAAATTCATTTTCTCGTCGGTTCGAATTTTGAAATATTAATATCGTAAGGTGATCTTCATGTCAATTTTATGATGCAGTATGCCGCGGAAACATATAAAAAAACTAATAAGCTTTGTTTTACTTTCGTATTAAGTGAGTTAGCTAGTTATAGTAAAATTTTGGATTATTTAATTTAATTATTTTGAGGAATCGTTCTTTACATCATTACAGAGCGAACCAAATCGATGTGAAGGGTATAGTTATCATATTGATTTTCATGACATGTGACTATAATGTATCGCCATTTTAATGTCAAGTGAATTCTATACCAGAACAAAGACAGTGTGACAATCACACTGCCATCGCCGGGAATCCAACCCGGGACCTTTTGTGTGGCACTTGCCACTCGGCCACGAAGGTCGTCAAAAATCCGGTATTGTACAACAACAACAACAACAACAAACCATCAAGCCGTTTACTCGAGGGATAAGCAGAGAGAATGGACTGCCACAATTCTCGATCCTGACACACCTCTCTAGATTCCTCCACATTCCTACAGCGATTCATACACGCACGTCGTTTCTTCCGACTTCTCACATGGCCGACAAGTAGTCCGCTAGTGTAAATTCAATAAAATCTAAATAACATGGCGTGCACATAAATGTGAATGTCCGCTTCCACTTTTCCAGTATCTTTTAATACCAGTTCTGGATCCTGCTCAGTGGCAAATTACAAATGGCTCCCGATGTATTTACAAACCGCAATTTTCATTATTAATCGCAATTCTTGCTCGCTTTTTCCACGCCGCATTGTAAATGGGACATATTACTTTGCGTTCTATAATATAAATAACAAGTTTAGTGAAAATAAAAATATATATGCGAGGTCGAGGAGAATGGATCCATCCGGACTCCCCTCATTGTGTTACCCAAGGTAGACCCGGGCAGACCACCGAAGAGAGGGATCGACAGCTGAGAGTCGACTTCGCAGGAGGGCAATTCCTCTTAAGAAACAGGCCTCAAGGCCGACACTGCGGTGCGACGTGCATGCATACGCAATGTGTGAATGTTGTTAAATCGAGAGAAATATGTCAGGGAAGAACAGTGTAGCAATCCATTATTTCTCTCCATCCCTTCGAAGAGGAGGCGTGATGGTTAGAAAGTTAGTTTGGACAGAAACCAACGTCAAAAGTAACATTATTTATATGATTCTATACGAACAATTCTGCTTATATAAATGTATTAATTTCTACATATTTAGATGTCTACCATCATAAGCATATCGAGTTAAATATATTTATATGAATGAAAAATGGGTTTGATTAATACAATATATAGAAATTGAATAAACTATTTATTGTTTCTTAAACGATCATGTGAAACTACATATTTAATTTTTAATATGAATAAAAACGTGAAGCAGACGATGCTATAATCATAGCTGAGAACGATAATAACTTCCAACTAATGCTAGACAGACTACATTACGCCTGTAAACAAAACAACATGATGATCTTTATCGAAAAGACAAAATGTATGATATTTTCCAAAACACCCAAAACATGTAACCTGGTTATAGAAAATCAACCCATATAACAGGTCAGGACCTTCAAGTATCTAGGCATAGACCTGGTGGGAGGAGCGGATCTGCGGGAAGAAATACAAGCCCAAGTAAACAAGGCAGCTGCAATATCTGGTGCTCTAAAATTTACAATATGGAAAAACAAAGACACGGCCATTAAGAGTAAGATGAGAATCTATAAAGTATGCGTAAGACCAATAATAACATATGGCGTCGAAGCAAGGGCAGACACAGTAAGGACCAATAATGTTTTGAGGACTTCCGAGATGAAGACACTGAGGACGATAGCAGGTAAGACACTGAGAGATTGCATGAAGAACACCGGAATAAGAGAGATATGTGAGATTGAGGATATTATAAGATGGAGCAGATAGCGAAAAAGGGACTGGTACGGTCATGTTAAAAGTATAGACACTACCTGACTCCCTATATTGCACTACATAATCAACCTCATGGGACTCATCCTTGTGGAAGACCTTCTAAAAGTTGGAAGGACAGCTGGGAGTCTACCTCCCAAGAGGAGCAACACTCTGGAGAACAAACCACATAGGTCTACAGCAAGGAAGAAGAATAAGAATAAAAATGTTTGTTTTCGGGAAGTTTTGATTATATTTTATACATGACAATTTTGGCCTTTGCTAAGGCATTATTAAATGTTATAATTTCTAGGAATAGTCGGAGCTATCCATCCTTATGTTCCAGATGGTTATCTTCGACAGCATCAGCACAGACTGTTTTATCTTAACCTGCCTCTGGTGGTGCCGGTGGAGAGAGCAATCAAATTGCTGAACAAGATCGCTTCGGAGATCGACGTCTTTCATATTCGTGAAAGTACGTTCAGAAGACAAATACTCTTGACTTTGGAGAGTATATTGTATTCCTAATGTCGAACCATCTCTCATGCGTTCCTGGTATTATATATTTTTTTATGTTTTACCTGTTCTCAATTGATGCCTTAAACTAATTTTGTTGTTTGAAATATCTTTTGAGAAAATAAACTGATTTGATTTCATTTGATTTGATTAATGTTGAGGCGAGAGAAGTATGCCAGATAAGAACAGTGTGGCGGTCCATTATTTCTGTCTATCTCTTCGGAGAGACGGCTTGATGATTAGTTAGTTAGTTTATAATAAATTAACATGGCGAAACATTGTCATCATCGTGGTAAGCTAGTGTTTGAAGCATGTATGAGAAATGATTTTTAATGAATAACAAATAAATATTTTCTACTAAGTGCCAGTCAGCAAGTACGAGGAAAGCCCTTTTTAGGTACCTATTGATTATGCAGAGGTTAATCAATCCACTCTCGGGTGGAGGCCCTTGACAGGCGCGCAAATTGCTTGTCATTTTAAAACATAACTTTTTGCCGCTTACAAAACGAGATAAAAACTTGACACGAAAATTAATTCAGAAATATGGTGAATACTCACCATATTCCATCCAGAATCCCACACATTGTGGTGCATCAGATTCCTGCTGGCTGCCGTCTCCCGGAAGACCGGCAAAGATATGGAGGGATAGCACCACTTCCCAGCCTGGCTACAGGAACAGACCAAAAATCTAAAATGAGAAGAAGAATTTTTTGAAAATTCATCAGTTGTTTTTCAAATGTAAGAGAATTGAATAAAAATGTATATACTCTTAGGGGTCTTAGCCTCTCTTAGGTTCTTTTAAGCAGACACAGTAAGGACCAAACAAGTTTTAAGGACTCCCGAAATGAAGACACTGGGGACGATAGCAGGCAAGACACTGAGAAATCGCGTGAGGAACACCAGAATAAGAGAGATACGTGAGGTTGAGGATATTATAAGATGGAGCAGACAGCGAAGAAGAGACTAGTACGGTCATGTTAAAAAAATGGACACCACCAAACTCCCCTATATTGCATTACAAAATCAGCCTCATGGGACTCGTCTTCGTGGAAGACCTCCTAAAAGATGGAAGAACAGCTCGGAATCTACCTCACAGGGGGAGCAAAACTCTGGAGAACATACCACATAGGTCTACAACAAAGAAGAAGAAGAAGAAGATTATCAGTACAATCACGACTAACGTTACCCTAAAAAAGTTTTCACAGAAAGCCATCTCATTAAAACGAAAATGTACCAGCACATACTTTAGTTGCAGTGAAGGTTAAAATTCAGCACCTGTCGGGTCCCTCCAACGTTTGCGATCACCTCGGTGAACCTGTCCCTGTCCTGCGCCGTTCGGAACAGCTCCTTCACTCTTCGGATGCCGGTCCACTCCCTCACGTTTAGCAGGCAGGACATCTGTCTCCTATCGGGCCCTCAGCGTTCCTCAATTTACCCCTCCAATATCAGTGGGAGAATGTGGTACTTTTTCCCACAGAGTATATGACCCAGATGTGAAATCTTCCGAACCTTGATAGTTGATAACAGCTCCCTGTCAACTCTAGCTCGCCTTAGGACTTCGGTATTGGTAACCATATCTGTCCAGGGAATTCTGAGCATTAGCCACATTTCAAATGATTCCAGTCTGTTCATTGAGTTGACTTTTAAGGTCGACGTTTAACATCCATACAATAAAACAAACCACACATAACATTTGATCATTCTCTGGCGGAGTTTCAAATTTATGTTATCATTGCAGAGGAGTGATTTTATTTTATTAAATATAATTTATTAGGAACATTTACCTCCGAAAAAGTGTTTCAGCAACGATATCAGTACCATTTTTCTTAATCAACGGTGTAGAATTATTGGTTATTTTGTTTATTTCGTAATCTATTGTAGAACCTAGAATATTTTGTAAAATTATATCTTATTTTTTGATCACAGATAAAAGCGTAATTTGATTCAATCACGTGATCAATTTTTAATACATGTTTCAAAGAAACAATGTGCAAACCATCTGTCACGTAGATAAATAATATAGATTGTTTTAAACAAAGGGGATGTTTACCTGAAATATTGCAGCTAAGGAATGCAGCCCTTTGATTGTATCGCGTGATATTGTTTGTAGGTAATCCCAATCGGCACGAGCTACCGTAGGGATGGCCGGAATAGAATTTATAATAAGTCTTTATTATTATTATTGTTATCCTTAATCTTCTTGGAACAACCGTTTTGATTATCACAAAAACAAAACCATTATGTCCCCAACTGTACTAAATAGCTCCTCTGCATATTATATTTGAAATCGCTGCACACAGTTTCAGAACCAAAAATGGCCTTCTTAACTAATCTATAAGAGATACGAACAATTACATATTTAACTAATAAAATTAAATTTCTAACAATGCCATGGAAATAAACTATATACAATAGAAATTATTATATCGTTAAAATGTATATTGCTGAAAACTCCCATATTCTAAAAGTTATATTAGATTTGTCAATAGTTAAATATGCCTCCCAAAAGTATAATAAAATATATGAATAAAAATGCGCTTGCAAGGCATAATATTAGATAATTCATTAATAAAAATATGACTTCTAGAAAAAATTACACAATATATTGTTGCTTGAAAAATGATACTTAACTCCATATTAAATATATATTATTGAATTTTAATAAAAAAAAATCTTTGTTTTTTTTTACAAATCTGCATCCAAATCTAAAATGAACAAACAAAATATTAATATAAAAAACCAAACATTAAATAATTATGAAATTTAAACAATTTTAAAATCCGTAAAAAAATATTGAAAATATTATAAACTAATTTTAAATTCAATAACCATGTTCGAAATGTTCCCTTTATCTCTCCGCTCTCCTCAATCCTAATTATAAATACCTCCTTCAACTTTTAAGAATAACTCCACCGTTTTTAGTATATAAATTATCACTCTGTTTATATCATAATATTGTTAAAATTTTGTGCACCGAAAAATATTGTGTCATAACCAAAACGTGTAATAAAGTGATGTAAAAAATACGATGTGTGGTCATATGTATTTATTAAAAAAACACTCTCAATTAAGTCATAAAACTATGTAATTTCGGCGTTCAACAGTATTAACGCATTAATAAATAATAATTATTTAAAATGAACTTCCATCAAGAGATTTCAGTTAAATCATTTGATTATCTTATTGACGCATTAAGTTTATCAAAAAAACAATTAATGTTTGTTTTATTGAAGTGAAATGTTTTGCATCGCTAAGACATTATCAAATTAATATCGTGTTGATAATATTCTAGCAAATCTCACATTAACTATTTTCCATTTCATATTTAATATTTCCATCTTGAGTCCAAACCGGTTCAAACCGGCACACGTCTGTCTCGGGACATCACTTATCATAGAAAACATGATGAGATATTGATGATGCTAGGATGCGTGACTGTGAGGGAAGATGCGTGTTACAAAGGAGGTAGAAACAAGGGCAAGGTGCCTTTAGATGGGGAATATGCATTACGCATTTAAATTCGCTCGATAAGTACTGATTACTTCAAATGACGTAACACGTGACACACTCTTCCTTAGAACTATTTCGTTCCGTTTAGATCGTTAACGTGTTTTTAATTTATCATTTTGTAGAATCGCTCTTTACATCATTACAGCGGGAGCCAAATCTATGTAAAGGGTATAGCTATCAAATTGATTCCAATGACATGTGATAGGAAGCTAATCTATCGTCATAAAACAGAAACATCTTTTCGGAAAAGGCGAATCATTGTGTAAATATTGACCATCATTTCGAAACCAAAAACTTTTTTTTTGCATATAGCAAATAATTCCCAAAAATTAAAGAAATTAGAAAAATTTGAAATTTTAAAGGCAAAGAAATGTTAATTGTATGTTATAAATAACCAAATTCCAACATATTCCCCATTAGTATATAATACATTAAAAACTTTTCTCCTATATGGTACAATCTAGCAAAAAAATAATAATACTACCTTCAACTTTGTCAACTTTCTTATTAATTTAATCTGCTTCCTTTTATTGTTTATCGTCTATAATTTATTATGTGTCATCGTTTTTGACTCTATATTATGTGTAATTGTTCCTTCTAATTACTGTTTTATTATTATTATGATTATTATTTTTTTATTATTATTATATTTTACACCTTTAATATTTTTTCCTATAAATAGTAACTAACCGTTCTTTTAATTAAAATAATTACGTACCTAACTCAACTCCAGCAAGATTTTCAAAGCAGCTAGAGGATTATCAGGTAAATTTGTTGTAAACATATTTATAAAATGGTGTTTGGAATTGATTAAGTGATGGTGAAGGTTTGGTTTTGTATCACATTCTTTGTACTTCGATATTTTTTATACAAACAAACAAACAAACAAAAACCATCACGCCGTTTCCCCATAGGGGTTGGCAGAGAGAATGGACCGCCACACTACTCTATCCTGGCACACCTCTCTAGCTTCCTCCACATTCATACAGCGAGTCATACGCGTCGATTCTTCCGACTTCTAACATGACCAACCTTTAAAATTTGATTAATTTGGTCATGCCATGTTTTCCTCATTTTTTTTTTGGGAATTTAAACGCTGTTTTTTTCAGTTTTAAGTTTATTTATCTAGTCATGTTTCAAAGGTTTTACATATTTATAATCAAGAGAACGAGAGTTTATATCGTTCTCCCGATGATGAAGGTGTAAAACTTTCGAAACCTGTTGTGAAAATTAAAATGAAAAGTGAAAAAAAAAACAGTTTAAGTTTATCAAAAATTCAAACAAATTTTACATGTCAGCCACGTGCGGAGTCGCCATGCGTGCATGGCATGATGTATAAATGTTGTGGATACAGAAAAAGTATGAAAGAAGAGTATAGTGTAGCTGAATATAATTTCTGCATTTTTAGTGGAAATAGCGTGATTGTGAGTTAATTAGTAATATAGTTATTTGGGTATAATTTGTTTAATATCTTATTTGAAATCTGTAAATATGGTTTCCGTTAAAATGAAGTTAGGCCAATAATCGATGAGGATGCCGTGTCCGGTACCAGGAGTTGGCCTCCCAAATAATATCCTGGCCAAATATTTGTTGTATCCCACTCTTCTCTCGGGGCTGTGATTAGGGCCTAATTAGCACCTCGGCCGGCCCTGGGGCGAGAAGAATAATAATTGTTACAGCAACACGCCATTGGCCCGGACTAGGACAGAATATTACATCTAACATTTATAGTTTTTTTTAGAGGCTTACAATACATATTCAAAATGAAAAAAAAAAATATTAAAATAATGTTAATGTCTATGAAATTGGCTTTATTTAATATTTAATTTTATGCCAATATTGTTTAAATATGATTTCGGGCATATGAGCGCCACGGCTAGCTCGAATGAAGCGCAATCGTGAAATCCAATTTTCGACAATTCTGTGTGGATGCGTATTATCCAATAGAGTATACGTGGTGCGATAACTTGCTCGGATGGACGATTATGTCGACCGTAAAATGCACAATAAGTTTGGCGAACCGAACAATGATTTTCAAAATAAATTTGCATAATTTGCAAGCGTTGTTCTGACATCAGTCTATTTATGATAAAATGGCAAAACGTACTGACGACAAATCAGCTTTCAACTGTCAAATTGATTGTCTGTAGAATCAATGTTGCTAGTTTAAAAACCAAACATCTAAAAAAAACACCCTATATTACAGTACAATTTAGCTATTTAAAATATTTATATAATTATTGTTTTTAATTGAAATTTCTTTATAGAAGTTCATTTTAAATAGAGAAAACAAAAAAAAAACTTTATTATTATGTATTTAGTGTGCTTCCACCCCGAAACCGGTCGAACATAAACACAAGTGGAAGCACACTAAATACATAATAATAAAGAAATTATGCATATTTTTTTTTTGTTTTCATTATTTAAAATATTTGTTTTATTTATTTACGTCTTTCACACATATTCCATAAATAAATCCTATTTTCTATTTTCACAAGCTTTCAATTGCTATATCTTTTGCGATTCTACTTTATTCCTTCTAAACTGTATCTCTTCTAATGACTACATTTTTCACGATAGTGAAGCTACCCTCAGAATGCACTACATTGTGTACTACTATTTGTATGTAGTACATAGATTAATTATATTTCTTCTTTCTTTTAATTATTCATGAATATCTTAATTGTCTTATGTTTTATATTACTGTATTGTTCATTTTATTTACATGTATTTTTTTTAATTGTAATCATAAACGCTTGAGAAATGTCTGTAAAGTATATGATTTATTTTAATAAATTTAATCTAAGTGAATCATAGTATAAAACGGTGATATGCAAGTATACTCGTATATAATACAATTACGAATAAAATAGTTTGTGAAAAATTTATAAACTGTTAAATTTACAATACTGTTATAATATCCCTAATTTTCACTAAACACTTGTTGAGAGAATGTCGCGACAGCAGTTTTCCCAACCGATATTGGTATCATCAGGTGTTACAAACAACTAAATATACAAATTGAAAGATTATTTCTAGAACAAAAACTCATTAGTATGATTAGTCATAATTAAAATTAAGTATACGAAAACTGTTCACAATTTTACAAACTTATAAAATCAACTGATTTTTCCAACATTCCTACGTGGCCGACATTCAATATTTATTTTATTTGATCGTACTATATTTTCCTCGGTCTTCCTCTATTCATGTTTAGATTGTTAACATATACTTTTTAACCATTCTTTCTTCATTTATTATTTCCTTGTGTCCAAACCATCTTAATCTTTTTATTATTCTGTTTATAACACTTTTATTCCCACTGCATTTACTTCTAATATTTGCAATATCTAATTTTCAATTAAGTTCATTTATTTATTTAAATATATCCAAAGAATTATAGAATTATTTTTCAATACACTTAAGAAATAAGTAGGAGATACACAATAATATGTAATGTATAATTAAATAATAAAAAGAGCGAGAAACATAAGATACATGACAAGTAATTAAATGAATATACAATTATAATAAAGGCAGTGCTTCCCTCAGGTGAGCTACACTATCACAAAATACGTCAATCTGCGAGGTGACACAATTTAGCAAAGATATTGCTCTACCTACCGGCATAACCATTGGTAGGTTGGTTCTACATCGCGGGAGATAAAACAATCTATGGCCTTTGAATTATTGATGCCTTTATTTTATATATGTATATGTGAAATTAAATGATGAATATAATAAAAAAATGATACAAATCTTTTTAACTAACTAACTAACTAACCATCACACCGTCTCCCCGAAGGGGTAGGCAGAAAGAATGAACTGACACACTTTTCTTTCCTGACATTTTTTAACATTCATACATCGTGTCATGCACGCGCGTAGATTTCTCTGACTTCTGACATGGCCGACACTCAATATTTGATTTATTTGATCGTGCCACGTTTTCCTCGGTCTTCCTCTATTTCTGGTTCCATTTACATCATTAACATATAATTTTTTTACCATTCTTTCTTCATTCATTCTTTCCATATGTCCAAACCATTTTAATGATCCTTTCATCATTTTGTTCGTGACACCATCATTCGCATGCCCATTCACTTATTATATTATTCAATATTAATATAAGAATCTTACATATGAAGACTTAACTATCTATATATATATAAATGTATGTTTGTGTGTCTGTCCATGATTTTCTCGAAAATTACTGAACCGATTTCGCTGAAAATTCACAGTTTGTTTTTATTTTTAATTTTTAATATTTTTTAACTCTCTAATGCGGCTCAGCCGTATTGGAACAAAGATGGCCGGATCCGAATTCGGACGCCCTCGAAGGAAATTATAGTGGAATTAATGAATTTAATAAACCATTTAGGCAGGCAGGTGGCGATCCGGAGCACATAGATCCATGGTAAAACAGTGCCAAACGCCATTAAACACGAGTTATTTATTATCCTCTTACCCCATCTTGCGCCCTCTTCAATCCTACACCTCCCTCTAATATTTCATCTTTTAATCAAAACGAAGAAAAAAATATCCAAGACGAATATTAAAACCAATGAAAAGTCGGCGTTCTAGAAGTTTTTATTATTTTATTATTATTTTAACTTATTGAAAGTTAAGGAATTAACACAGTGGAATTCCATAGTAATATACTTTCGTTACTTTGTATAATCCAAAAAAGTACATTTAAACCATTATTTTTTAATAAAAAATATTAAAAATACACGACATGTTTCGGAGGATACCTCCATCTTCAGGTGTATAAATATAACAAAAACTAAACAAAGAAAGACTAATAAAAAACGCATTTAAAATTCGATACAATATTTCAAATTTAAAAATTAATCTGGGCTATTTGTTATAAGTAGGTACCTACTAACAATTATTTTTTGACAGTAAGAAATAATAATTAATAATACATGATGATAATACAATTTAGAAAAAAACATACATTTGAAAAGACATATTTATTAGTCTTTCTTTGTTTAGTTTTTGTTATATTTTTACATCTGAAGATGGAGGTATCCTCCGAACCATGTTGTGTTTTTTAATATTTTTTTTTTTTAAATAGCGGATTAAAAAAAGTTTTTTAATTTCCAAAGAACATTATTGTTTTGTTGAATCGCTCTTTAAATTATTACTGCGGGAGCCAAATCGATGTAAAGGGTAAGCTATCAAATTGATTCTCGTGATATGTGATAGGTAGCTAATCTATCGCCATTTCATTGTCAGATGAATTCTTCACCAGACCAAAGAGAGTGTAACAATCACACTGCCATCTCCGGGAATCAAACCCGGGACCTATGATGTGGCAGTAAAAGCACTTACCACTCGGCCACGAAGGTCGTCGATTATGAGAATGACATGTTTCGCCTTGCTGTGGTATTATCAAATGCACAGGGATCCTATTTTAATTTTACTTATGATGCAATCATCTGCCTTACGTTTCTTCCTTATACGTTCAGGGGATAAATACTCTTGACTTTGGAAAGTATCTTGTCTTCCTAATGTTGAACCATCACAAATGCGTTCCTGGTATTATGTAATATGTATATAATATTTGACCTGTACTTAATAGATACCTGAAACATTTATGCTGTTTGTCATGACTTTTGAGTAAATAAAAGTTTATTTACTCAAAAGTCATGACAAAGAGCATAAATGTTTAAGGCATCTATTAAGTACAGGTCAAATATTATATACATAGTCCAATTCTTCTTTTTAAGAATTGGACTAAGCTGGGCAGCTTTCGGAAACATGAGTGACATCCTTAAAAACCGGAAAATACCGATCAACCTGAAACGAAAAATCTATGAAGCCTGCGTTCTGCCAGTTGGTACTTATGGTCTTGAAACTGGTACATTGTCCAAACAAAGTGCCGAGAAACTACGAGTGACCCAAAGAGCCATGTTAGGAATAAGCCTAAGGGACAGAGTCAGAAACGGTACGGTGAGAGAAAAAACAAATGATTTGATTTGATTTAAACGTAACTCGTGAAAATATGTCTACTCTTAACTTCTCGTCCATAGATAAGGGTAGGCACTAGAACTCCATTATGTACTCCCATAGTACTCGTGTTCATTTAAATGTTAAAGTGTAATTTAAGTCTGTCTTGACGAGAACGTAACAGTGCTATGCCCTGGAACAACGGTAACTAGCATCTCCTTGTGGAAAGCCAGCGTGGGTGCGGGCACTACAGTCGAGATGGAGGCGTCTCAGATCACGAGGGACTTAGGTTTAGAGACGAGAGCGTGTGGAGTAAAGAGATCGAGAGGGAAGAGTTGAGCACAAACGGGATATGGGCGGATACCACGCCCACCAGACACTAAATGCCGTATTAAGCACCTTCTACTAATTGCCTGCCCTGGCAGATCAACAAAGATTTGATATTCTAGAGCAAATATTATTATTTTTTTTACTATTGGTAATCTACAACTCACATTAATTAATCATTTAGATTTGTTATTATATAGAGAGGCAATGAATGTTCTTATCCCGACCCTAATATATGAAAATGAAGCATGGAAATATGAAAGAGTGTCAAATGCAAATATAAGATACAGATAATTGTATTATAAGTAAAATAAAAAAAAGGATCCCTGTTGTGGTTTGGACATATGGAGCGAATGGACGAGAGAAGAATGGTTAAAGTGTTGTTGATGGTTGAGGTATTAGTTTTGTAAAACTGCATTATTAATTTATAACAGTAAACACGATTGTTTAGTGGTTTTACTTGGATTTAATTTATATAAATTATTTGTGACAAATTTGTTTCGCCTTGCGAGGGCATTCTCAAACTCCTTTTTTAATGATTAACCACTAAATAATCGTGTTTACTATGACAAATTTAAAATGGTTAAAATGTTGTATATAAACTGTGTGAGTGGAAAGAGAAGTCGTGGAAAACCAAGGAAAGCATGGCATGACCAAATGAATCAAATGAATAGTTGCAGTAAAATAGGCACTAAGTACCAAAAAAAAAAAATACATAAAAAACTGTATGCAGTTTCGTTCAAATAGTTCATATAGAACAAAACTGCATACTTAGTTTTTTTGCATTTTTTTTTGGTACTTGTGCCTATTTCACTGCAATCATTCAAATACTGTAAAGCGGCCACATTCGAAGACGGAAAAATCGATGAGCGTGCATGTAACGATGTATGAATGTGGAGAAAGCTAGAGAGGTCGAGACAGAACGGTATGGCAGTCCATCCTCTCTGCCTACCCCTTCAGAGAAACGGCGTGATAGTAAGTTAGTTCTTCTGGGCTGCCAAAAGATGGAAGCGAGTTGCCGAAACCGGTCGAAGCCACAAACATTAGTTGATTTTAACTCAATATAGGTACATTATAGGTCTATGCCTAGATACTTGAAGGTCCTGACCTGTTTTATTGGTTGATTTTCTATAACCAGATTACATGTTTTGGGTGTGTTGGTAGTTTTGAAAAAGTTGTCCATGCAATAAAATGAGAACCTTCTTTTGTAACGGTAATCTAAACCTGAAACTCCGACAAAAAAAAGTTAAATGTGTTCGACTATGTGGAGGTGAACCTTAAATTTTAAAAGTGATGGAAGTGGACCGATAGGGTAAGTAATGCAAACGTACTGCAGAAAGCCAGAGCCAATAGAGAGCTGTTGTCAAGTGTAAAAATTAGAAAAGTCTTATATTCGGGTCATGCGCTAAGGGAAGAAAAGTACCACCTCCTTCGACTTATGTCAATGGGTAAAGTGGAGGGACGTCGGGGAGTTGGTAAAAGGCAGCTGTCATGGCAGCGGAACATCAAGGAGTGGACAGGAATAACAAGAGGTCAGAACCTGTTCCAATTGGCGCAGGATAGAGATGCCTTTGTCATAGTGATCGCCAACGTTGGGGGGACCTGACACGGCACCGAAAGAAGAAAAAGATGTATATCTACAAGTAAGTATCCTCTTGGGCATGCTGGGGACCAATAGTTTGCAGATAAGAAGAGATGGGTGCGCACTTACCCATTTCTTCAGACTTATCAGGGGATCTATCTTATCTTGGAGGCTATCCATCTTTATGTTCCAGATGGTTATCTTCGACAGCGTCAGAACAGACTGTTTTATCTCCCAGCATGCAGAACCAACCTGCCTCTGGTGATGCCGGTGAGGAGAGCAATCAAACTGCTGAACATGATTGACGGAGATCGACGTCTTTCATATTCGTGAAAGTACGTTCAGAAGACCAATACTCTTGACTTTGGAGAATATCTTGTATTCCTAATCTCGAACCATCTCTCATGCGTTCCTGGTATTATATATTTTTGTGTTTTACCTGTTCTCAATAGATGCCTTAAACTTAAATTGGTGTTTGAAATATCGTTTGAGAAAATAAATTGATTTGATTTGATTTGAAAGTAATATCTCAAAAATTCATCGCGATTTATTCATTTGCTGACCCTTAATCGACCATAATCGTCATATGAGGAAATGAAAGGCAGTTAGCAAATTGTATACAGGCACAAATCTTCGATTCGTGTCTTCGGAACATCGTCCGGGAAACCTTTCATCATTGTTCTATTATGTTCCACTAGAAGAGTAATCGTTTGAATAAGGAACGGCGAGAGTGGGAGGGAGGGGGCCTCCCCCCCAGCCCAACCACCCCAAGCTACGTGCCTAATAACAGGAATGAATCTCTTTGTGTTTTTAATCCGAGCACAGGAGTTTTATAGCCATCGCATGATCCGGTCTTATAAACGCTAATCTAAGTGATTGTAGTGTTTTTAAAAAATTATATTACCAGCTCATTGTTTCCTATTTTCTCTTGAGGCACAGTCCCGTATTAGAAAAGAGCCTTAACTATACAGACAATAAATTTCTAACATGAAAAATACATTTACTGTTTCTTGAACAATTAATATGAAAGAAAACGTCTGTCTTCTAGAAGTTTTATTATATTTTAGATGGAATAACATATTTCGCCCTTCCAAGTCATTATCATAATCATTTTCGTCTGTCAAGCATTGTCAAAAAGTCATTTCCATAAACTGTAATAAAATTTCTAGAAAACAGACGTTTTCATTCGTATTGAAAATCTTCTACAATTGATAAAATTCATTAAAGTTTCTAAATCACGTTTTTAAACCGAAATATCAATTTAAGTTTTAGCAAGATGCGAGTACATTTCACAATTATCGGTTTTATTTTAATAATAATAATTAAATTTTAACTATTTTCACTTTTGTCTTCATTAGGACAACGACTGATTTCACCAAGCTAGCTGGTATCGACAGACTGGTGAAACTGTTACAAACGGACTCCTTATACATGATTCTATACAAAAATAATTTTAAAATAATTATGTAAAATGAACAGATTTTAAATATGAAAATTTAAGCTATTTAACATAAAATGTTTCTGTTTTCAGTAGTATAATGGAATTTAAATTTATCACTGTTGACTTGAATTTAAATATACAAAATATGTTATATATTCGTTTGTTTGGCACCCCCTTTTAGTTTTTCCATCCATTAGTCCATGTTTGAGATTATTTTAATAACACTGTTAATTACTTTACCGGTCCTGGTTGGGTATATAATATTTAATAAGTAATTCAATGAATAATTAAAATAATCGAAAATCACCCTTGGCGACCAGTCACCAGTAAAATAATCTCAGAGGGAGGGGCAATCTTTATCAAATATATAATATCCCTCAAAGGCCGTACTGTTATCGGGTGGTTTAGTTAATTTTATACCACTTTTGTGAACGACATCAATAAATTCCACCGGCACGCCTCCTTAATTCCTTATTACACAAGTGTTATACTAAATTATATAGAGAAAAAACATAAATATAGTATTTAAATTGTTTTGATGTTAATGGGTGAAGGGTTCACAACTTCTTGTAATCAACGTACAAAAGAGTTTGCAATCACGTAAAAATAAGTTTTAAGAACACTTACAAACTCTTCTACAGGGTATTTTTATAGGGACGCTCCATTTTTAATCTCTCGTGCAGAATGTCCATCGTGGCGTGCGCTGTGTGATGTTGTCTGTATCCATATCATCCAGCTAAAGCCACAAGAGTCTCAAATTTATGCATTAAACGACTTATAGTGGACTCTGCAGGACGGCCATAAATTCCATAAATTAGCAAATAGAGCACTGATTTTGATAATAAATTTTAACAATTTCAACGCGTTGTTGAAGCGTGTAGCGTTCTATGGTGAAATGTCAAAACTAAATAAGTATTTTTGTCAAATTTTATAGCTATCGCTTTGCCAAAATGGCATCCCTATTAAAAAAAACCTTTGACCACCAGGATACACCACCTGCAGCAAAGCTACATAAAGTCATTGAATGTCCTTTAAATTAATCTATTAAATTAACAATATTACATAGACATTCATTAATCGGTGTTGGACTTTAACATATATACAACTTCCAAACATTTGTCAGACATGGTCATACAAAGGGTGGAATGGGGAATGTTGTAATTACATAAAGCGTACGCTTAACCCATCCAATGACAGGTCATAAGTCCTGTAAACACCTTGATCAACCATATTCAGTTTCCAATTTGCATCTTTGTCTCTATTGAGATACAATTAAATCATGAATTCATTAATCATTCATTCATTTCTCGGCGCTACATCCCGGTGTGGGACTTGGCCTCCTCCACAACAGTCCTCCACTGACTTCTGTCTCTGGCCATCTCTCTCCATTCTCCAGCTCCTTCCATTTTCTCCCAATCTTCTTCCACGCAATCCGCCCATCTTTTCCTCGGTCTGCCTGTTGGTCTCCTTTCGCGGGCACCCATCTGGATATAATTCTCTGGCATTCTTTCCACATGGCCAACCCACCGTAGGCGTTGAGACATACAGAATCTTACTACTGTTATTACATAGACAGGTTGTATTATTTCATTTCAAAGCTTGAGCGCTCATAATGAAAAATCCCTTTTTATTCCTAATCACTTTGTGTTGTGAATTCACATTTGAATAACTTTTTGAAAATATTGTATTTTTACAAAACTTTTTGCACTTTTTACAAACATGTTTTAGGACACAGAAGCCCATCATCAATGTAGAAACTCAAAATTTCATTTTGAACAAATTGATTTAGGAAGTCGATAATAAACTTTAACTCTGTAATTAATTTGTTGGATGCTATACGTAGCTGTCAACTTACTAGCATCCTGCAAATTGAATTTATGTTAATCTAAAAAGCTTCAAATAAAATGCATAGACCGTTCACAATGGAGTTCTATTTTCAATGTATGGAAACGAAGCATGGAACTAGCATAAGAAAGATGAGACCGGAATAAATGCGGTACAGATGAGACTCCTAAGACGTATGTATGGAAAACGATGTATTTTCGAAGAATTTCAAATACTGATAGGTATAATTGCGGTACAGATGAGACTCCTAAGACGTATGTATGGAAAACGATGTATTTACGAAGAATTTCAAATACTGATAGGTATAAGGAAGGAATGTAGAGCGGAAGGACGTATTATCAGTGGCGGTACTCCCATAGAAGCCCAGAAGCCCGGCTTGCGTAAGGAATTTTGAATCAAAACATCTTCTGGCTTACAGAGGTTCAAGCTCTTATGGCTATTCCTCTAACGTCTGATGGGAACATTGTTGGAAGGTGATTTGGTGGGTTGTTGGTTTATGTTATGGGATGATAACTTTGATTTGGGGGTTTTGATTCAATTTTTTTTACGCAAGCCGGGCTTCTGGGCTTCTATGGTAGTACCGCCACTGCATTATTAGCAAAATTATGAAAGGATTACTGAATTAGTTTGGACATTTGGAACACATGAAGGAAAAAAATTTAACAAAGTATACGTTAACAGTGTGAATGAAGTACGAAGTTGTAGAAGACCGAGGAAAGATTTGCATGACCAAATTAATAAAGGTTTAAAGGTCGGCCGTCTTAGAAGCCGGAAGAATCGACGTGCGTGTATGAACGTACTCGTAGATAATTCTAAAGTGGTGTTTCAAGATCGAGTAGTGTGGCGGTCCATTCTCTACGCCTACCCCTTCGGGGAAACGGCGTGATGGTTTGGTATTGTATGTAGATAATTATTTTAGCTCCAAGATTTTAGGAATTCAACCGGCCTTAGATACGTACTATTTCGTGTGGCTGCGAATGTCTAAAGACATCATTTTAGCAAAATTAGATATATTTTATAACAGTCTTCTGAAAATATAATATTACATTCTTCTTTTTTTTAATACTTTAGTTGGCGGTGTTTTATAATGAATATTAAGCTAATTTTACCGTTAACATTTATAACACTGTTATGATATCACAATTTATTTGTATTCACTGAGAGTGTCGCGACAGCTGTTTCGCCAACCGATGTTGGCATCATCAGGTGTTACAAAAAACTCTGTTTAATTTTTTGTAACATCTGATGATGCCAACATCTCAGTGAATAAAAATAAATTGTCATATCATAACAGTATTATAAATCTTAACAGTAATAATGTTGAAGAATCATAGTGTTTCGGCCAAAACAATGGACTATTTAAAAATATGTCTTATTCTGAATTATTACTTCTTCTTTCCTTAGTGTAGATCGTGCGATCTGTTTATACAGGATATCAATTTTCTTTCTGTGATGTAGACGTCCAGATTCCTAACTATCTCTTTGATGGTCGACGGTCTTCTGTAGTCTCGTGCATTATGATCTCAGGGATCCTCGCTGGATCCATTCTCTCGACGTAGTCTCTGCCTACTCCATCTCAATATGTCATCAATTTTGAAGTATCTATGAATCTCTTCATTGGGTATCCTATCTCTAAGGGTTCTACCCACGATAGGTTGTAACGTCATTTGATCAATTACGTAGTGATAAAAAAGACATTGCTAATTAATTGGAATATAAAAAATAAATGTTTGGCTAAAGATCAGTAAATAAAAATAAATATGAGAAACCCTTCGAAAAATATCATCTATCGCCGCTGGAAAAAAATCGTCATCGGGTAGGTACTTCAAACAAAATTTATGCGATTCTTAAATTTGATTTAAAAAGAATTCGTATTTTGATCCCGGTATTGTTGGCAGAGGAAAAGGGCACATTGAATGGCACTTCCTCGAGCTTATTCCTTCCTGCCCGGGAAAGCGGAAGTGGCCTGACCGGAAGTGCCGCCCACATTTCCCGCCGAAACTTCCCGCCCAAACACTAAATTAAATTTATGGCCCTTATTTATACCTTCCCCAAGCTCGCAGTTTGGTTAAAATGTGTTGTTTTTTACCCCTCCAGGCCTGAAGGTAGTCACACATTTTCTATAAACACTTCACTTCTGTTCGAATGGTCAACGAAACTATTTTTCTTAAAAATATATAATTTCTATATAGTATAAAATGCAGATATTGGAAGTGAATACAGAGAGAGTGAAATCATAATGGACAAAATAATTAAAAGTTCACTTAGACGGTTTGGATACATAAGGATTTTTTTTCTTATAGAATTATTATTATTGCAGGCTTCATCGATTACGAAAAGACATTTGATTACGAACTGATGAAAATGCTCAAGGCCTGCAATATTAATCCTAAGGACCAAAACATTATTAAGAATCTCTACTGGTATCAAACTGCGGAGATTAGACATGGAAATGAGAGTACAGATGAAATAGCTATACGCAGAGATGTTCGACAAGCCTGCATTTTGTCACCTCTATTGTTTAACTTGTAGTCCAATCAAGTCTTCCAATGTATAGAAAACTCCAGCCTGGGAGTGAAGGTTTAGAGCTCTTTAGATCATTACAGTGAGAGCCAAATCGATGTAGAGGGTGTAGTCTTCCATAATACTCCATAAGTAAGTAAATCCAGAAGACGTAGGATTTAAGAGACTATGACTATACATCAAATTAAATGTGTACTATCAATCACATATTGAATGGTTAGACAGAAAGTATTACAGAGTAGAAACAACTTTAATAGCGTTCTTTCTTTTATTGTTAACAGGGGACTTAAAAGGGTTATACACCCGTCGCGTCGAGTGAAAACAGAAAAAGGGTAAATGTAAAAATTTTCTTTACTGCTTCGTGCGCTTCTATTGTGGGAAAAATAAATACCCCTAAGAAAGGAAATGTTAATAAACTAAAATAACAAGGAGCTGTAGCGGCTCTCTGGCTAATTCTAGAAATACAATCGTCTTATTTATTACTATTTCGTTTCTACGAAAATACGAGACGTCACAAATATTGTAGGTCTTTACTTACGTAAATAGGTAGATGCCATTTGGCACATGAACGATTAACATCTTTACGAAGGCCTGACACACACACACACACACACACACACAGGGGTAACCAGAGAGAATGGACCGCCACACTATTCAATCCTGACACACCTCTCTATATTCTTTTATGCCCCAAATATATTTTTTTTTATGCCCCGAATTGCCGCACAGAGGCCCTTCGAACTTCTCCTGTATTGAAAGCGATTCGTCTCTTAAATGAGGTTGCAGAAGAGATAGACCTCTTTGGATGCAATTATGGCGAATTCGTAAATACCCTTATGATAAAGGCAGCAAGCAAATAACTGGCTTTTCCTATTCGTAAGGTTCTATGTATATTTCCTTTGATATTCTTTTTTTTCACCCTTTACATCGATTTGGCTTGCGCTGTAATGATGTAAGGAGTCTTTTCAACAAAATAATAATAATAATTCCCCCACATTCATACACGCATGTCGATTCTTTCAACTTCTTACATGACCAACCTTTAAAATTTTATTAATTTGGCCATGCCATGTTTTCCTTTGTCTAAATCGACTACGTACTAGATGCGCTTCATATGTCCGAACCAACGCAGCGATCCTTTCATAATTTTATTTATAATACCTTCTTCCGCCCTACATTCCTTTATTCTATCAGCATTTAAAATTCTGTCGTACATCGTTCTATCCCACATACGTCTAAGGGACCTTATCTCTACCGCATTTATTCTGCTCTCATCCTTCTCCAGTTCCATGCTTCGCTTCCATACATAAGAGTTAGGACCAGAACTCTATTGTGAACGGCCATTTTCGCTTTCATTAATAAATTCTTGTTTTGAATAACTATTTTTAAAGCTCCATTGACTTTGTTACCCGCAATAATCCTTCTTTCGATGTCAATATCCGTTCAGCCATCTGCTGTGAACATTATACCTTTAATGTATTAGTTTTCTGATGCTTCCCAAATTTGTACTCGTATAACCATACAGCAGGTGATTTAAACCCATTACAGATTACAAGTTTTTAGCTTATGATTCTGATGACATGTGATAGGTAGCTAATCTATCGCCATTTTATTGTCACGGGAATTTTACACCAGACCTAAGACAGTGTGACAATCACACACCCATCACCGGGAATCGAACCCGACACCTTCGATGTGGAAATTATGGTTCTTGCCACACTGCCACGATGCTCGTCGTTTATATAGTCCTTTTTATTGTAGAATATGGATCTGATTTTGAAAGAGAGTCATCATCTTGGGAAGTGGAACACCAGCTATCTTTCCATCTATTTGGCGGTCTTCCCGGCTGGCGATGTCCCATGGGTATATTATTGGTAACCACAGGGGAATTCTGGCACCGTCTATCCTATCACATGGTGTCTCCGGTACCACCGTCTTTTACTATCCCACCTCACAACGTCTACTGTTTGACAGGTCTCCCTTATTTCAGGGTTTCTAACCCTGTTCCTAAGAGTCCTTCCTAACATAGTTGCTTTACTCTCATCTCGGATATCTGACACAGATTTTGAGAATTCAGACCTTGCCATCTATGAGCAAGTACTTTTTCCTCCATATTGCGATCTTTAAGCCGGCGAATAGTTCTATATGTAATATAATTGACGACCCTCGTGGCCGAGTGGTAAGTGCTTTGACTGTCACACCGAAGATTCCGGGTTCGATTCCCGTGGGATTGTCATACTGTCTTAGATCTGGTGAAGAATTCACGTGAAAATAAAATGGCGATAGATTAACTACCTAACCGCACATGTCACAAGAATTAATATGATATGATAGCTTTACCATTTACATCGATGTGGCTTACGCTGTAATGATGTAATGAGCGATTTAACAAAATAATAATAATAATAAACTATTCATAGGTTGTGCCTTAGCATGACGAAATATGTCATTCCCATCAAATATAATAAAACTTTTAGAAAACTGATTTTCACTCTATTTTTCATCTGTACTTATATTTGAAGTCTCTAAAACTTCGCTGTCTACGATAATTTTATATTTAAAATAATAAATTATTACACTAGTTTTTTCGTTCATACAAAAAATTTAAGTGTAAAATTTTTTTTTTTTATTTGTTCAAATGACAATTTGAATTATATCTTTAATA
Organism: Lepidostoma basale; assembly: GCA_022606425.2. NCBI lineage: Eukaryota > Metazoa > Arthropoda > Insecta > Trichoptera > Lepidostomatidae > Lepidostoma > Lepidostoma basale. Next base: position 366,623 of record JAHDVF020001598.1, on the reverse strand, counting down.
TTGTTTTAAAGTTCTTGCTGGTGTTGGTTTGTTTTAAATGCCTAATTGTTGTTAATTTAAAAAAACAACTGTGGATACGTGGAACATAAATTAAGTAGACAATATGTGCACCATCTACAAATAACATTTTGTGTTACATTATTTTTATTTTGTTATTTTATTTTAGAATTTTTTGTGGATGTTGGACGATCGAAGTATGCGGGGGAGATGCCGATTGGTGGCGATAAGGATCACAACACATCACACTGCGTCTCCCGCGGGGCGAAAAGAGAAGAATAGAGTGCTACATCGGTTAAAATGTGGCAGTCCATTCTTTCTGCCTGCCCTTTCGGGAGACAGTTAGTTAGTTAGTTAGTTAGTTACAAATTGGCTTTTAATTTGAGTATGGAATATGATGTAAAATATGTGTTTTTTATTATAATAATGATTTTTTATGAACATTGCGCTGTTTTCTTTCCCCACTTTTGTGTTTATTTTTCTCGTATTGGTGAAAGTGAAAATAAAAATTTAATCCATATAACAAATTGACATTATTGAATTCCAGTGCTAACGCCTCAAGTTTATAAAATATTATAATAATCATATTTATTAATAAAAATGCATTTTGTTACTGTAATTGTATATATTTAATGTGATTAATGGCATTGCATATCCTTGGAAACTTTTCATCGTGTTGTTTTTTTTAATTTAATGTATAATTTGGGGTCCTCATTAGTAAGACTGATTGAATGTTGTATAAAATATAATTAATACTATTAAATTAAATTGAAAAAAGTTTTAAACACATGATTCATGGAGGAATCGCATTTATGCCGCGAGGCGCAGTTTGGGACCACTGCACTTCTTTCTTATTCTCAGTCGTATTCCTCATGATTGAGGGTCGTGTCCATCCTGTAAACTATTGACCATGGCACGCCATGCTCCCCTGTCACCCGTCAGTCTCCAGGCTGCAGCTAATGAGATACAAATCAGATCCCTGATTTGATCGGACCAGCGGCTCGGTGGTCGTCCACTTTCCTTCCACTTTGACCGTGATGATTCCACTTTGACCATGAGGGAAAACGTTGTATGATAGAATACCGAACAATGAAATAAGAAAGAAATATAAGGCAGATGACTGCATCATGGATAAAAATGATCCCTGCGATGGTTTGGACATATGGAACGAATGGATGAGAGTAGAATGGTTAAAACGTTGTACACAAGACTTTTCTTCTTTCATTCTTCTTTTGCTAGTTCCATGCTTCACTTCCATACATAAGGGTCGGCACAAGAACACCTTTATGCACTGTCATCTTAGCTTTTTTGGATAAGCTTTTGTTTGCGATGACAACTTTAAGTGCAACATTTACTCTGTTGCCTGCCCCAATCGTTCTTTCGATATCCTTCTCCACAATCCCATCCTTTGTAAACATAGTTCCTATATAAACAAATTCATCCACTTTTTCCAGATTTTCACCGTTTACAGTAATGTTGCAGACTGTCATGTTTCCTTCTTTTTCGAAAATCATTATCTTGGACTTATTCACATTCATCATCAAATCGTATCGCTTTGCATACCTCATACATAGGTACTAGTCAGGCATACTAGACATTTTCGTATAAAATACGAATGTGTGATTCTCTGTGTATGATAGAGTGTCTAATGAAAATATAAGAAGTGAATGCGGTGCGAATGATGATGATATGAACAAAATAATGAAAGGATCATTAAGATGGTTTGAACATATGGAAAGAATGAATGAAGAAAGAATGGTAAAAAAAAGTTTATATTAACGATGTAAATGGAACCAGAAATAGAGAAAAACCGAGGAAAACGAGGCACGATAAAATAAATCAAATATTGAATGTCGGCCATGTGAGGAGTCAGAGAAATCGACGCGCGTGCATGAAATGATGTATGAATGTTAAGGAATTGAGAGAAATATGTCAGGAAAGAAAATTTCTTTCTGCCAACCCCTTCGGGGAGACGGCGTGATGGTTAGTAAGTTAGTTAGTTAGTTACTCTCTATATTGTGGGGCCTTACTTCCACTGGACCATACATCCGTAGAAAATTTAAAAAAAAAACGTTTTCACTTTGACCATACGAAAACTCATATATGATCGGCATTAGATTATTTAATTATAGCGTGGAACATGAATTCACATAAAATATTGATACAACTTCAACCCTAATAAATTATAACAAGTAACCGTTGTTAAATGAGTGAAAATACAGTTGCACCCATTATTGAATTATAAAAGATAATCCACGAGGCAATGGTTACATCCCTTCCGTAACAAGCGGAGTACAGGCCTCCCTCCGCACCCCTTGGATTGTATAAATCACTGAAGGCACATTGCGTGGTTTGCTTCGGAGTGCCTCAGGGGTCGCGAGTTAGACCGCGCAGATAATATCTAGGGGCTGTACATTGGTACACGTTCAACCCTTATCTTTCGAGCTCATTCATTCATAATTACCCGGTGTTTTATGCTAATTATTCGCGTGATGTTTTATATTATTTGTATTGATTCTTTACTCAGCGTGTTTACGAACACTTCACGTGTTTGATGTCATTAATATTCAATAGTGTAATGTTTGTTGAAACAATGTAACTTGATTATTTTTTATGTTACTTTTATTTCGTACTCGATGTTTACATAATTTTTATCGTTGTTTAAAACGAACACTCTGGGTGAATTTCCGTGGATAATTATTAAACTTTGCATTAAATGGCTCCAGTTCACATGACGTACACTTATCTCAAACTTGATGTAATAGTAGCGAGAAGATAAGACACATCGCTCACCCTTAAGGGCAATTTACACCGAACAGTGACCGAAACCGCACCGCAGTGTCACAAACGTAGTATTGAATCTCACCGACTCGTTATCTCAAATGATATATTTTAAACTGTTAATGAATAAACTTTGTTTTTGTATCACAATTGTATTTTATTTTACGCGACAGCTGTTTCATCAACCAATGTTGACATTATCAGGTGTTACAAAAATATATCTTTTTATTATTTTTATTTATTTATTTCTTTGACACATTCACCTTGGAGTGTTATGTGTCAAACAAGTAATAATACATTAAGGTTACATTTTTATATACAAACAAATAGTAAATTTCAAAATAACATCATTGACTAACATAATTGAACAGTTTAAATAAACAAATATTTATTATATTCTTAATAATTATGTAAAAAAGAAATAGAGAAAACTAACTTATAAATATTTTTTGTGAATGGATACTTATACTTGTATACGAATACTGGATTACACACATGGTGGGTGATTAATTAATGAAATTTAATTGTATCTCAATAGAGACGAAGATGCAAACTGGAAACTGAATATGGTTGATCAAGGTGTTTACAGGACTTATGACCTATCATTGGTTGGGTTAAGCGCACGCTTATAGATTAATTACATTATAAAATCGTGAAATTCCTATAATTTTTTATTATTAACAGAGAGAAAATGATTTAATGATATAATTACAAGTTTTGATTGTGATGACAATAATACTTCTATGGTGATGGGAAATGTAAAAAATACACTAATGATTTCTATGAGAAAGTTTTCAACCAAGACAAGGTCCTGAGCAGGTGCCTTCCTCCTTCGATTCTTTAGAGAACCTCCTCATTTGTAATGTAGTCTCTCCAGGAAATTCCATTATAGTCTTCTATAGGACCACATCTCAAAAGCCTCTAGTCACGACTACTAGTATTTTTCATAAGAGCTTGTGTCATTAATAATATCGAAATTTTTTTTTCTTCACGTCTCGTGTTTCATTTAAATACTCCATACAGTACACTCTTTAGGTTTCTGCATTGGGTATACTTTAGTCAAGAGGAAAGCTAAATACAAAGTTCAAATACTGTTTTCGTCGTGGTTGAAGTACTATAGTTTGCTTTTATCTTTACGTACTTCAAAATTTGCCATATTTCAAAAAATATATTTTCAAAAATATTTTATGTATGAGAAAACATTATCAAAATGGGCATTTCGAAAAGTTTCCGAAACACAATAAAAATATTAATGATTGAAATTTTATGATATTTTATGAACCATATTTAATTATTTTTATTATAGCATAAAACTATGTATGGAAGAATTAAATGGCATAAACGCTGGTGCGAAAATGAACGATATGTCCATCAGCTGTTTGCAATATGAAGACGACGCTGTTTTAATCGCTGACAGCATGGACGAATTACAAGTCCTAGTGTCAAGAATGTACGAAGTATGCAATAAGTGTGACCTTGTGATGAACGTGTCAAAGTCTAAAGTTATGGTATTTGAAAATGAAAAATTAATGACGGATCGTGACATTATTGCGAACGGTGAGAAATTAGAGCAAGCTACCGAATTTGTTTATCTGGGAAGCATGTTTACAAGAGATGGAAGAATGGAGAAAGATATCGGAAGAAGGTTGGAGCTGGAAACAAAATAAATGGTGCACTCAGTCATTACCGCAAATATAAAAAAATGGACTGAAGCAAAGATATCATTGCACAATGGAGTTCTAGTCCCGACCCTTATGTATGGAAGTGAAGCATGGAGTTTGCAGAAGAATGATGAAATTAGGATAAATGTCGTAGAAATGAGGTCACTAAAAAGAATGTGCGGAAAAACAACGTATGATAGAATAACTAATGACGAAGTAAGAAAGAAATGTAAGGTAGATGAATGCGTGATAAATTTAAGAAAGGGTCACTTAGATGGTTTGGACACATGGAACGAATGGATGAGGGAAGAATGATTAAAAAGACATATACAAGTAGTGTGAATGGGAAAATAAGTCGAGAAAGGTCAAGGACGACATGGCATGTTCAAATTAATCAAATACTGAAAGGCGGCCATGTTCAAAGTAGGAATAATCGAAGTGCGTGCATGTCAAGATGTGTGAATGTAGAAGATGCGTAAGTATTATGCCAGGATAGAACAATGTGGCGACCCATCCTCTCTGACCACCGTTTCAGAGAAACGGCTTGATGGTTAGTTAGTTAGTTATTTGAGTACAAAAATAATGTATTTAGAATATAGAAAATATCCCTAAAACACATGGGGTGTTTTTTTTTATCACGCAATTACATTAATCAATATATGAAAAGTCATAACTTAAATTGGTAATTATTTAGTACACTTGAAAAACATTGTTTTAAATAAAATAATAAAGTCTTTACAATAATAACATTTGCACTAACACAATATTTTTCATTAGAATATTTACAAAACTATAATACACGCATGAGCTAGGTCACATTATGAAAATAAACTAGTGAAGCGAAATCAAATATGTAGAAGAGACAGGATAGAACAATCAGGATAGAATAGTTTGGCGGTCCATTCTCTCTGCTTACCCCTCCGGGGAAATGGCGTGATAGTTTAGTTAGTAGTTAATTAACTAACTAACTAACTAACTAACTATCACGCCATTTCCCCGGAGGTGTAGGCAGAGAGGATGGACCGCCACAATGCTCTGTCCTGGCATACCTCTCGGGCTTCCTCTACATTCATACATCGTACCATGCACGCACATCGATTATTCCGACTTCGAATGTGGCCGCCTTTTAGTAATTGATTAATTTGGTCATGCCATGCTTTCCTCGGTCGTCCTCGGCTTCTTTTTGCTGCTTGTGTACAACTTTTTAACCATTCTTCTCTCATCCATTCGTTCCATATGTCCAAAACATCTCAAGGATCCTTTTTTAATTGTATCCATGATACAGTCATCTGCCTTACATTTCTCTCTTATTTCATCGTTCGGTATTCTATCATACAACGTTTTCCCGAACATTCTTCTATGTGATCTCATTTCTACGGCGTTTATCCTGCTTTCATCCTTCTTTTGCCAGCTCCAAGCTTCACTTCCATACATGAGGGTTGGCAATAGAACTCCGTTGTGTACTGCCATTTTTGCTTCTGTGGATATATTTCTATTTGCAGTAATGACTTTAATAATATATACTTAGACTTTATTTATCTTTTTCTTGCATACAACAAGTTGTTTTGAACCCAATTACTGTATACACATTAATTTTAGCTATTATATTGATGATTCTCATGACATGTGATAGGAAGCCAATCTATCGTCATTTTATCGTCACTTGTATTCTACACCAGACCAAAGACAGTGTGACAATCACACTGCCATCGCCGGGAATCGAACCCGGGACCTTCGGTATGGAAGTCAGAGATCTTACCGATAATACAATACGATAATATAATACTATAATACTAATTAGTAGTTAGTTAACATAAAACTACGTTTTTGTGTGTGTTGTAACACATTCACAAATTAAATTGTTGTCACTAATTTGTCAGTAGAGGAGTTCCTAGCTGAGCCCCTCTGTGCATACGAGATGCAGGGGGCAAGAGACAAGGGCCGGAAGGGGCCCCCGGCGAGGACGGGCCCATAAAGCCTGACCGCCTTTGTTAATTGAAAACCAAATCAATCGGAAGTCGATTCAACGAGCGGCTTTGGCTAAACGTAATCAAATTCGTTAACGGTTAACAAATCGAGGATAAGTGATTTCCAAGAATGGCGGCACCTTTGTTTATCCGGATGAGAAAAACAATCCTCATTGTGCCGGGGATGCTTGGGAAATACGAGAAAAATTCAATTAAAATGTAAAACAAAACGCTAAATTCGATATTGAAGTTTTAAATTTATGTAACCACCCGACACAAATTACACGTTGTGGCTTTTTAATATTCATTAACGCGAGCGTCCTGCTTAGTTAATTAATTTCCTCTTGACTTCACGTGACGGCGGCGGCGTTGATTTTATTGCTTGGTCCAGAAAGCGATGCTCGGTACCATCTTTCTGGCGGTGTCATTTCAATCAATCTTCTGAAACAAAATTTTGCTGAAATATTGCGACATGTTAACGCTTAAACCGTTAAACAAGGCAAACATTACTATATAATAATAATACTGGTTTTAAATTCGGTGTTCTTGTGCCGACCCTTATGTATGGAAGTGAAGCATGGAACTGGCAAAAGGAGAATGAAAGTAGAATAAATGCAGCAGAAATGAGATCTCTAAGACGAATGTGTGAGAAATGAGTGACAAATGCAAGTATAAGAAGTGAATGTGGTGCGAATGAAAGTGTTATGAACAAAATAAGGAAAGGGTCATTAAGATGGTTTGGAAACATGGAAAGAATGAGTGAAGACAGAATGGTAAAGATGGTATATGTAAACGGCGTGAACGGAGCTCGAAATAGAGGAAGGCCTAGGAAAACGAGGCAGATCAAATCAATGAAATATTGAATGTCGGTCACGTGAGGAGTCGGAGAAATCGACGTGCGTGCATGACAAGATGTGTGAATGTAGAGGAACCGTAACCGAGAGAAGTATGTCAGGACAGAACAGTGTGGCGTTCCATTCTTTCTGCCTACCCCTCCGGGGAGACGGCGTGATGGTAAGTTAGTTAGTTAAATTGGCTATGAAATATAAAAAATATTGGTTTTCTGAAAAAATACTGAAATTTAAAAAAATATGTATTTTTAATATTTATATTTATATAATGATATCACTGATGACAGGCTTGTGTGTCCGAAACACGTTAGGTTATTATTATTTTTTTTAAATAAAATTCAAAAGGTTAGTAGGGCTACGATGGGGTATGTTTTGCTGGAAAGCATGCCTCTACAAAATGTCGTAAGGCGCCATGTTGCATTTACAACAGCAACACTACTATCAAGTCCAACTCTCTAGCGTTTACGAGAGGTCTTTTCAAAGACCCCGCGAACCCCGGGCAATGTGACACATATTACTTAGTGCCATAGCAGATAGAGAGAGGACGAATAGCGAGCTTCCAGCGCCATAAAACTGGATACACCCAGCTAAGGGAAGGTAACCCCGACAGAAAATCCTCCAGAAAAGGCAAGGGGATATACCACTCTGGATATTTTTCCCCAGGTCATCACTATAAGGCCTACTCAAGGGTGATAGCCAACGTTAGGGAGACCTGACAGGACACATAAGATTATATATTGTATACAAAGTATATATAAAAAAGAAACATTATTTTATTTCTGTTTATTCTAAAAGAAATAATATACAATGCAATAAAAACAGCACATATTTATCTGTCTCGTTAAAAAATGTATGAAGCATTTAGATTGGGTTTGTAAATGTTTCTTGATGGACGTAAAGACCAACGGTGCGAATTTTCTTGCCCGAGTCGTGACGAAAATTAACAAAATGCAAAGCTCTGTGGGCGGACACGGCGACAAAGGAGATCAGCTAATATCCCTATAAATGGATCATCATCATCAGGCGGTAATCTGTATCATTAGGGCGACAGGCCATGTATGGCCGGCATATGGCTAAATGTCCGGCGGTGGGTAATACACAATTTTTTACTTTGAATTAAACGATTTCTTTTGGTACAGGAGGGCACGCGACAGCTTGTATTGAGGTATTATAACCCCTTTATCCCGGATGGCTAAAGAAGAACTTATTTATTTTCATTTCATTTCTTCTGCTTTATTTAGGATTAATAATAATAATTATAATAATAATATGCTAACTTTGAAAGCGCAGTTTTTGTGATGTAATCACCTCAAGGGCGCCTTAAGACGTGTTTTAAATCTAAATGTGAACGATGCATCTGATTGATATTCGCGATCGATTAAAAAGTATAATAGAACAAAATATGCAAGTTTAAATTGGGTACAAAATATAAAAAATATGAATTTTCAGCTTAGATCTGAAATCTGTCGGATCATTTATGCATCTGAGGTATGAAGGAAGACTGACTCGATTCCTGAAATTTGTACTAGGGCAACGCTTTGGCTCAACTAATCTTCCTATTGCCGAGGAGTGTGGATTTCCTTGTATTTAGTCTGTCCGTTATACAGAGTTCGGATATATAATTTGGAGCCATTCCACGGAGCGCTTTGAAGACTGTCCAGCAGAGTTTATACTGGATTCTTTCTGGACTCTTGCGTCCTGACTCTTGGAGCCTGTTCCTAGGATATAGATGTCCAACTGTCTCGTCATCTTTTAGGTGGTCTTCCTGGAGGTCAATTTCCTGTTTGTACTTTATTTGCCGCTTTTTAACTTATCACTCTTTCAGAACATGTTCTTTCCGCATGATCTCTCCAGTAGCGTCTTCTCAGTCTTCCCCATCGCACGACATCTTCCACATTACGGATAATTTATTTCAGAATTTTTTACTCTCTCTCGAAGTGTCGTTCCCGTAACGGATCGGTGAGTCTTTATTTCTGTGGTTCTTAGGAGACTTTTTGTTCTGATAGTGTCAGCTCTCTTTTCTATTTCATATGTCATCATTTCATTTCAAGAACCCATTAATAACCACACATATACACAAAAAAGCGGAGTGTTGTCGAGTTCGCTAGTATAATTATATAACTAACTAACTAACTAACCATCACGCCGTCTCCCCGAAAGGGTAGGCAGAAAGAATGGACTGCCACACTTTAATCGATGCGGCACTCCATCCTTCTCTTTTCGCCATCGCGAGAGACGCGGTGTGATGGGTTGCGAACCTCATCGCCACCAAAAGGCATCTCCCGCGCACACTTCGATCGTTCAACGTCTACATTATAAATCTAAAACAAATTATCTAAAATACAATGATATAAAATAAAATAACAAAGAAAAATAATTTAACACATAATGTTATTTTAGATGGTGCACTTGTCGTCAGCTGGACGATCCGGACATTTGTGTTTATTTAATTTTTATTCCACGTTATCCACGGTTTTTTAATTTACTGTAATTAGGCACTTAAAACAATCCAACACCAGCAAGAACATAAAAATATTATTGAAGAATTTATTCAAATTGTCATTGGATTATATAACTAACTATGTAGGAGTAGGCAGAAGTAATGAACCGCTACAGTGATCTTTCCTAACATAATTCTCTTGTTTTCTTAATTTATATATCGTGTTATGCACGCATGTAAATTTTTCCGACTCCTCACATAGCCGACATTTAATGTGTGATTGATTTGATCATGTCGCGTTTTCTTCGGTCTTCCTCTATATCCGTTTGTTACCTCGGTTTGCTGTTTGCATCGATAAAGTACACTTTCTTAACCATTCTTTCTCCATTAATTCATCTATCGAAATGCACGACATTATTTTGTTCATAACACTTTCCCTCGCACAGTATTCACTTGTTATATTAACATTTTATATTCTATCATGTAATAGATAATTATTATTTTACAACAAATAACCTTCAAGATTTTACTTTATGTCAATATAAAACACATACAATAAATAACATTTTACAATGAATAACTTTCGTGGCCGAGTGGTAAGTACATTGACTGCCACCCCGAAGGTTCCGGGTTCGATTCCCGGCGAGGGCAGTGTGATTGTCACACTGCCTGTTGTCTGGTAAAGAATTCACATGACAATAAAATGGCAATATATTAGCAACCTATTACATGTCACGAGAATCACTAACTAACTAACTAACTTACCATCACGCCGTCTCCCCGAAAGGGTAGGCAGAAAGAATGGACTGTCACACTTTTACTGATGCGGCACTCCATCCTTCTCTTTTCGCTCTGCGGGAGACGCGGTGTGATGGGTTGCGAACCTCATCGCCACCAATAGGCGGCATCTCCCGCGCACACTTCGATCGTCCAACACCAACGAAATAAATCTAAAACAAATAATATAAAATACAATGATATAAAATAAAATAACAAAATAAAAATAATTTAACACAATATGTTATTTTTAGATGGTGCACATATTGTCTATTTAATTTATGGTAGCTATAATACCCTTCACATCGGTTTGGCTCATGCTGTCATGATGTACCTAAAGAGCGATTCAACAAAAAAAAATGTATTTTTTTAAACTGGGTATTCAAAGTCCAGTTCCGTGTATGAATGATGTATTAAGCACCGTAAGGCGAGTGTTAAAAATAATATTTATAGTTTTAATATTGTCTCGGGCCTCAAAAGGTTAAGAACGTTGACCAAAATGATTGTTAACCGTAGTGGGAACACCATTCATTGTTATTGATGAGGGTATCTGTCTCTGCAAGGTGGCCAACATCACCTAACACCACAGAACCTAATTATTAGCGGGGGAAAGAAGAACCTGGCGTGGTATTGGCGTGCCATTCAGGGTGTATTATGACCAAGTGTTAACAATAATGAATAGCTTCCTCGGATTACCGCAAACTTATTGTGCTGCAAATTCGTTGCTTTGTCCGTTAATTATTGACTACTCCCCGAACCTCGTAATATTTTAATTCAAGTGGTTGCCTTTCTGATGGAGCGCTTCACATGTAGCATGCCCGTGTTTAACGGAAAAATATGCATTCCATTGTTAATTTAAATATTTTGGCGGTACTTAACCCCTATAGTGCGGCCGGCTACATTTACAGTCTAAAATTTTTGTTTCAAACTCCGCAGACTACATTTGCAGATCATATGTAAATGTATCTTATAAACCATTTATTTAAATTCCTTACTACTAAATCTTCTTCTTCTTCTTCTTCTTTTAATAGATCTGACGATCTGTGACACAGAAATCATATCTCGTCGGATGATGAGATCCAGCTATCCGTCCATCTCTTAGGCGGTCTTCCAGGTGGGCGGTGTCCGGAGGGGATTTCATAAGCGGCTGTATATGCGAGTCTGTCACCATCCATTCGGGCTACATGGTCCCTCCAGTATCTTCTTCTGGATCTACTCCACTGAACGATATCCTCCATTTCGCAGGTTTTTCTTATGTCTACGTTGCGGACACGATCTCGGAGGGTTTTTCCAGTAATTGATCTTAGGACCTTCATCTCCGATATTCTTAGTAGTCCCTTGGTTCGCACAGTGTCAGCGCGCGTCTCTACAGCGTACGTCATGATAGGTCGCACGCATTACTAAATCGTACGAAACATTATGATGAACTGGAACTATCTATGTGAGGTGTAGATGTAAGTTAAGACACTATTCTGAAACACTTAATTTGTGGTGTGACATTATTAAAAATAATATTAATACACTATTACTAGATTTTACACCACTTTATTTTTATTAAAACCAACCGGTTTCGTTCCTGTCGGAGCTTCGTCAAGATTACAAAATATAATAAAAAAATAATAATTAAATAAAATTAATATTTTTTAACTACTTCCACTTTTGTCTTTATTTAGACAGCGACCGGTTTCGCCAGGCTCGCTGGCATCGACAGACTAGTGGCATAGACACACGACAGCGTGGCGAAACCGGTCGCTGTCTAAATAAAGACAAAAGAGGAAGTAGTTAAAAAAACATCGTTTTATTTAATTATTATTCAAAATGAACTTCCATCAAGAGATGTCAGTAAAATCATTTGATTATCATAATAAAATAATAAAAAATGATTATTTTTGTGTGGTGTTAATATTATTTTTCTCCAAAATAAGTCGGTTGAATTGTAAAATTTGCATATGTTAGTACATTTAAAAAAGTTATATCGAAGTGAAACGCTTGGCTTCTGATTCTTGAGACGTTTATTCGATCCTAGGCAACGTTTAATTCTGCTTCATAACGTAGGGGCTTAATGAATGAATATTCAAATGAGTCACTTTGTTTAATTTTTTGCTGACATGATTCGATTGTGACATAACCTTTGTAAAAGCAAATATTTTAAACAAATTGTAAAGATAAATATATATTTTTATTATTTATAAAATTTCAACAAAATATTAACAATGCACACCAAAAAACCGCGCAAAATTTGGGCACCGAAAATTGGTTTGTTACAACCGAAACAAATAATATATGCGAAAAGTGGAATAATGTTAATCTTATGATATTTATATTGATGGAAATTTATTTTAAATAATTATTCAATAAAACGATGTTTTTTTAATAACTACTTCCAACTTGTCTATATTTTGACAACGACTTGTCAGAATAGATACAAAAGTAATAAACCTCGTTGTATTGAATTGTTATGTGAAATAAAGTGTTGCGAAATTACAAAGTTTCATTTTATTAATCAAATGTGATTTGCCCATTTTTTTTGCCCATTTTTGCACGCGTCTAGGCCAACCCGAGTAAGACCTCTAGGAAGGCCAAGTCAGCGCCTAATGGACAATGTTCTGGCTGATCTGGCTAGGTTGGCGAATCGGACTGCTGAGGTTAAAACTCTTCAAGAGTTGTATTGCCATACGAAGTAAGTGATTAAGTAAATGTGAATCCACAATACAAACTGAAGGCAAATATAGAAGAAACAAATAATTAATTATTTCTTCCATAAAACAAAAGTCGATAGTACTTAACGTGTGAAATTAAAGTGCAATTCGCGAGATACAAGAAATGTTACTTTATTTATTGTACAACAGTGTAGTAAAAATATGATAATTAAATTGTTTTTGTTGTGTCTTACAACATCACCAGCGAACGCTTAAAAGATAATCTCGTGAAACGAGCACAATTATCGAAACGGTTTCAAAAAAATAATAATTAGACAGCAAGAACACGGAATCCAGTTGTGAGAGTAAGTAGTATCTACCATTTATTAAAGAGCTCTTAATGCGTAGTTATTATTAGGGGTATCGGGCACAACGCGAAAGCAGAAGGCAGCGGTGCCAGCATAATGGCTGAAGGGAATAATCGACCCATTTAATATATCAGTTTAAAACAAATTAGGCGCCCAACGGCGGGTTCGTAAGGTGAACTTAAAGGTAATGGAACGATTGTTAAGTGACCGACGCATTTTGTGGTGAGTTTCGCTAAGCGGGCAGGATAAAAAGATGGCCCTCCGAGAGCAGCAAGGGCTAGTTATTAACCACAAGGTGTGTGGAGAACTGATGCGGTCGGAACGCCTCGGCCGTTAAGGGCTGGTCCCATTTCCATGCACCCATTTGCATTTTTACGTCTGTTGCGGTCGGACTTTTTCGTTATACTCGCGTTTTGTTTGACCCATGTTTCAATGGATATTGCGGTGCACGTTCTGTTATAATTTCCTTATTTCATCTCCCTTACTAACATTAATAAACATTCTTCATCTTAATATAGATCTTCCTGTTGTCCCATTTCCTTGGTCGACGGTTGGTCGACGCATCTTGTCTCTTCTTTCAGTGATATTGTACATTGGACTAAAACTCTAAAATGACCTACTAATAGAACTAAAAATGAACCTGAAAATTATTAATTAATACGAATAAAAGCGATTGTTTTTTAGAAGTTTTATTATATTTTATGTAAATGACATGTTTTGCTGTCTAATATTTGATAATACCTACGTTAGACAGGCGAAACATATCAGTAACATAAAATATAATATAACCCCTAGAAAATTTCGTTTTCATTCGTATTAATGTATTATATAATAAAATTAACATAATAAAAAAATAATCTTAAAGTAATTTAAATAATTATTTTAAGATTATTTTTGTAAAGAATCATGTTTACCACCATAATATTTATAAAGGACTCAGTTTGCAATAGTGCCACCAGTATGTCGATGCCAGCGAGCCTAGCGAAACTGGTCGCTGTCGAAATAAACACAAATGTGGAAGTAGCTAAAATACATCGTTTTATTTATTTATTGTTTCTTGAACAATGATGTAAAACTTCATATTAAATATTTAATACGAATGAAAACGTCAGTTTTATAGAAGATTTATTATATTTTATGGGAATGACATATTTCGCCCTTCTAAGGCATTATAAAATGTCTTAGAAGGGCTAACATATCATAAAATATAATAAAACTTCTAGAAAACTGACGTTTTCTAAAGTATTTAAATAATAATTTTAAATAATAATTAAGACTATTTAATTATTATTTAAAATAAACTTCCATCAAGAGATTTCAGTAAAATCACTTGATTGCTTAAGGTAGATTAAAATAAAGTTTTTTCTTAGAAATACATTTTTTACAATTATTGATGAATTTTTATGGTATTAAGTTTAAATATTTCAAATATATTCATGATTCTAGGTATACGAGTATAGTAATATTATCCTTACGCGGTGTGGTGAGCTCTATCAATGTACAGTAGAACGTCGTTTATCCAGACTAATTAAGATCGTAGGTGTTCCGGATACCGATTTTTCTGGATAATCAAACAGCGCTCCTTCTTTTAGCAAAATAAGGTGTAAATCGTTTTTTTACCTTGGCTCATTTATTGATTATTAATATACAAATTTTACTGCAAAAGCAATTATGGATGCAGTGGATGCAGAGCGAAAGCTGTGTAGACTTCACGAGGAAGCGGCAAAAGTAGGTCTCAAAATTAACATGTCCAAGACAGTAGACCTACGAGTGTCCACAAATGACTCCACCCCAATCTTGCTCCGCGGTGTCCCCCTTGTGACCACGACCAGCTTTTGCTACGGTACGGAGGAACATGTAGCCAGCAGACTCAACAAGGCAAGGGGAGCTTTCGCTATGCTTCGCCCTGTATGGCGTTCCAGTATCATTTCGAGAAAGCTCAAGCTCCAAATATTCAGCAGTAGCGTTAAAAGCGTACTGCTGTACGGATGTGAGACTTGGAAATCTACCGCGGACAATATTCAAAATCTATTGGCCCCAAACAGTGTCAAATGCCGTTCTCTGGACCATGGCAGGCGAAAAGCCAATTAGAGAACAAGTCGCTAGACGCAAATGGCAGTGGATTGCTCAAGGCGCACTAGACTGGTCACCTATGGTGGGAAAGAGGAAGCGAGGCAGACCTAGAGCCACCTGGAGAAGAGCCCTGCAGGACGAGGTTAAGGCAGCAGGCCTCACTTGGGATGATGTTAGGCATCAGGCATGCGATAGAGTCGGGTAAAGAAGGTTCCTTGAAGCCCTATGCACCACGGAAGTGTGACTGGACATAAAAAGAAGACTAGAAAAATAATTAGAGATTTTTTAATTTGAGATTTTTTTACATCATCATCTCGGCTTATCCGTATAATTGACGTTCCGGTTAAGTTCTACTGTAATTATATTAATTATTAAATATGGAACTTTACATCATAGTTCAAGAAACAATAAATAATTGAAATATAATAAAAAAACAACTTAATTCTAGACACAACGTCTACAAATTACCCCACACTCTTTATGTTTTCGGTCAGGTTTAATTATGAAAAAGACTGGTGTTTGCAGTCGCGCCTTGAAATTTAAAAATATTGTGATAAGTACTATCGCGACTGGCAACATTAATCACTGGAAAATGTATTTTGAAAGTATTCCAAAAATAACCGCTTCCACTGTTTGTAATAAACGTTATCGTGGCGTCATTAATACATTTTAGTTCGTAGGAGCTCATTTTCTGCACGAAATAAAATATTTACGTTCCCTAATGGCCCTCCCTCCGAATCGCGGCAAAAATAAAGCATAAATAATTTACTCAACAATCGGCCATTCGGGTTAATGACGAAACAATAAACCATACCGGATTTGAATGGTTCAAGTAAAATACGCACTAAGTACCAAACAACTATTTATGCAGTTTAGTTCTACCATATATGACATCTATTATATGGGGTGTCCCAAAATTAACGCAAGATTTGAATTAAATAGATAACACAGTTTTTAGTATTTAGATTGTTTTCTTTCTATTGAATCATAAAGTACATAGTATAGGCAGTGGCGTGCCTAGGGTCAGCCAGTAAGGCAAGCCAAGGAATTATAAATAAATATTCGTAAAGAAATGACAATCATTCTTTTCATAACATTTCTGCACATAAAGTAAATGACAGATAACATTCTGACAATATAAATGAAGTTCGTTACACATCGAATAGTAACATACTTCAGAGTGATAAAGCCCGGTTTCAAATCCATACAAAAAATGTAGATGTCTTCTGGTATATATGTATGATATATCTATATGATTACAAGCCAAAAATACATAAGTGCGACAAGGACCCTTTTACATTTTGCAAGCCCAATACGAAGTCCATCGTAAACATGAAACAAAACATGTGGACGTCGGCGATTTCGCGGGCGTCTCACCTACGGTACTTATGAGTGAAACCAAACATACCCGTAGGTCATTTCTGCGCATGTCGGAGGAGTCATTTCCCACTCAACGAATTGAATCGCATCAATGCCCTCGCGCGAAATTCAAAATAATATTTTATTCGTAGACGGCTCAGGCGCGCAAAACCATCGTTTTAATATAGATTTTTTTAAGGCAAGCCCGGCTTCTGGGCTTGTATGGACGTACCGCTACTGAGTAAAGGGTTATTTATGAAATAACACATTGGGCAAATGGCCTCCACGGCTTTACTGGCACATACGCACTCTTTTGTCGATAATTTTCATGATAAATGTGGATGAATTTCGTTGATGCAGCGCTTAATTTTCTCCTGTAATGCATGGATGGTTGTGGGCTAGTTGACATAGACCTTTGATTTCAACTAGATAACTCTATAAAAATAAATCTAAAGGTGTTAAATCACACGATCTAGGGGCCAATTCTGATCACCGAAACGAGAGAGTACAGACAAACGGATTTTCACCAACACTCTCACACACTTCTTCGACATTGACATTTGAACGGCTTGTTTTTGGACGACCAACTGATCCAGTCTCCCTGAATTTTTCAATGAATCTCTTCACAGTTGACGAAGATAAAACACTATCACGATCATATTTTGCATGAAATATTCTAACTGCGGCCGCCAAAATTTCACAATATTTAAGATATTCTTCAATTATGAAAACACGTTGCTGTATCGTGTAACGCTCCATTTTTACTAACCCTAAACTGTCAGTTACCAAATTGCTTTTTTTTCGTTGTTGCCAACAATTTACTGCACAAAAGGCGGCAAATTCGATTCTTGCTTAAATTTTGGATCACCCTATATAACGAAATTACATACTTAATTTTTTGTTGTTACTTAGTACCCTTTTTTGTTACTTAGTACCCTTTTTTGTTACTTAGTACCCATCACAGCGCGTCTCCCGCGGATGCGAAAAGATAAGGATGGAGTGCCGCATCGGTTAAAGTGTGGCAGTCCATTCTTTCTGTCTACCCTTTCGAAGAGACGGCGTGATGGTTAGTTAGTTAGTTAGTAGTACCCATTTTGTTACTTAGTACCTTTTTCATTACTTAGTACCCTTTTTTGTTACTTAGTACCCTTTTTTGTTACTTAGTACCCTTTTTTGTTACTTAGTACCCTTTATGTTCCTTTTTTAATTTATTTATTAAAAAAAGCAATTGGGTTATATGTATGGGTTATATTAGAAAACTATTTTGAGTTATAATAGAAAACTCATAACTTTTAGAAAACTGACGTTTTCATTGGTATTAATTATTTTATATGGAGTTCTACACCAATGTTCAAGAAACTATAAATACAATTATTATTATTAATTTTTTTATTATTATTATATTTTCCACCTTTAATATTTTCTCCTATAAATAGTAACTAACCGTTCTTTTAATTAAAATAACTCAACCTCAGCAAGAACTTCCAAATTATATCCAAGAAATGATTAAAATTGACATAGGAACAAATACACATAAAGGTTCGAAAAATCACCAAAATTTGACATTTGATATATTATTGTAACACCTGATGATGTCATCATAGGTTGACGAAACAGCTGTCGCGTAAAATAAAAGTTTTTTTAATTTAACAGTTTATAATATATAAAAGCTAAATCAATATCATGATATTTTGAAATATAATAATTTAACATCGCTGCCAAATCAGTCTCTGTCATTTTCAGACAGACAGCAAGCAAGTCACCAACCGAAACACGCCGGTGTGGCCGTAGCCGTGGTAAAAGCGCGAATGCGTCGGATAGCTTGCAAAGTTCGAATTGCCATTATTTCTGTATCCACAAGTTTAGTTCCCATTGCGGTTTGGACGAAGGGCGGTGGAAGGTCAGGCGAGCGGCAGCGTGCGGAGGAAACGTAGTACAATAAATATATTTATTGTATAATATAATGCGTGGGTAAATGGCACGTAGTTAATTTGTCGTTCGGTTTATTTTATGGTCGCTTTGTGTCTTCGCTCGTAAAGCGGCGGTCTGGGGACTGAATTATGCATTGTTTATCTGGAGTAATGGGGAGAGAGGCATGCGAGGCCCGCGGTCCGCGCTTTCATTATTATTACGTCACACAAACCATCACTTAATTAGCTCTGAAACCATTAGCAAAGAGATATGTACTCATCCATACACATAATATATGTATTAGTGATGGGCCGAGTACTCGTTTAATACTCGATTTAACTAAAGTAATATAATATTTTGGGAAATATAATGAAAACAGGAGGATTAAAAAGTAGCGTTTTTTTTATTGAATTTAAACAATTAATTAATACAAGACTCTCCGCACGTTCTGGCCTGTTCCTTTTTTTTCATAGACGTTACCTGATTCTGAAAATAAACGCTCACTATACACAGCTTGCAGGTGCACATAAAACACTCTTTGCTAAATGTGCTATCTCTGAATATCTTGATTTATGTCTTGCCCACCACTCGAAAGGACTCTTAACTTTTGACAACAATCCTTCGTTTACATATCGATCCAATTCTAGAGCGATGGGGCTTTTAGGATCGTCGCGCTCTGGTGGCTGGGTAGAAGCAAGTTCTTGGAAGCAATTCCAAAATGATGCGTGAGCATCTTGTGATTGTCTTAATTGGTTAAGGTTAGAATTAGATTCGTTTTCTTCACTACTGCTGGCACTCTCTGTAACGTCGCTTCTTTCAATGGATTCTAAAAATAGGATCTTTCTGATCAATTCGCATTTCTCTGGATTAAAAAATCTCATTCTGAATCTGGGGTCCAGTAAAGTAGCCAAACAGTAATATTTATCACCTTCTAAGCCTTGAAAGCGATCCTGAACTTCATCTCAAAGCTTTTCTTGCATATCCGTTATGCTTAGGCAGATTTCACCGACTTGAAATTGAACCGAGTTATTCGGCCGAGTACTCGGTTTGGCAAACATCAAACCGAGTAAAACTCGTACTCGGTAACTCGGGAAAACTTGTACTCGGCGCATCTCTAATATGTATACATACCCCTTCGCTTTGTCACCGAGCCATTTTCAATAATATGAAAGAAGAATAAAAAATCTTTATAACATCTGTCAAAACTTATCATATTTGTATCTCAATAGAGACGAAGATGTGAATTGTTTTTCTGGGAACAGAATATGGTGGCCGAGGCGATTACAGGACTTATGACCTCTCATTGGTTGGGTTGAGTGATCGCTTTATGTTTAACAACATTCCCCATTCCGCCCTTCTTACGACCACCACGGCTGACAAATTTTTGGAAGTTGTATATATGCTAGGATTCTGCGCCTATCTTAACATTTTTAAGTTCACTCTACAAGCATTAAGCATAATAGATGACGCTAGTGTAGAGTGAACTTAAAAATGTAAAGATAGGCGCAGAATCCTAGCATATACTCGTATACAACTTCCAAAAATTTGTCAGCCGTGGTGGTCGTAAGAAGGGCGGAATGGGGAATGTTGTTAAACATAAAGCGATCGCTCAACCCAACCAACGACAGGTCATAAGTCCTGTAAGCGCCTCGGCCACCATATTCTGTTCCCAGAAAAACAATTTACATCTTCGTCTCTATTGAGATACAATTAATCCTTATAATTTTTTTTTTTTAATATCCGCAATGGGTAAAATCCAGTATTTGTCTACAAGAATTTGTATACATTCAAAATGTTGTGGATCATATTTGTAAACAATTTTATAATATTTTAAATATGTATCTTTATAATATCACTGACGAAGGACCGGTTGTCCGAAACATATCTGATATGTAATTTTTCTTGACATATTTCTCTCGATTCCTCAACATTCATACATCGTGTCATGCACGCGCGTCGATTCCTCTGACTCCTCACACGGCCGACATTCAATATTTGATTAACTTGATCGTGCCACGTTTTCCTCGGTCTTCCTCTATTTCTGGTTCCATTTACATCGTTAACATATACTTTTTTTACCATTCTTTCTTTCCATATGTCCAAACCATCTTAATGATCCTTTCATTATTCGCACCGCATTCACTTCTTATATTTTCATTAGACACTCTATCATACACAGAATATCCGCACATTCGTCTAAGAGATTTCATTTCTACTGCATTTATTTTTCTTTCATCCTTCTTTTGCCAGTTCCATGCTTCGCTTCCATGCGTTCCATACAAACGTTTTCATTCATATTAATTCATTTAAAAAAGTGTAAAAAATAAATGTTTTACTGATACTATCCACTTTAATATTTGTACCGTGACACTTGTTCGGCAGTTAATTCTTATATGCTAATCAGGGTTACTTTAGCACTAATTATAGCAATTGCTATAACAAAAATAATAACTATAATTTGCTCGGCTGAAAAGTGCAGCTTTTATGGAAAGCTTCACTCAAATAACACTAATTATCTTATTTGTTTTCATGTGTGACATGAAACACGTGTGTTTACATCACGGTGCCTCGTGTAATTTTTCCATTCAAATTGTATGACTTAAATCTCACATACTTAATTGTGTGTGATTTAAGTTGAGTTAATGAACTGATTTGATTTGTTCCCTTTCTATCCATGACCAAAACCTATCCAAAAAAGCTAGAATGGCAGTGCACAATGGTGTTCTGGAAGCGAAACATGGAACTGGCAAAAGAAGAAAGAAAGTATAATAAACGCAGTAGAAATGAGATCTCTTAGACGAATGTGTGTATATTCTGTGTATGATAGAGTGTCGAATGAAAATATAAGAAGTGAATGCGGTGAGAATGATGGTGCTATGAACAAAATAATGAAAGGATCATTAAGATGGTTAGGTTATATGGAAAGAATGAAAGAATAATCAAATATTGAATGTCGGCCATGTGAAGAGTCAAAGAAATGGACGCGCGTGCATGACACGATGTATGAATGTTGGGGAAGCGAGAGAAATATGTCTGGAAAGAAAAGTGTGGCAGTCCATTCTTCCTGCCTACCCCTTCAGGGAGACGGCGTGATGGTTAGTTAGTTAGTTAGTGATTTAAGTTGTGCGATGAAAATTTTACAATCAACAGAGACACTCTGTTCGGTCATCATCGACGAGCGTGCATGTCACGATGTGTGAATGTAGAAAAGGCGCGAGATTTATGTCATGATAAAACAATGTGGCGATCTATCCTCTCTGCCTACATTTCCGGGGAAACGTCATGATGGTTAGTTAGTTAGTTAGTTACTTTAATTGTGGATATTTTCTCTTAGTTACGATCGGATTCTGCACTCTCTGATATTGTCCGATGAGATTTCGAAGATACCAACCAAAATCGGTAGATACTGAAAAAGAATTAAATCAATATAATAAAATTAGATATGGTAATTTACACCAACCCTCAGACAGCTCTTAATTAACGATATTAATAATTATAATCTCTCGTTTACTGTCTAGAAAGACAAAGACCACAATATATAAAACGCTGATTAGACCAGTCCTAACATAAGCCTCGGAGACTTGGACGCTCACTAAACGGGATGAAAACAAAATAAACTGCTTCGAAAGGAAGATCCTCCGCAGAATCTTCGGACCCATTAAGGATGGTCAGACGTGGAGAAGGAGATACAACACAGAGCTCTACGATCTATACCAGGACGTCAGCGTGGTCAAGTTTATAAAGATTAACAGAATGCGCTGGCTAGGGCACTTGCACCGCATGGGAGATCTGGAGCCCCCCAAAAGAGTGTTGTATGACAATCCAGCAGGGCAAAGAAGCTTCGGTAGGCCGAGACTGCGATGGCTAGATGATGCCGTGGCAGATTGTCGGGTCCTGGAGCAGCAAGACTGGGAGGTGGCGGCCAGAGACAGGATGGGATGGAGACGTTTCTTGGAGGAGGCCAAGACCCACCAAGGGTTGTAGCGCCGGAGAAGAAGAAGAAGAAGAATTATAATAACATCTAAGACCTTGTTTTTAATAGTTGATTGGAAACGATTTTTTTGTTTGTTTTTTTTTTCTAAGCAAGCTTATGAAAAACCAGCATTGTGACGGGAAATGCGTTTAGCTGCCCTGTGGTGAATTCTCTAGAACATTACCATAATGGTTCCAACTCGTGCGACGGCCAAAAAAATAGACAAAGTATTCATAAATTCCTGGCTAATGTGCCCCATAGCACGCGTAACGACCAAAACAAATTTCATGGTTTGCCGACTCTCGGCATTTGTGTGTGAGGTAATTTGACATTTCTCTATACACAGTCAGCAACATAATAGTACCTACCTAGTGGCGGGCTGGTTCCTACCTCTCGCCACGGGCGCCCCGCGAATTTTTGAAAATTCCTGATTATGATTGTGTGGGTGATTATCGGAATGATTACAGTTTTGTATATATGGCCGAGCCATAGAGGGCTCCCTCCGCTTACCCGAAGCTGTTATAGGCGCAGCGGCGCCTTTCGTCAGCTTCACTCGTGCACTCCCTAGGCCCGTCCCCCGTCCATGCGGGACTTCCGTTAAAAAATAATAATAACATTTGTATATTTACAACCAAGTGGGACCCAGACCACATTTAAGCTACGCTATTCTCCCTCGATGTCCCGCCGTACACACATAGCAATACAACAGCCAAAGAAAATACACAATTGATACATAAATAACATATGTTAGAGAAAGAATTAAAACGAAAACAAACAATCCAATGTTCAAAGCAGTAAAACTGAAAGGTAAACTAATTTTCGATTCGTTGAACTAAAGGGTCTTTCATTAAGCGCTTTCTATCTTTAAATTTAAATAAAACAAAGTGTATGTAAGATATCATCAAAAAAATATATTCGTTTGAAAGGCCTATTGCAGCCATTATGTATGGAATATAACATCGTTTAATTGTCTACCGCAGCTTCTCTGGGTGGCGCGCATCCGAAATGTCCAAATCAGGCTGAATTTGACCGATGGCATGGGTTATGTTGGCTTTGAGGGCCTCTGTGGTTTGTAGCTTTGATTTAAGAAAACCCCACAAGAAAAAGTCTAACGAGGTCAAATCGCACCATCTCGGTGGTCAGTTCACATCACCTCTACGTGAGATGACGCCGTGTATGCCCATGTATATGTGTTCACAATCTCTTGTGCTCCTCGCCAGAGTGTGAAATCAGAGCGCAGTCATCGATGTATTACAGATCAGTTATATACTTTGTTCTAAATGACTTTACTTTGACGCAACTATGATGAAATAGTCTACCTATCATGCCTGTACAAAAATACCTCTTGTCAATAATTTATTATGGCTTATTTGTGTTATAGCTCCGATTTTATTCAACATCTTTATTGTGGTATTATCTATAATCGTCGATGTACTGATTATTTTACTAACTAACTAACTAACCATTACTCCGTTTCCTTGGAGATGTGGGCAGAGAGTATAGACCGCCATACTGCTCTGTTCTGTCATAGCTATCTAGATTCCTCTTCATTTATGCATCGTAAATGAAGAGGAATCTAAGAATAAGCACGCTCGTCGACTTTTCCGACTTCAAATGTGGCCGCCTTTTATTTAATTTGATTAATTTGGTCATGCCATACTGACATGACCATGACCATGACCATACAATAAGGGTAATGGAAGCGGACCAGCGACCTAGGGGATGTGGTTGGCCCGAGCGGACGTGAATGAGACTTATTAAAAGGACTCTTAAATAATAATAATAATTAGACTAATTTGGTATGGCTTTGTGGCAGGTGGTAAGCGTTTTGACTTCCATTCCGGAGGTCCCGGGTTCGATTCCCGGCGATGGCAGTGTGATAGAATAGTGTAGAATTCACGTGACAATAAAATGGCGATAGATTGGCTACCTATCACATGTTATAAGAATCAATATAATAGCTGAAATAAATTGTATTCAGTAATTGGGCTCTAACGACCTTTTGTTTAAAAAAAAATGGTTTTGCGCCGTTTTCGTGAATAGCTCACCTCAAGGGCGCTTTGATAATGTTTTGAGTCATGAGAGCTGCATCTGACACCAGCAATCAAATAATAGTTGTTTATATTTTATGCGATATTTTGAAAAGTTGGGTTTTTTGGTGAAATTTAATAATGTCGGATTGGCATTATTAAATTGGTGATTTTTGGTGAAATTTTAATGTCGGATTGGCAAATGCATCTGAGGCGTGCAGGAAGCATATTCCTGGCGGACCGACCTGCTACTTGGAGAGCCCGATCTCCGAAATTTGTCCGGGGGTTGAAAAAGAAGAGCCGACCCCAATTAAATGGGACAAGGCTAGGAAGAAGAAGAAGTCATCCTTTCCTTGGTCTTCCACTTCTACTCTTTCCACTCACACCGCTTAATGAGTATTGTAAGTTAAATAAATTGTAAACTGTTAAATTAAAAAAATAATAATCGTTTCCATCTTTAATATTTTCTCGTAAAAATAGTTACTAACCGTTCTTTTAATCAAAATATTTAGGTACCTAATTCAACTTCAGCAAGAATTTCAAAATTACAACATATCAAATAAATTATTCAAATTGACATAGGAACAAAATAAAAGTTCGAAAAATTGGCATTTGATATATTATAACACCTGATGATGTCAACATAGGTTGACGAAACAGCTGTCGCGTAAAATTAAAACACAATTGTGATACATAAAACAAAGTTTTTTTTTAATTTAACAGTTTATAATGTTAATGTTTCATAGTGTTTTGGCCAAAACAATGGACTATTTAAAAAAAAATTCACTATATGTTTATGGACCGCCACTGGTTTATAGGAAATGGTACAACTTCCATTGTTATTCCATTGTGTAGTTGTAGAACAGAGCTCCACGGTGTACTCACGGCACTTTACCCTTTCTCTGCCTACGCGAATTACAGGGAACGCCTCTTATGATTCTGATGAACTGTGCCGGGAATAATCGAAATTCAATTTAAAATATTATATATTAAATAATAATTCAATAAAACGATGTTTTTTATATTCTTCCACTTTTGTCTTTACTTCGATAGCGACCGGTTTCGCCAGGGTTTCGCCGGGAGATGAGAAATGGGTCGTGTACAACAATGTGACAAGAAAAAGACATTGGGCTATACCTACCCAAGCGCCATTAACAACTTCGAAGGCCGAAATCCATAAAATAAAGTTATGCTTTGTGTTTGGTGGGATTGTAAGGGTATTGTGTATTTTGAACTCTTGGAACGCAATCAGACAATTACAGCAGAACGATATTGTCAGCAATCATCCAAATTGAACATCGCCCTTCAAAAGGATAGATTGGTAAACAGAAAAGGGGTAGTGTTTCATCACAACAACGCGCGACCACATGTGGCTATGATTACCCAAAACAAGCTAAATGAGTTGAATCGGGAAGTTATCAAGCATCCACCGTATTCTCCAGATCCTGCTCCTTCCGGTTTTCATTTATTCCGATCACTGCAAAAAAAAATTTATGATAAAAAAATAGATACAATAGAGCAGGCAAAAACATCCCTTACTACATTTTTCGCATCAAAATCCACGGAATTTTACACTAATGGTATTAATAAGTTGATAGAAAGATGGGAGAAGGTTATAAGAACGGAAGGAAATTATATAATTGATTAAATAAATAGTACAAATCTAAAAAAAAATGTTTAATTGTATATGTAAAAAACGGTCATAACTTTTGCCTCAACCCAATACATACAGATCAGGGGTGGTAAATATGATTTTATACAAAAATAATCTTCAAATACTTATATAAAATTTTCTGAATTTAAATATTGGTATTACCTACAGGTATTCAAGAAGATTCGTATTCAATACAATGGATTAAAAAAATTATTATAGCTTATATATTATAAACGTGTCATGCACGCATGTCACGGTTAGCATTACCCTCAAAATATTCCGTAAATAAATTTAACACATTTGTCAATGGAACAGAAACTAGCGCATTACCATCAACCCGAGTAAAAGCGTAGCGACTCTTTTCACTAAAAGACACATTCCTCCAAACATTCCCAACATAAAAATGTTCCTTGAACCAAAACAATCAAATACCTTGGGGTTACCTTGGATTCTAAGCTGACATGGAGGCCACACATTACAAATAAAGTCAAAGCCGCGTCAAGAGCAATCTCAGCCCTTTACCCAATGTTAGCTAGAAACAGTAAACTAAGCACCGACAATAAACTCCTGATATACAAAACGGTCATAAGGTCTATCTCTACTTATGCATCCCCAATCTGGGGCTATGCAGCTTCGAGTCACATACGAAAACTCCAAATTCTGCAAAATAAGGCCACCCGTTTATCGCTTGGTGCGCCTTCATGAACCAGGATCACACAACTGCACCTAGAATCGGGAATCCCGTTGATAGATAAATTCATTCTGAAACTTGCCGAACGTTTTTACAAAGGACTCCCTTCACATCCTAACCCCACAAAAAAAGACAAACACCTCCAACCGCCACAAGCGCCCATATTCGATCCTCCTTCAGAGGAACACTCCGAGCCACACAAATCATGCCCTCGCATAAACTAACAACCCACCAAATCACCTTCCAACAACTTTTCCATCAGACGTTAGAGGAATAGCCATATGAGCTGAACCTCTGTAAAAGCCGTGCCACACAGTTTTAAACAAGCTCTCCACATCGGTCTCCACCGGCGGTTTAAAACTGTGTAGACACTTGTTTGAATCCAAAATTCGTTTGACCTTCAACAACCTTTGTGGACGGACGCGCATAGTATGCGTGTTATAAACTGTTGTAAACACGCATTCCACACGTGGGGCTCCACATTCCACCAAGGTCACCCTTGTGGAGAGCTTGTTTCAAACAGTGTGGCACGGCCTTAAGCCAGAAGATCCAAGTTCCAAATTCCAAATTGAAAATAATAATAATTCAGAAAAAGGTGACTAACAAACTATTTTATGGTGTACATTTATTTACCTCTTTATTGACTATTATATTATTTCATGTTAATCAGTATCCTTGCAACCAATTAAGGGTTAAATTAAATTGTATATGGGAGTCCTTGAAAACGGAGAGACCAGTAGCTGAGGCGGAAGTTGACAGAACTGTGCGCGTAATTGAATTTAAATGGAAGTAGCACCGTGTATTAAAGCGCGAAATATATTTTTATTTTGAATTAAGAATACATCACGCAGCACTTGATAATAATAGCTCTTGACAAAATGGTTTAACATTGAAATGCTGAAGCGATGAAAAAGTAAACCTCACGTATCGGGTGGCCCAAGACAAGATGTTTCCAATTAATTTATGATAATTGACTGTTTTGGCCGAAACACTATGGATACTTCAACATTATTATTAGCTTTCATTTTGAAACATTGTTATTTGTCACGACAGCTGTTTCGCCAAGAAAATTCAGGCAAAATTTCATGAAAAACGAATGTTTTCTTAATAACTAACTAACTTACCATCACGCCGTCTCCCCGGAGGGGTAGGCAGAAAAAATGGAACGCCACACTGTTCTGTCCTGACATACTTCTCTCGCTTCCTCTACATTCATAAATCTTGTCATGCACGCACATCGATTTTTCCGACTAATTTATTTTAATGAAATGTATCGCCTATCTAAGGGATTATCAAACTAATACAGACAGGCGAAACATGTCCTATACATTACCTTTAATAAAACTTCTAAAAAAACAGACGTTTTCATTCGTATTAATTATTTAACCTTTAGACGCCCAGTGGTCCCGTATGGGACCGCGGATTTGCGTCGTTCACTGCCCAACGGTCCAGCACGGGACCGGTGACTATGGTAGATTTCGCTATTTTGTCATGATGCTTAACATTAGTATTTATACCTGTAACATTAATATTTATACAAGGTCGACTCTTGGGATATGCGTTGTTTTATTACGGTCCGCCTGTACAATAAAACACACAATCTACACCACTGCCTAAATAAAACACACCTGCCACAATAAAACACACAATCTACACCACTGCCTAAAATAGGTCTATGGATAGACAAATGATTTAAAATTTGGCATACGGAAAAAAAAGTTTTAATTTTATATTTTTATTTTTTGTTCTTATTTTTTAACTTTAATTTTATTTTATTTTTTTACTTTAATTATATAAAATTGGAACAATTATAAAGCTTTGTAAATTAAAAATAATATTTTATTTTGATAATGCTTTTTATTTTACCTAAATAGAATGACTAATTTTAGAGATATAATTATTTTTATAACAGCTACGCGTAGGTCGCAAGTCGCGCGAATATTTGCTTGGGCAGTGGGCTTCCTTTGTTGCACGCGGCGCACGGGCGTTTAAAGGTTAATATGGAGTTTCACATCATTGTCTAAGAAACAATAAATTAGTTTCAGGTTATTTCTGATGTCCAGATCTTCGACTCCAAAGTATTTTCACGAGTTTTTCCCTAGAACCCCTGAGTCCATAAATGGAACATCATTATTGAAGGGGGCGTACAAATATCTAGAAGTCATAACTATATAAATTATTGTATTGCTAATTAATCTGAAGAAGTCTTAGGTGTGGCGAAGTGAAATGAAGTTCACCCAAGATACTCCCGCACTTAGGAACGGATTATGATAAAATATAATTGGTTTTCAGAAAGAAATATTAAACGAGCTATTTCTATCATTTTTTCAAAATATTTAATGATACTCTTACTAATCTATTTATGCAGACTAATTAAGGGTTTTTACATCATTGTTCAAGAAACAATAAATAAATTTAAACTGAATAGAATTATCGAATGGATGACTTTTTTATGGCACACTGTCTTGCCGGAATGCACATATTTGTCATGGACATTACCTGCACATCAATCGAGCAACGTTTGCACACCGCAGCCAGCTCCCCGGTACCGCCATGAGTCTGGATCATGACTGCCATCATCTTTTTTGCGACTGTCATCATCGTTACACCGGCCACATACCATTGTCCCTTCACGCCGCGTGCACATGGCGGCCATTTTGATGTCAAATAAATTGCGCGCAACAAATTTAAATTAAACAGGACTTGCTTATCTCTGTATGGTACCTACCTACTTCATTCCTTTTGATGTCTTGCATGTTTGACTGGAAGAGGGGAGGGGTTTTTTGTAAGAGGGGGTCAAGTCAAGGGGATTGATAGGAGAATCCAACTCGGTTGGTCTGCATTCGGAAGGCTGGGCAACATCTTCAAGTCGGACATGCCAGAAATTCAAAAACAAATGTGCTGGACCAGTGTGTGTTACCTGTGATGACCTATGAATGCGATAGATGGACTTTAACTAAAGAAGCAATGCACAAAATCAAAGTTGCACAACGGGCCATGGAAAGATCCATGTTGGGTATCTCGCTTAGAGAAATGTATCCAAAACAAAAATATATACAGTGCTAGTCACTTGAGAGGAGACGACTGATAGGCGGTTGTATACACAACTCAGGAATCCTGAGTGAAGTAGGTATGTTCGTCCCTGATAATTTTCTTCGACAAAGGGCCCATAGATTATTTTATCTCCCACGATGCAGAACCAACCTGCCAATGGTTATGCCGGTAGGTAGAGCAATATCTTTGCTTAATCGTATCACCTCGGAGTTTGACATATTTTGTGATAGTTTGGCTCATCTGAGGGAAGTACTATCTTTGTTATAATTGTTTGGTATATATATTTTATTAATTTGTCATGCATCTTATGTTTCTCGCTCTTTTTATTAATCTATTATGTATTACTTATTATTGTGTATCTCTAACTTGTATCTTTATTGTCTTCTTCTTCTTTTAATAGATCTGACGATCTGTGACACAGAAATCATGTCTCGTCGGATGATGAGATCCAGCTGTCCCTCCATCTCTTAGGCGGTCTTCCAGGTGGGCGGTGTCCGGAGGGGATTTCATAAGCGGCTGTATATGCAAGTCTGTCACCATCCATTCGGGCTACATGGTCCCTCCAGTATCTTCTTCTGGATCTACTCCACTGAACGATATCCTCTATTTCGCAAGTTTTTCTTATATCTACGTTGCGGACACGATCTCGGGGGGTTTTTCCAATGATTGATCTTAGGACCTTCATCTCCGAAGTTCTTAGTAGATCCTTGGTTCGCACAGTGTCAGCCCGCGTCTCTACAGCGTACGTCATGATAGTCGCACGCATGTTTTATAGATTCTGATCTTGCTGTCGACAAGCATGTGCTTGTGCACGCATCTTTATTGCATTGGAAAAAAAAATCTGTAAGGCTTTAGATATGTTTAAAATAAATAAATGAAATGAAAAAATAAATCGTTTGACAATGAACCCCAGTGAAATATATGATTAAGTCACTCAAGCATTGTTAGTAATAAAAACAAACATGAAGAACAATTGTTCCATGGAGCTATAAATCTTCCGATCACCGGAGAGAATAATCAGTAATCATACTTGTACAAAAGTACTCTCTTGGCATCTTAATTATCACCTCAGCGAATTGCAATTTGCCCAGCGCAATCCGCTGCACGGAATACCACCCGCCAGGGACGGACCAGCTATATACGGCGCCTAACTAGCAACTTCGACTACTTTCAATCGACGAGGCAATAAAAATAATAACCGTAATGAAATAAACCAGATGTATTTAATTACTATTTATTAATTCGTTGAGAATTAATTAACAAAAACAACAACAAACCAAATTATATTAGTTTTTTCGTTTTTATAAAGAATTTTGACAGGTGTCAAAATTAAATTTTCATTTGTTCCAATGACAATTTGAATAATTTTTTCAATATTATTTTAAAGTTCTTGCTGGTTAAGTGCTTAATTACAGCTAATTTAAAAAAAACGGTGGATACGTGTAACATAAATTAAATAAACACAAAAGTCCGGATCGTCCATGTCAACATGTGCAACATCGAAAAAAACATTATGTGTTATTACATTATGTACTAAATTAAAAAACGGTGGATACGTGGAACATAAATTAAATAGACAATATTGGGACCATCTAAAAAGAACATTTTGTGTTAATTTATTTTGATTTCGTTATTTTATTTTACATCATTGTATTTTATATTATTTGTTTTTTGTTTTTTTTTGTGGATGATGTTGGACGATCGAAGTGTACGCGGGACTGCCTATTGGTGGCGATGAGGTTCGCAACCCATCACACCGCGTCTCCCGCGGGACGGAAAGAGAAGGATGGATTGCCGCGTCGGTATAAGTGTGACAGTCCATTCTTTCTGCCTACCCTTTCGGGGAGACGGCGTGATGGTTAGTTAGTTAGTTTCTTCATTCATTCTTTCCAAATGTCCAAACCATTGATCCTTTCATTATTTTGTTCATGACACCATCATTCGCACCGCATTCACTTCTTATA
Source organism: Lepidostoma basale (assembly GCA_022606425.2). Classification (NCBI taxonomy): domain Eukaryota; kingdom Metazoa; phylum Arthropoda; class Insecta; order Trichoptera; family Lepidostomatidae; genus Lepidostoma; species Lepidostoma basale. The sequence goes on along the minus strand of JAHDVF020001598.1, from coordinate 334,433 downwards.
ATTCGTCAATTAACAACAATAAACCAACACGCAGTTTCTCCGCAAGGGTAGGCAGAGAGAATGATCTACCACACTACTCTATCCTGACACACCTCTCTAGGTTCCTCCACATTCATACAACGAGTCGCTACGCGGTGGATAATGCCGATAACGTCAATAACGTCCAGCATCCTTCCATTTATTCGGCGGCTTTCCTTGTAGTCTCTTGCTGTTGGGGTTTTCATTTGCTGCGGTCCACGTGGTCTTTACAAAAGCGCCTTTTGCTTCTTCCACACCTCACAATATCTTCAACACTACAGACATACCTTAAGCTATCATTACTGATTCGATCTCTGAGAATTCTGACTGCGATGGAGAAATTACTAGACTTTGTGTTACATGTAGTTTTAAAAGTAATCTTGTTAAAGACGTAAGATGTATATACAACAACAACAAAACCATCAAGCCGTTTTGCCGCAGGGCAGGCAGAGAGAATGTGTCAGGGTGGAGTAGAAACCCTACACTACTCTACCCTGACACACTTCTCTAGCTTTCTCCACATTCACACAACGAGTCACACACGCAAGTCGATTCTTTCGACATCTAACATGACCAACCATTAAAATTTGATTAATTTGGTCATGCCATGTTTTCCTCGGTCTATCTCGACTTTGAACTCCATTTACATCATTAACTTATACTTTCTTAACCATTATTTCTCCATCCATGCTCTCCATACGTCAGAACCAACGCAGCGATCCTTTCATAATATTGTTCATAATACCTTCTTTCGTTCTACATTCCTTTCTTATATCAGCATTTGAGATTTAGGCATATATCGTTCTATCACACTTACGTCTTAGGGACCTCATCTTTATCGCATTTATTCTACAAATTCGTTTAAATTAGAATTAATAATTTGGAGTAAAAACGTCTGTTTCTGATATTTTATGAGAATAATATGTTTTGCCTCGTTAAGGCATTGTCGAATATTTATTTTATAATGCCTTAATAAGGCAAATTGTATCATTCCCAATAACAATTTAATAAAACTTCTAGAAAACAGACGTTTTTATTCATATTAATTACATAATATGGAGTTTTTTCATAATTCTTGAAAAATTACACATCTAAGATAAAGTCGATCACATAAATAATAAATTAGCTAATTAACTAACCATCACGCTGTCTCCCCGAAGGGGTAGGCAGAAAGAATGGACAGCCTCACTTTAACCGATGCGACACTCCATCATTTTCTTTTCGCCCCCGCGGGAGACGCGGTGTGATGGCTTATAACTAAACCTCATCGCCACCAAGAGGCATATTCCGCGCACATTATGATGGTCCAACGTCCACAAAATAAATCTTAAACAAATAATATAAAATACAATGATATTAAATGAAATAATTAAATAATAATAACATCTTCTTCTTCTTCTTCTTCTTCAGCCTGTATTGGCCGTCCACTCCTGGACGTAGGCCTCCTCTCGCATTTTCCATTCTCTTCTATTCTGAGCGATCCGCATCCAGGCACTTCCCGCACTTCTCCGGATATCGTTGCGCCAACGCAACTGTGGGCGCGTAACTCCACGCTTTGCCGTCCTTGGCCACCGCCTTGTCCACTTTTCATCTGGATCGCGAGCGACATTTCCCCTCCCATCGCCACTTGAGGGTTGCCGCCATCTTGATAGCATCGGAAACCTTTGTCCTGACTCTTATGTCCTCATTTCTGAGTCTGTCCCGTAAACTGATACCCAACATGGCTCTCTCCATTGTTCTCTGAGTGACTCTTAGCTTGTTGGCACTTTTTTGTAACATTGTGACTGTCTCAATACCATAAGTGAACACTGGCAGGACACAGACATTGAACACTCTCCTTTTCAAGTTGATGGGTATTTTCGGATTTTTCAAAATGTGACCAAAATTTTTGAATGCTGCCCAATATAATTTGAATAAATTAAAAATCCTTTCAAATAACTTCCATCCCGAGGTTACTGTAAATTTAGATTTGGAATTTATAAGACTTGTGTACGACCTATCATGACATATGGGATCGAGTGCAGGGCGGACACCACAATTACAAAAAACGTGCTCAGAGTGTCAGAAATGAAGACGCTCAGATATATATCTGGCAAGACACTGCAAGAGAGGATAAGGAATACACGGATAAAGGAGATATGCGAAATCGAGGATGCCGTTAGGTGGAGAAGGCAAAGGAGAAGATACTGGTATACACACATGAGGAGAATGGATCCATCCAGACTCCCCTTCATTGTGTTGCACGGCCAGCCCCATGATAGACGACCCCCGGGCAGACCATCAAAGAGATGGATCGACAGCTGGGAGTCGACTTCGCAGGAGGCCAATTCCTCTTAAGAAACAGGCCACTAGGCCTACACTAAGAATAAGAAGAATACGAATTTAGAAGCCCCATAAAACATTGCAGTCTTCAAAAATAGTAATTTAAAAGCCAGTAATGTTGAGCGCACCGGTTTAGGTTGGTGATAGAAGCATGTGGTGTGACCGATCCTGTCTTTTAGCGTTGCATTTCCTATTTAATTAAATGACTCTTATTAAACTATGCAAGCACAGCTCGCTCTGATATCAATTTATTACAAGGCAAGCTCTTTGCTACGGCGTGGAACACTCGCAGATTTCGCAATAATTTCTTAAATGCGCTGATTTATGAGTTGGAAATATATAACTAGTATGAAAAATTAACACGTGATCTGGTCGGGTGGTGGTGCAGGGGATAGAACGCTTGGCTTCTGATCCAGGGGACATGGGTTCGAGCCTGGACACGACCAGATTCCTTCTTCATAATAATGAGCTAGTTTCTGCTCACATTGAAGATTGTAAAATAAATTCTAATATCATTGATGTAAATCCTTGATATTAATTAGTCTTTTTAAAAAAAAAAAAAATCGTATTAGTTTTTAAAGGGTTAGGGCAGCCAGAGGTATGAAAAAGTAAGTATTTTCAATATTTTTTTTGACAATAATTCTATTTATTTTATAAAACCAACAATATTTAATTATTATATTATGTTTTGAATGATCTCACTCAAATTTGAAAAAAAAATATAAATTATATATGAAGTTATCGCCATATCTATTGGACCCTGTTCCATAGTGCGGTGACCATTATAACTTCTTACATGTTCATCTTAAATCATTTAAATAAAAAAATATTACTTAAATAGTTAATCTAGTGTTAATAGTTAATATTGAAGGATTTTCTGTTAAAATCAAGTTGAAATCAAGTTAAAACGTAATATCTTTTTATTCTTCAAGTGCCCTGTCGGGTCCCCCCAACGTTGGCGATCACCTCGGCGAACCTGTCCCTGTCCTGCGCCGCTCGGAACAGCTCCTCTACATTTCGAATGCCGGTCCACTCCCTCACATTTCCCAGCCAGGACATTTGTCTCCTTCCGGGCCCTCGGCGTCCCTCAACTTTGCCCTCCAATATCAGTTGGAGAAGGTGGTACTTATAATAATTTTATATTGTTGGTTTTATATATAAATTGAATTACAGTAATTTATTTTTTATCTAAAATACTAGGTTTTTTCATACAGGTATTGAAATATTTTCTATTTTTTTAAATAATCTTATAATAAATAAAAATCTGTTTTTTAACTACCAGTTTTGTCTTTATTTTGACAACGGCTGGTTTCGCCAAGCTTGCTGACATCGTTATATTGAATATTATTTCAAATGAACTTCCATCAAGAGATATTAGTAAAATCATTTGATTATATTTTGTAATTTTGAAGATGTGTGTATGGGAAGAAGACGGATCTCTTGGCTCCAAAACCTTCATGGCTGGACTGAAACAGTCGGGGCAATATTCAGAACTGCGCAAAACAAGATCATGCACTTTCAAGTGATAGTCAACGTCGGGTGGACCCGACATGAAACCCCGATGAAGAAGAAGAAGAAAATGTATTATTCCTGATTATATGGTGTTGCTTATGATTAGTAACTGACATAATTAGTTTCAAGACATAGATTATAAATTAACCATGGCTTATACAGACATCCTTCTTGCAACATTGTCAGTACAATTTATAACCACTTAACTCTTCTAGATAACGTCTCTTTCGGTTAATACAAAGTTAACAGTATCTGCACATGTAGTTTGGAGGGGAATAGTACGATGAAACAACCTTATTCTGGGGAATATGTAATAACCATATTCCGTTTTATAACGTGCGATAAAGGCAGAGTAAATGCTATCAAGTCTTGCAAACTTGAAGCCGTGTGGGTCCAGTGGTAGTCAACATATGATTCGCATAAATAATAATTGGTTAAAATATTTGTTATACATACCTGGGACACAATATTCGATTGAACCGAGATAACCAAACCGCAGAGCTAAAAAGAAGAATTGGACAAAGCTGGGCAGCTTGAAACATGAGTTACATCCATCCTTAAAAACCGGAAAATACCGATCAACCTGAAACGAAATGTCTATGAAGCCTGCATTCTGCCAGTTGGTACTAATGGTCTTGAAACTGTTACACTGTCAAACAAAGCGCTGAGAAACTTCGAGTGACCCAAAGAACCATGGAAATAGCCATGCTAAGAATAAGCCTAAGAGACAGAGTCAGAAACGATACGGTGAGAGAAAAAAACAAAGGTCACTGACATCATCCACCGGGTGGCGACTCTAAAATGGCAATGGGCAGGTCACGTAGCCAGAAGCTCGGATGAAAAGTGGACAAGAAGACAGCTGACTTGGAGACCGTGAACGGCAAAGAGAAGTGCAGGGCGACCGCAACTACGGTGGAAGGATGATCTGAACAGACAGGTCGGAATAACCTGGACGCAGTCCGCACAAGACAGAGTGACGTAGAAGCAAATAGAGGAGGCATTTTTCCAGGAGTGAACGGGAATAGGCTGAGGAAGAAGAAGAAGAAGAAGAAGATTTGTTATACAGATCTTTCTGGCAACATATCCCACAAATGACTATTTGAGCTTAGCCACTCTTTGACGACATCCGTTAGTTTATCAAATTATCGTTCAATCTTCACATAGTAGCTCTATATAATAGTTCTATTAAAATGCTTGGATTTGTTTTTAGGAATGCAAAGATATTTTAGGAATGCCAAGTGTATAAAAAATCTGCGGCTGTTGTTATTTTCGTTTTTCATTTTCACAAAAGTTCACGATCCGCCAAAGCGCTCGGTGTGACGATGTAGTATTCGGCGAGAACGAGAACAGAGATCGTGGACCAAGATCCAGATCAGATCGGACGCCGTACAGAAATTGATAATTCTGCGTGAATAATTGCCGGTTATTTACGACCTCCTTGAAGCGAAAATCTAAGGGCAGTAAGCAGAGCGAAATAAAATTAAATAAATAATAATTTAATAAAGATAATTTCTTTTTCATGGAATATTGAATCTCTCTTTTTCTTTTTTATATACTTTGTATATAACACTTAGTTTAGTTTCGAAATTTTAGAAATTTAAAAGCAATTAAAAATAAAGAAAATATTATAAATATTCAAATAAATTTAAAGTCAAATCCAATCTTTGATTTATTTCATTTGTTGTAAGTAATTACATGAACCCCGATAATAACTTTAAATTATTATTTTAAATTTTAAATTGAATCATAATATTTGTTATAACAAAAGCATAAACTTTCCGAAATAAATCTCTATAACATCTCGCACGCTTAATAGTAAACTGACCGATTATGGTTTAGGTCATAATTGAGTTAACATTAGACAGAGGCTTATGTTAACGCTATTCGTACGTACGATAATCGTTCACAATGTTAACGCTATCCATTCGTACGTGTTTTTCGACTGTTTTTGTTAAAACACCGACTCATGTCAGATTGAGCAAAACTTGCTTTTTTGAGTTATGCCAGTGATCTATTAAGCGCGTAATTCTGTCAGATCATGTAAACAATTTTATAATATTTTTTAAATGTACCTATCTTTATAATATGTATCACTGAAGAAAGACTAGTTGTCCGAAACATGTCTATGTAATTTTATTTTTTTAAATATAAGTGTTGTATATACAAAGTATATACGAAGGTAATTCGTAAAGTAAGGTTCCCAATGCTCTCAATAAAGATAGCGGCGCGCTGGGAGAAATCTGGCAACACTGGCTGACTCATCAACTCCTCCACTCTCTATCCCTGTTGCTCCCGCCACGCTACACCTCTCAGTGTCGGCCTGGCAGCCATCGAAGATAGAGCTTCCTATCGCTGTTTCCGCCAGATGCGAAGTTGAGAGCATAATGCTTGAGAATCGGAGGATTACCATTAACGAACTTGCTCTTCGTATTCCTGAGACTTCCAACACCACAATTCACAAAATTTTAACTGAAAAATTAGGCTATCAAAAGGTGTGTGCGCGGTGGGTACCACGAATGCTCACAGAAAACCACATGCATCTGCTTGCATCTGCTTGTACGTGTTGAGCGCTCGACCTCATATCTCAAATCAAACTCAAGAACTGCTGGACTGTTTTGCCCCACCCACCCTACAGTTCGGACCTAGCCCCTAGTGATTACCACTTATTCCCAAAATTAAAGTAACACTTTGGTGGAATGCGCTTCCATACTGATGATGAAGTCAAGGAAGAGGTTATTCGATTTCTCAGAGGAATAGCGGCAGAATTTTATGACTTGGGGATACAAAAGTTGGAGCATCTTCTGCAAAAGTGATTAGACAGAAACGGCGATTATGTAAAAAAATAGAGTAAGTTTTAAGCTTCAAAATTATGTATAATGCTAAGGAAAACAATAAAGCTGTATATTTTTAAAAATATGGGAACCTTATTTTATGAATGACCCTAGTAAAAAATAAAAAAGAGAAATAAAGCATCATAACAACATAAAGTATGGCGTATATAGAAGAAAGAATATTAAATCACTTAAAGTTGTCATCACAAACATAAGCCTATCCAAAAAAGCTAAAATGATAATGCACAATGGTGTTCTTATTCAAAAGAAGAAAGAATTCTTAAGATGTATACTCGTATGTTAACGACTTGAACGGAACCTGAAAAAGAGGAAGACCGAGGAAAACGTGGCACGATCAAATAAATCAAATGTTGAATGTTGGCCACGTGTGGAGTCGGAGAAATCAACGTGCGAGCATGACACGATGTCGGGACAGAACAATATGGCGGTCCAGTGTTTCTGCCTACCCCTCCGGTGAAACAGCGATGGTTTGTTAGATAGTTACCAAGAAAACGCAAGCAATATTGTAAAGTATTTTTATTTTAATCACTTAAAGCTTGCAAGTAGTGGCTTTTTTGAAGAATTTGTGGCAACCCTGGTTTCTCGACGTGTTTTCAGGGCTAAACTGTTTCCACTGTCATAAATATATCCATCAGGTCAATTTATATTTTGATACAAAATAATTAGTGACCATTACGGCTAAGTGCAGGGCGAGGAGATGAGAGGAAGGAGGACGGATGTACGGACCGAGATTTATTGTGTGCAGTAAAATAATGCGTCGGAGAGAGACAACAGTGTGAAATTTACACGGTGTAATAAATCTTTCATACCCATATGGCGGTTAACTCTCACAGACGTCGGCCAATCAGAGAGCCCAAATCGATTTTAGATTCGAAAGAAAAATGTTTGAAAATGTAATGTGCGAACAAGGGTAAACTTTTGCAGTATACTCGTACAACGATTTTCACACATTTCACTGTACTAAGTTATAGAACAGAAAGAATTAATGAAGAAAGAATGGTAAATAGGTATACGTTAACGATGTAAATAATCAGTTTATCATCGATCATAGACCATGCTACCAGAAAGAAGCTGAACAAAATCGGCATAACACAAATAAGCCATAGTAAATTATTGACAAAAGGTAGAAATAAAATCATTAAGATGATTTGAACACATCACACACAATAATTAATGAAGAAAGAGTGTTAAAAAACGAATATGTTAACGATGTAAATGGAACTAGAACTAGAGGAATACACAGAACATGGCACGATCAAATAAATCAAATATTGAATGTCGGCCAAGTGAGGAGTCAGAGAAATCTACGTATGTGCCTGACACGATGTATGAATGATGTTGAGGAGGCAAGATAAGTATGTCAGGAAAGAAAAGTTTGGCAGTCCATTATTTCTCGCAACCCCTTTGGAAAGACGGCGTGATGGTTTGTTAGGTACGTTGTATTGTATTTTATGCGGATATTAATACAATCATAAATAAATAATTATTTTATTCTTAAAATAACAAATGGAGTTAAACTACACGAAAATATTCAATTGTTTTCTTCTTCTTCTTCTGCTTTATTTTTAGTGCCTGTTCCTGAGATGTAGATGTCCAACTGTCTCGCCATCTTTTTGGTGGTCTTCCTGGAGGTCGATTTCCTATTGGTACTTTATTTGCGGCTATACCATATTTATCACTCTTTCAGAACATGCTCTTTCCGCACGATCTCTCCAGTAGCGTCTTCCCAGTCTTCCCCATCTCACGACATCTTTCACATTGCAGATCTTTCTTATTTCAGAATTTCTTACTCTCTTTCGGAATGTCGTTCCCGCAACGGATTGGAGAGTCTTCATATCTGTGGTTCATATGAGGCTTTTTGTTCTGATGGTGTCAGCTCTCAATTAAATTGAAATATAATTTATATGTGCTATAACATTTATGAGGTAAAATTTATACACTTAGATTTATAACATAAGGGATGAAAATCTGATGATGAAACTATCTATGTACTTTATGTTTTTAGAAATGCATGTAAGGGTATGCTGAAACAGTTCACATAAAATATGTTAGTCCCCTTTAATGTCTCTAAATCAGTGTTTAATTACCGTATTTTCTCCTTTATCCCTCGTATAAAAATATCAACGTATTTGATTTTCACTACATTTAATAATGCCTTTAACGTGCAAAACATGTCGTTCTCACAAATTATACTTTTTTTTTTAGAAAACGGACAACCTTTGTGTTAAGAACTCTGACTGCCATACCGAAGGTTATGTATTTGATTCCCGACGATGGCAGTGTGATTCTCACACTGTCTTTGATCTGGTGTAGAATTCACGTGACAATAAAATGGCGATAGATAAACTACCTATCACGTGTCACGAGAATCAATTTATAATAAATAGTAGGTATGCAGTGATCAAACAAGATGTTGTACACAAAAAAGAAAGAAAAAATTGACGTTTTCATTTGTAATAATTAAAAATAATCAAAATAATATCTTAATAATAATAATATATTTATAATAGTGAATTTATTACGAATCTCCCTGTGATATGAGATATTGATTCAATGTCAACCACTTACAGTATCATTACTCGTAATTAGTATTATCAGTTTTCAATTGTCTCATGTACATTATAAAGTCTACACTATTTTTCTTACATTTTAGTGTGGTAATATAACAGATGTATTAATAAAAATCACATTTTCATTGTAGCGCTTAATAGTGTTCATTATTTTGGTCTAAAAATATTAAGTATTTATTTATTTTATATAAAAGTATGATTTGGTGTTTAATGTGTATATTGTTAGTATTTTTAATTTGCTCCAAATCTTACCTGTCCAATCAAATTAATGCATGTGTTATTCCGATTATTTTTGATTTGTTTATCTTATTGTGTTGTTTTTCTAAAAAATAATTATAACAATTTCCAATCAAAAACTTGTTTATATAAAATTGTTCAGATATTAAATCAGTGAAAATTTAAACATTCTATCTTTAAAACTAATTTTTTATTTATTTATCGTGAAAACTGTGTACTCAAAATCAATTGGTAAGTAATATAAAAAAAATATTATTAAAATATTTATGAAACAAAATTTAAATAACTAATTTATAACAATGGTTGTTTATATTTTGATAATCTTAAGGCATGGTATTCCATAATGACGAATTCTTTATGAATTAAATCACATGTATTCTCGGGCTCTTGTATTTTGTATGAAATAATTTTAGATAGAACATGCACCAAGAGATGCACAAAATGTGTAAAAATAAAAGTGGAAAACCGTATTTTCATTCATAACAAAATTGTTATTATTTTTATTATTAATTAGAAAGTTAATTTATATGGTAAGAGGGTAGACAACCACTTTATATAATAATACAGTATAACTGTATACTCTAAACTTTTCCACACTTATTCAAATTAAATAATATTGAATTTCGTTGAGATGGCAGTACATCATACAGTTCTTACTCTTTTGAAGCAAAACTTCTCAAGCAAATCTGATAAAATAATAATAATAATGTATCGAATGACGATTTATGATAGAACAACGAAAGAAGAACTGGAAAAAATGAATATTAAGCACATAATAAATCCTGCAGAAATTTAAGAAAATGGTACTTAACATAGATGGTAGGCACTGTATATTTTTTAAAGCTGTATATAAGCATTATGGTTGGAAAATAAGTCGAGACCATTTATTGTTTCTGGAATAATTATGAAAAACATCACATTAAATAATTTATACGAATGAAAATGTCTATATTATAGAATTTACAACTTTTTCAATTTAAACGGTTTTAATTTTGAAACACTGTAATACGTAACACAATTTATTTATCAATTGCTATGAAATTGTCGCGACAGCTATTTCGCCAACCTATTTTGGCATCAACAAATCAGTTGTTTATAACACCGGAACCGTGTTTTAAAATTGAATAGTGAAAAAAACAGTAAATAACATTGCAGAATTATAGTGTTTCGACCAAAAACAATGCATTTACAATTGATAATACGTTAGCAAGTCGAAACATGGCATTCCCTTAATAAATTAAAACTTACGACAGACATTTTCGTAAGTTAAATTACAGTAGGTATGACTAAATTAATCAACGCTAATCTTTCTTTGTGGAAACGACATCTTTCGACTTGCTAAGCTAATATAATAATACCTTACCAAAGCAAAATATGTCTTTTCCATGAAATTAATTAAAACTTCTAGAGTATAGACTATAATTGACATATGGAATAGAAACGAGAGCTGACACCATCAGAACTAAAAGTCTCCTAAGAACCACAGTAATGAAGACTCTCCGATCCGGGAACGACACTCCGAGACAGAATACTTATAAGAAATTCTAAAATAAGAAAGATCTGCAATGTAGAAGATGTCGTGCGATGGGGAAGACTGAGAAGACGCTACTGGAGAGATCATGTGGAAAGAGGATGTTCTGAAAAAGTGATAAATATAGCAGCAAATAAAGTACCAACAGGAAATCGACCTGCAGAAAGGACACCTAAATGATGGCGAGACAGTTGGACATCAGCATCCCAGGAACATCCGAGAAAAAAACAGGACACAGTCCTAAGTAAAGCAGAAGAAGAAGATGAATATAATAATATTAAATGGAGTTTTACATCATTGTTTAAGAAACAATAAAGTTTAATTTGGTTGTTTATAGGTACAGTTAATGACGTTGTATAGGGCCCATTGTAACACTATTTCATCCTGTTTCTCATCTAAATAATACATAATCTACATGAAACGACGCATTTTACGTAATGTTTAATGTCGGTGCACCCACAAACTTGTAAAATTGTTATGTTGTGGTATTTTACGATGCGGATACCATAGGATGTTAAATCCAAAGCCATAAATGTCTCACAAGTATAAGATGCTAAATCTTTTCTTGAATTGGTGCATATTTGCATTTTTAACTGCTTTGTATGTTTTACATTTACTCTGACACTAGCTAAGATGACAGTGCACAATGGTGTTTTTGCATTATTATTATTTTGTTGAATCGCTCTTTTCATCATTACAGCGCGAGTCAAATCGACGATTATTATTATTATTATTTTATTATTATATAATTATTTTTATTATTTTTATTATTATTATTATTATGTTGAATCGCTCTTAACATCAGCAGTTTTTCTTAACCGTATTGAAAGAAACGCCCACTTTATCACAGTAAAATTATCCAACCCCCCCCCCCCCCGAACAAAAAAGAAAATTTAAAATTTACACTTTTCTTTTACTGGAATATGTATTTTATGCAATGAATTTCCTACTATAAATATATAAAAAAGCTTCGTACGGTACAAAATTTGTCCTGTATCGAAACAATCATAGGTGATATAATGGGCCTTTTGGAATGAGCTTTTATTTTATAGGAAGAACATGATATTAAGTATTTTGGCAAAGTGAAAAATTTTACGCGTGAAAGTGTAGTTTATTCAACAGAACTTATAAAATCAAAGCTCCTAATGCAAGCGTAAAAGTGTATCGGTGTGCATAAGTCTTCTTCTTCTTTGCTAGCCTTCTTCCCTCCACTGCTGGATATAGGCCTCTTCCAATTTCTTCCACTCGTCTCTATCCTGCCCCTTTTGTATCCAAGATTTTCCAACCCTTTTGATAATATCATCGGTCCATCTCATCGGTGGCCTTCCGACACTTCGTCTATTTTCCCATGGTCTCCAACTGAGTATCCTGGGTGCCCATATGTTGCCACCCTGAAATCTTGCCATTGTTCGTTGCCATCTGTGCATAAGTATAGCTCTTGAATAAGCTTATTTTTCTATATTGACACAATGCCCACTCAAACTTCTGCAGCGCCCCCTAAATGCTAATTTTTTTTAAAACTATTACTTTTATTGTCACGTGAATTCTGCACCAGAACAAAGCACTTACCACTCGGCCACGAAGGTCGTCATGTAAAGTGACTAACCACAATGTGAGTGCTTTTTGTAAATTTATTAAATTTTTATTTGGAATTGTAAATACGGAATCACCGCTGTTCTGCTTTTACATTAAACAATCAAGTTGTGTTATCCCTTTGTCTGATTCGTCTATTGTTGTTCAGTTTCGATGCGAACCCGGTCTTCTATTTTTCAATTTAAGTTTTGACAGCCAGTTCGCCTCTATCGAGATATTCAATTTAACGCATTCGTCACACTAAACACGATTAACGTCCTCTTAGCGTTTCGTCGGGTGGAGACGCACCTTACACCTCACCACCTGACTATAGAGGCACCTTCTACAAAATACCATTGGATGATATTTGTCTGTTGTTAAATATGTATGAATATATTTTTTCTTTATTGGTTTCAAAATACATTATTATGATCTCGAGGATATTTCTAGATTTTACAATTTAGTTTATATATTTTTGTGTTAACCTTTGTGGTCCATGGGCTATCTACATATGTTCAGACATTCGCCTTACAGCTGAGGAAACCATGTAAAACATCAGCCGAAACATTTAGGGTATATCTATGGGGAGGGTAAAAAGTTGAAAGGTTTTTATTATAAAATAACAATAATATGAATTTAATGCAGCTTTAGCCTATGGGAAGATGAGATTCACTATATTCACTTATTTTGTGTCCTTAATTTATTAATGATGCTGGTAGTCATCTCCTGGAATGTTAAACATATTAAATAATATGACATTAGAGGCCTTTGAAGATAAACTTTTGAAATATTGATAGATCTTAGAATATTTAGGGATAATATAATATTATGGAAAGAACGAGTCACAAACGAGGAAGTACTGCAGCGAATAAAAAAAGAAAATACGACTAATTATCAAGGCTATAAAGTACAGGAAACTGCAATTTTGGGGTACATTATGAGAAACAATTAATTCAAAGTGCTGCAACTGATTATATTTCAATGCAGCAGCAAGACTGATAAGGGGTGTGCCAAAAAGTTGTCACATAACACAGCATCTTAAGGAGCTCCACTGGCTGAAATGTCCAGAAAGGATACAATACAAGCTCTGCTGGACGGTTTATAAGGCGTTGCATGGAATGGCACCAGCTTATATATCTGAACTCTGCATCAACGAGAACCTGAATGCTAGACAGTCTACATTGCGATCAGCTAAGTCTTCTGCGATCGCTAGATTGACTGTGCCAAAACGCTATCCAAGCACAAACTTTGGCGACCGAGCCTTCGCGGTAGCCGGCCCTTCAGCCTAGAACAGTCTTCCAGCAGACCCTAAGTGCATTGAGAATCAATCAGAGTTTAGATCGAGACTCAAAACGCTCCTTTTCAATTTATCATTTCCTGACAGGAAGGGCTGATCGACTTCGTCAGGTGCAGCCCTCATACTGAATATGTTTATTATTTTTGTTATCATTATTATTATTATCTAGTTGATAAAACGGAACATCTTCTACAGCGCCCTTGAGATGAGTAATTCATAAAAATGGCGCTCTATAAATTATCCAATTTATTATTATTATTATTATTATCAACGGTAATATCAACAAGGAAAGCGAAGTGTCGGTGAGAAGAAAAATATTCTGACTACAAAACTGTCTAGAATGGTTAATTTGCAGTAAAACATCCCTGTTTAGAGCTGCCGTATCAAAGTTAGAAATAGCCATGTTCTCGTCAATTAAATAATTAATGCGAATGAAAACGTCTGTTTTCTAGAAGTTTTATTACATGCGCCCTTAGGGTGATTAAATCACAAAAACGGCGCTTTAAAAGTTAGCATATTATTATTATTATTTACAACTTATGGTAATTACATGTTTCGCCTTTCAAAGGCATTATTTAATCATTTGATAATGGCTTAGAAAGGCGAAGCATATCATTCATAATTAATACGAATGAAAACGTCAGTTTTCTAGAAGTTTTATTATATTTTATGGGAATGACATCGCCCTTCTAAGGCATTATCAAATATCACATTTGATAATGCCTAAGAAGGGCGAATCATGTCATTCCCATAACATATAATAAAACTTCTAGAAAACTGATGTTTTCATTCGTATTAATTATTTAATATGCAGTTTTACGTCATTGTTCAAGAAACAATAAATACATATCATTCATGTTCGTGGGTCTTTAACTGCTACAATTCGAGAAATAGGTGATCTAAACTGATGTTTGGATAGAGGATTTTAGGTAGTTAATTTTTATTTTTATTTTCCTTTCAGGATAACTAACTAACTAACCATCACGCTATCTCTACAAAGGGATAGGCGGAGATAATGTACCGCCACGCTGTTCTTTCCTGACGTACTTCTCTCGAATCTTCTTCATATTAGTGAAAGTACGTTTAGAAGACAAATTCTCTTGACTTCAGAGAGTACCCAGTATTTCTAATGTCGAACCATATCTCATACATTCCTGCGTATTACCTATAGGTATTGTACATATTACATTTTACCTGTATTCAATAGATTCCTTAAACATAAATATTGTTTGTAATGTCTGTTGAGATAAACTGATTTGATTTGATACCCTCGCCCAAGGTAAGAATGTGAAATAGCCAGCCAATTTCTAGAAAATAAAAAAGCCTTAGCTTTTCACCGTTATATTAGAAATTTCGCCACTAGTATCTAGAACTATTCACGCACGTCTTTTTCTCCGACTCCTTACGTGGCCGTGATTCAATATTCGATTCAGGTTTAATACAAATCGGTAAATGCTTAGAATATACATATATAAAACACGTTGTTCCGATCTGGGAGATAAAACAGTCTGTGCTGACGCTGTCGAAGATAACCATCCGGAACATAAAGATGGATAGCCTCCAAGATGACGGAATTCTCAAAGAATCCCCTGATAAGTCTGAAGAAATGGGTAAGTGTGCACTGGAAAACCAAGGGTATCACAATTAGTACGTAGGTAGGTACCGTGGATAGTTGTTTCGATGGCACAGAGAGACGGTAATTGTCCCATTGTCTGCTGCGGTGTCGGCCCCTGGAACTAAAGGCCTTTTACACGGGGCGATGCAGGACACGCCTCCGGACACTCCAAATTCAATTACACGCCAGCTCTCTCGCTGGACACACGTTCGGCCTGGCCTCATCAATCACTCCGCGGTGTGCTCCTACCAGTGGAGTAACCATACCCAATAAGCCAATCAACGACGAAATAAAACAAAACTGCCCTCAAAGAGAAGAAAGAAACCAGACTGCATTTATAATTAAACAGAAGAACACTTCAAAAATCACTTTTCAAAATGGCACTTTAATTACAGAGGTGGCCTTTTTACTACACCTTTGTCAATAAATGCGTCATTTTTATGTAATTAAAAATCTACTTAAACATATTTCAAAATTTCAATTATAAAATTTTGACTTTTTGGAATATAAATTAAAAGAGAATCTTCAGAACTATTAAGCGTATTTAGTTCATTACATGAATGGTGTTATTTCTGTCAGATGAAAATTTTCTGTATTTTATTTGTACTAATATCATCATTATAACGGAATATCTCGCCTCGTGAGGACTCCATATCACAGAACCACTTTCGAATCTGCCCGAACCAACGCGTGGTCTAGGACTCTGAGCACATTGGGATCTCTGAAAACTCTTCCGGTCCGAATGATGAGACCCAACATCCTCAGTGCAATGTCACAAATCCTCTCGATATGTGCACGAAAAGTCAGCCTCTGGTGACACTGGTGGGAAGAGCAATTAGACTGCTGAACGCGGTCTCCTCAGAGATCGACGTCTTTCATATTAGTGAAGGTACGTTCAGGAGACAAATACTTGAATTTAGAAATTATCTTGTCTTCCTAATGTCGAACCATCTCTAATGAGTTCCTGGTTAATACCAGGATGTTGTATTTTTATAATATTTTACGTGTACTCAATAGATGCCTTAAACATTTTGCTGTTTGTAATGTCTTTTGAGTTAATAAACTGTTTTGATTTGATTTGATTATGACGACCCTCGTGGCCATGTGGTAAGTGCTTTGAATTCCACACCGAAAGTCCCGAGCTGTAACAATAAAATGGCGATAGATTAGCTACCTATCACATGTCACGAGAATCACTATGATAGCTATACCCTTTATATCGATTTGTCTCGCGCTGTAATCCGTAAAATAATAACAATTATTTTTATTGCTTAATCTAATCATTGTCTATTCGAAACTATCGATAGGTATTTCTTATCTCGTAATAAACTTTGACAAAACTCTGTAGCCATCTTCTCCTACTCTAGCCTTTTCTTATTTATTTTGACTCGGTTCTCCTAATAGAACAGTTCCAAATATTGGCAATAAAACGATTGATTGTCCAAGGTAAACTATCGAAAAGAAAAAAATCCTGGCTAGTAAACCTACATTTGCAGCACAACAACCCTGTTTAGAGCTGCTGTATCAAGAGTAGAAATAGCTATGATGCTGTCTAACCTCCGATGAGAGGAACAACAAGAGATAAGGAAAGAGAAACAAAACATTACAATTTATGTAACGTGTCTAAAAACATCTAAGATACATAGCATTTAATGTATTTTATTGTGCGTATACTGTGGCAAAGTCTCACTATATCGAGGCAACCTACAAGATGCAAGCTGACTGTTGATGATATACCTGTGGAGCAAGAATTGAATTTCAGATATTTGGGTGTAGAGATCTGTAGCCAAAATTACCTTGATACCGAATTACGAGAACAAGTCAGTAAAACCTCTGCCATATCAGGATGTCTGAAGAATCTGGTCTGGAAGAACAAGCACAAGCGTATTGATAGCAACATTTTAATATGTGGTCAATCTCAAATTTTACGATATTAAATACATTTCTAGAATAAGAAATTTCAAATCAATCATACTTCTTATATATAATTTTGAATGGGCTAGTTACAACACTGAGCGTAGTCGACCTCATCCACGAATCGAAAAGATTCTAGAAACGAGAAATTTCAAATCGTAAATGTTTCACACCTTTTGTTCCATCACGAACTGTCCACCGAGGTACTCAATCAACTGTACGTGATAGGTTGTGTAGTGTCATCTAAGCCTACTGGCTAGTTGGAAAAACAGTGAAATAATGGTCAATGAAAATAATTCTGGCATTTAGAAAAGCAACGCATTCATATTTTTTCCGGATGAAACGCAGAATTAGTTAGTAAAACTAACTAACTAACTAACCATCACGCCGTCTCGGAATCACGTCAGAAAGAATGGACTGCCACACTTTTCATTCATGACATATTTCTCTCGCTTCCTCAACATTCATACATCGTGTCATGCACGCTCGTCGATTTCTCTGACTCCTCACTCGGTTTTCCTCTGTTTCTGGTTCCATTTACATCGTTAACATATATTTTTTTTACCATTCTATCTTCATTCATTCTTTCCATTTGTCCAAACCATCTTAATGATCCTTTCATTATTTTGTTCATAACACCATCATTCGCACCGCATTCACTTATAATATTTTCATTCGACACTCCATACACAGAGTATGCACACATTCGTCTAAGAGATCCCATTTCTACTGCATTTATTCTACTATCATCCTTCTTTTGCCAGTACCATGCTTCGCTTCCATACCTAAGGGTCGGTAGAAGAAGACTGTGAGATGAGGTGCTCTGGGAACACTTCCCAGAGCACCTCATCTCAATTAGGGGCGATTTGGAGTGGCCGGTCCGCTCTCCCGATTATTTATTTTTTATATAACAGAGTATTGTTGACTTGATTCCCTAAAAAAATTAAGTAAAAGAAAAATTTTGTCACTCCCTTATTATAATAATGTAACATGTGTTTCATAAAGAAAAAGCGATATATAATTTTCGGTTTAACATTGACTTTTTATTCATATATATCGAGTCGAGTAAGAAGTGTTGGGGCAGGGAACAAAATGATGGCAAACAAATTTCTAACCAAAAAAGCTAAAATGGCAGTGCACAATGGAGTTCTTGTACCGACCCTTATGTATGGAAGCGAAGCATGGAACTGGCGAAAGAAGGTTGAAAGTAGAATAAATGCATTAGAAATGAGATCTCTTGAGAATGTTTGGAAAATCTGTGTATGATAGAGTGTCGAATGAAAATATAAGAAGTGAATGCTGTGGAAATGAAAGTTTTTTGAACAACCTAATCAAAGGATCATTGAGATGCTTTGGACACATAGAAAGAAAGAATGAACAAAGAATGGTAAAAAAAATGTTAACAATGTAAATAGAACTAGAAACAGAGGAAGACCGAGAAAATGTGGCAAGATCAAATTAATCAAATATTGAATGTCGACCACGTTAAAAGATTGCCCGTATAGCTGGGAGGACCTAGATGCAGGTTCAATTCTTCAACTTCGATCCCACAGCCCTCCTTGATCAAAATACCCTCACTTCAATCGTTAGAATTATTAATAAGTGGTGGAATAATTTTCAAACTCGCTCTAACTCACTAGAGCAATGGCAAATGTGTCTAGAAAAAAATGGGCTTCTAATTATCAGAACCAAAACGGAGCATACGATTTGCAATTTCTCACGGACCCAACCAACGAACATCTACCTGGAACGCATCCCATTAAAAAAGATGGACCACTTCAGATATCTTGGCTCTATTCTTACCAATGATGGCACGATTGAAAATGACATAGAGCATAGAATAAACGTAGGATGGCTCAAATGACGTGCCCTTTCAGGAGTACTTTGCGACAGCAAAGTACCCGTTCAAATAAAAGGAAAAATGTACCGAATGAATGTTGGGCCGCAAGACGACAAGAAGAACAGAGGCTGCACGTAGCAGAAATGAAGATGCTGAGGTGGGCCGCCGGGGTTACGATGCTGGATAAAGCTAGAAAGAGCACATCAGAGGTAGCCTAAAAGTCGCTCCCATTGTGGCAAAAACTAGGGAACGTCATCTGCGGTGGTGGCACGGCCATGTGAGCAGGAGGGACAATGAATACATCGTTCACAAGGCCCTGCAACTGGAAGACGGAAAGAGGAGACCAGGTCGGCCTCCTTCAACGTGGATGTCCACAGTTAGGAACGACCTGAAGGCGCTGGGACTGGACAGCCAGATGACCCTGGATCGTCGGAGAAATGTGTGACAGTCCATTCTTTCTGCCTATCCCTTAGGAGAGACGGCGTGATGGTTAGTTAATTATATATAGAGTAACAAGTAACTAGAAAGACTTAATTTATAAAATATATTGTAGTCCATTGTTTTGGCCGAAACGCTATGTATGATACTTCAACATTATTAACTGTTATAGTTTATAACACTGTTATATCACAATTTTTATTACTCACCTTTTAAGTTTCGCGACAGTTGTTTCGCCTACTAATGTTGGCATCATCAGGTGTTACAGACAACATTTGTTTGTAACACCTGATGATGCCAACTCGACTCGTTGCGACACTCAAAAGGTGAAAAATAAAAATTGTGATATCATAACAGTGTTATAAATTTTAACAGTTAATTATACAAATTGTGATATGATAGAGTGTTCCTACTTTAAAAAGTATTAAAATTACTAGAAACAATGTGTATTAGCTACAAAGCACTGGCTGAAATGTCCAGAAAGGATACAATACAAGCTCTGCTGGACGGTCTATAAGGCGTTGCATGGAATGGCACCAGCTAATATATCTGAACTCTGCATCAACGAGAACCTGAATGCTAGACAGTCTACATTGCGATCAGCTAAGTCTTCTGCGATCGGTAGATTGACTGTGCCAAAACGCTGTCCAAGCACAAACTTTGGCGACCGAGCCTTCGCGGTAGCCGGCCCTTCAGCCTGGAACAGTCTTCCAGCAGACCTTAAGTGCATTGAGAATCAATCAGAGTTTAAATCGAGACTCAAAACGCACCTTTTCAAATTATCATTTCCTGACAGGAAGGGCTGATCGACTTCGTCAGGTGCAGCCCTCATACTAAATATGTTTATAATTGTTTTATTATTATTATTATTATTATCTAGTTGATAAAACGGAGCATCTTCTACAGCGCCCTTGAGATGAGTAATTCATAAAAATGGTGCTTTATAAATTTTCCAATTTATTATTATATTAAAGCAGCGAAAAAGGGAGGTTTAATTTAGTTGTCTTTATTATGTTTGATAAGCATCTAAAAACGCGTTATTAGATTAAGAAATTACAATGATTTGAAGTCGGCAGACTAAGAAAACTCTCGAGTGGATACATGTCCCAGGTAATTGAGTGCATTCTACATTCAACACGCAAATATAATTACTTAGTTCTTAATGACATTAGAACATTTTAGCGAATTCTCTCCGCGGGCTAGAGATGCGAAAACGGCTTCATTTGAAATAGGCATCAAGCATATATTTTTTTTACTAATTATTAAGAAAATTGGTTGTTTACAACACTTTGATATTTGTTTATAAAATTTAGAGTAATGTGTGCTGGCAAATTTGACTAGAAATGTAGCATATAGTTAAGAACAAAAGAAGAATCGCTAAATCCTTAAATCTGTAAAATACCGATCAACCTGAAACGAAAAGTCTAGGAAGCCTGCGTTCTGCCAGTTGGTACTTATGGTCTTGAAACTGTAACATTGTACGAGTGACCTAAAGAGCTATGGAAAGAGCCATGTTAGGAATAAGCCTAAGAGACAGAATCAGAAACGATACGGTGAGGGAAAAAACAAAGATCACTGACATCATCCACCGGGTGGCGACTCTAAAATGGCAATGGACAGGTCACGTAGCCAGAAGCTCAGATGAAAAATGGTCAAGGAGACCGCCGACTTGGAGACCGTGGACGGCAAAGAGAAGTGCATTATCCCAGGACAGCCCACCGTCACAAACAGGTTATAGGTCAAAACTAAGAGGAAGAAGAAGTCTCTTATATCTATGTCAAAAGCCCAAAATTTTTGTAACCAACGCGCAACGCTTCGAAACCGTGGACGGCGAAGAGAAGTGCAGGGCGATCGCAACTACGGTGGAAGGATGATCTGAACAGACACGTTGGAATAACCTGGATGCAGTCTGCACAGGACAGAGTGACATGGAAGCAAATGGAGGAGGCCTTTGTCCAGGAGTGAACGGGAATAGGCTGAGAAAGAATAAGAAGATCAAGCATATATATTTTTAACTAATTATTAAGAAAATTAGTTTGTTTATAAAATTAAGAGTAATGTGTACCTGCAAATTTGACTACAAATGTAGCATATAGTTAAGAAAAACATGGCTATTTGACTAGAGGTCGTAATAGATTCCGGCTCTGGAGACCCAGACTTGAAAGTACAGAGCAAAGTTTTTTCTATAAAGGACTCGAGTTATATTATGAATCACCAAATGAGGTAAGAGATTTCGGTCGAAAATGCTTTAAATATGATTTAAATACCAATATGTAATGTTTTTGATGTTCTGATTTTACGTTTTTTATATTGTTAATTTTATATTGTTAAAGAAGATGATAACTTTGTTAAATTAAATTAATAATTATAATAAAATTATGATATCTCATTTCAAAAAAAAAACATCTGATTTTGAAAGTCTTCACAAAAATCTCGTAGAGAAAGTCTATATACAATGTCAAAGTCTATATATGTAGGTGGTTGTTTTATGCTCGGATTAAGCGTGTGTGGAACCGGCTTAATAAGGATGTAAATAAAGATCTCTTAGACTAGTGAACGACGAAAAACCATATATTTTATTTCGGTCACGTAAGAAATCAGAGAAATCGACGGCGCGCATGACACGATGTATGAACCTTGAGGAAGCGAGAGAAGTAAGTCAGGTAAGAACAGTTTGAACCTTTCGGGAGATGGTGTGATGGTTAGTTAGTTAATTAGTTTTAGCATTAAGAGAAGTTCCAAAACTTATTTATAAAAAATAGACTAGAAAACACTCGATTTACATACTCTGTTTATTGAACGCTAAGTCATAAACACTGGAATTCCATAGTAATATACTTAGGAAATAAAAATAGCTTTGTTTAATCCACAAAATATATTTTTTTAAATATATTTGAAAACACGACATGTTTCGGATGATACCTCCATCTTCAGGTGTAAAAATATAATAAAAACTAAACAAAGAAAGACTAATATAATAACGGATTTAAAATTCGATACGATAATTCAAATTTAAAAATTAACCTTGGTTATTTGTTATAAGTACTAATAATTATTTTCATCAGTAATAATTATCAGTAAGAACAAATAAATAATATTAAATAATTAAAATACATGATGATAATGTAAAATCCCCCGAAACATATCGTGTTTTTTAATATATTTTTTTTATATTTTGTGTATTAAACAAAGTTATTTTCAATTTCCTAAGTATACTCTGTTTAGTATATATTAAGATTCGATTATATTCTTCATATTATATATGCATACGTATGTATATAATTTATAACAAATTTGTGATAACAAAATATAATTCTACCCACCTCATTCAAAAAACAAATTACTCCAGTGAGAATATTATAGGTGCGCGAAACGATGTGTTCTTTCAAGTTTTTTGTATTTTGAACTGTGTTAAAATACAATAGATTGCTGGCTTTGCTTCTGCGCTCCTCATTTCTTCGAAAGCATAACTCGATTCATTCCGCAAGGTTTGGAGCGTTTCTATTATATATTTTGTACGAAACAAGTACGGGTATAGTCCAAAGTGAATACGTTGTGATGTATTGCAACATAATTACCGGTTATTTGATCATTAAAATGCCATTTGCCGCGGCCATCTCTGGTCGGACCATTGTTCGTCATTTATTTCACTAACGACTCGAATTTACACAATTTGATTCAACTCACGCACGTACTGCAGTGTTTCTATCGCCTCGCGGGCTAATGGCAGCGCCCGCCGTTCCTCTTATAATGCAACTCTTCACGGGACATCAAAAGACTCGGATAATTTCAATAACCATACATAATCTAATAATGAGCCGTGCGTATTGGATGCTGCCTTATCCTCTCCCAATCACCAAAGAGCATCTCTTTAGATACATCAATTTCGTATTATCTTTCAACATAATGAGACAAACAACCTGTCTTGTTAGATTTGAATCTCAACGCGTCTATTGGCCTTTCTTAATACACATTGTGTCGTGTGGAGATACTCGTTATAATTTTGAAATTAGTTCAGCTGACGTAGCAATTACTACCCGATGAATTCTGTTTAAGTACATAATTTTCCTGTCACTCGACGAACTGCGATACGTTATATTATATTTACAGATTACGTTATATTATATGTGATGAGTTTTGACTGAACTAACAAGAAATACAATTTGGGTTTACGCTTTTTCGTAATTTATTCTAACCATGAATGTTAACAATATTTGTAGACAAATACTGGATTTTATCCATTGCGGGTTAATCATTTTTAAGGATTGATTGTATCTCAAAAGAGACGAAGATGTAAATTTTTTTTTGGAAATAGAATATGGTGGTCGAGGCGTTTTCATTGGTTGCCCTGTCATTGGTTGGGTTAAGTAATCGCTTTATGTTAACAACATTCCCCATTGCGCCCTTCTTACGACCACCACGTCTGACAAATTTTTGGAAGTTCAACAGTTTTACATATTCAATTTCATTCAAACTTTCTAAACCTTTTCGGCATTAATAATAACAAACTGTGTTATTGTTAGCGAAACCGGTTAAGTAATTTTTGAGAAAATCGAGGACAAAAAGGTAAACATTCATTTAAATATAATATATTATATAGAAAAGACATTCAAACTATCAATTTACGTGCATAAATTGTGTCTCTTTGTTTTCAATTTTCTCGAAATTTACTAAAGTGATTTAACTGAAAATATCATAGTTTGTTTGTATTATTCCCAAGAAGGCTTTAAGATTATGTCGAATGAAATCTATTATGTAAAACTGTTGCTATCATGCTCTGAAAAACATAAAATCTGTCGAGTTGTATTGAGGGTAGCCCATAGATAAACCACTCTAACTAACTAACTAACTAACCATCACGCCGTCTCCCTGGGAGGCGTAGGCAGAAAGAATAGAACGACACACTGTTCTGTCCTGATATACTTCTCTCGCCTCCTCCACATTCATACATTTTTTCATGGACGCACGTCGATTTCTCCGACTCCTCACGTAACTGACATTAATATTTGATTGATTTGATCGTGCCACGTTTTCCCCGGCTTCCTCTATTTCTAGCTCCGTTCACGTCGTTTACATATACCTTCTTCACCATTTTGTCTCTATGTGTCCAAACCATCTTAACGACCCTTTCATTATTGTGTACATCACACTTTCATTCACACCGCATTCACTTCTTATACTTGCATTTGAAACTCTATCATATACAGATTTACGACACATTCGTCTTAGAGATCTTATTTCTACTGCATTTATTCTTCCACTCTGGTATATATTTTTCATTGTTTGATCTAACTTGTCACTTTTACTCAAATGCTTCTTGTAATTATTCTTCTTTCTACTACATCTATCGTTTCGTTTTCTCTAGCCCAACATTTACTCTCTTTTACCCTTACCCTTAACTGTATCCCGCTTTCCTAACGCTATTTACATTTTTAAAAATGCTATTCTATTCCATTGTTGTTAAGATAATCCTATTGTCGCTACATACCATGTGTTGGTATTTAAGAGTATTGAGCATAGAAGGTGAATATTCAAAGCAGTTTAAATGTGACCTCATTTCTACGGCATATATCCTACTTCATCCTTCTTCTGCCAACTACAAGCTTCACTTCCATACATAAGGGTCGCGACTAGAATGCCGTAGAATTGAGGTCACTAAGAAGAATGTGTGGAAAAACAATGTATGATAGAATATCTAATGATGAAGTAAGAAAGGAATGTAAGGCGGATGGATGCGTGATAAATAAAATCAAGAAAGGGTCACTAAGATGGTTAGGACATATGGAACGAATTGATGAGGAAAGAATGGTTAAAACGATATATACAAGTAGTGTGAATGGGAAAAGAAGTCGTGGAAGGCCAAGGAAGACATGGCATTACCAAATTAATCAATTACTGAACGTGCATGTCACGATGTGAGAATTATGCCAGGATAGAACAATGTGGCGATCCATCCTCTCAGCCTACCCCTCCGGAGAAACGGCGTGATGGTTAGTTAGTTAGTTTAAATGTGACCTGGTGTCCCCTTTCACTTGCTCATGGAAGTACTGTTAACGTCATTCCTGGATTGACGGCAGACGGGTCTAAGAAGTGAAAGATCAAAGAGTTTTGAACATACAGTGTTTGTCAAAACACTATTTGAAGTCTGAATTACTGAGTCCATATTGCTCAGCACATTTGATTCAAAACTTAAAGTCTTATGTAAACATTCAACCCTCCATTTTTTCAGTACCGTCTGGATCAGACGTCCTCATGATGGTGGCATTAGCATTGCTTCTCCTTGCTCTGCCAATTTCATCTCTTCTACCATCAGCTATAGGTCATGGCGTGAGCAGGACTTCACAGCACGCACCGACTCCTTGTATATTCACTGAGTAAGAACCGTTTTAAAACAATTGAACTAATGTTTCCATTTTATGAACGACAAACTTCGTGTCAGAGTTGCAAGAGCTATGACTGCCACATCAAATGTCCCAGGCTCGATTCCTGGCGATGACAGGGTGATTGTCACACTGTCTTTGGTCTGGTATAAAATTCAGAAAACATGTCATAGATAACTAAACTATCGTCATTTTTATTGACACGTGAATTCCACAACAGAACAAAGACAGTATGAATAATAAAAATGAAAACAA
Source organism: Lepidostoma basale (assembly GCA_022606425.2). NCBI lineage: Eukaryota > Metazoa > Arthropoda > Insecta > Trichoptera > Lepidostomatidae > Lepidostoma > Lepidostoma basale. Next base: position 308,080 of record JAHDVF020001598.1, on the reverse strand, counting down.
AATGTGAAAAATCCTTATAAAATGTATATTTAATTAAAATCCACTAATGTTCCATCCCAGAAGCCGAGATGCCCGACTTGCGTAAGAAATTTTAAATCAAAACCTCTTATGGCATACAGAGGTTCAGCCCTTGTGGCTATCCCTCTTACGTCTGATAGGAACATTGTTGGGAGGTGATTTGTTAGGTTTCTGGTTTATGCGGGGGCATGATTACTTAGATTTGGGGGTTTTCATTCAAAATGTCTTACGCAAGCCGGGCTTCTGGGCTTCTATGGGAGTACCGCCACTGGTAGCGAGCTACCAAAACCAGTACCTAGAGATTTTTTAGAGTACATTTTTTACAATTTTTATTTATTTTTATTATTAACTTCTGCCATGAAAATTCAAAAAAACAAAATATTTTTTTAAGAGAGTGTGAGTATTAATTTTTTCTCATACTATCATCGCTGTAAATTGAACCCGGATTCTTCGGTGTGACAATCGTAGATGTTGCTATTCTGCCACGAAGGTCATCATCGTAGGGCGCAATTTTTCTTAGTTGGCGCGATGTTTGTTATGTTTACTTTTGGGACTGGTTACACATTACGAGTCAGACGGAATAACAAGTCTGACTTCGTAATATGTAACCAGATCCAAAGGAGAAACCTGGTGTCCTTTAAAATCTTTATATTTAAAAAAAACACAATTTACAGCGATGACCCCTTGACGGCTTCTTGTATGGGAGCCACGCTAGAGGAGCTCCAGCCAGGAGTCCTGCAGCAAGATCCGCGCTCCCTGCAAGCTCTGTCTCTTGTTGAGTGCAGCCTGCCGGCCCTTCCCTCAAGGGCTCTGGCCCACATGCCAGCCCTGCACAATCTCACGGTCTCGTTTTCCTCTCTTTCGAATATAGGAGCGGACTCTTTCGAAGGTATTCTTAATTCAAACGTGATTCTAAAAGCATTTAATACTGGCAGAAGAAGGATGAGAGCAAAATAAATGCGGTAGAGATGAGGTCCCTAAGTCGTATGTGTGGTAGAACGATATACGATAGAATCTCAAATGCTGACATAAGAAAGGAATGTAGAGCGGAATAAGGTATTAAAAAAACAAAATTATGAAAATATCGCTGCGTTGGTTCTGACAAATGGAGCGCATTGATGGAGAAAGTATACGTTAATGATGTAAATGGGGTACGGAGTCGAGGCAGACCGAGGAAAACCTGGCATGACCAAATTAATTCAATTTTAAAGGTTGGTCATGTTAGAAGTCGGAAGAATCGACGTTCGTGTATGACTCGCTGTATGAATGTGGAGGAAGCTAAAGAGGTGTGCCAGGATAAAGTAGTGTGGCGGCCCATTCTCTCTGCCTACCCCTGCGGGGAAACGGCGTGATGGTTTGTTTGTTTATTTTTTTATTTTTAGAATCACCTAACCGCAATGAATTATAAAATCATTTAATGTCAACCCCCACTATTAGCATTTCATATTTCAGGCTAGCATGTAGATACGTATACTAGAAGTTGGCAGCGAGCAGCCTTAACCAGTAGAAATTAAAAACAATAACAACAACAAACCATCTCGATAGAAAATAAATTAAATATACAATAAACTGGTGTTTTCTTTCTTCAACCTATGTTGACATCATCAGGTGTAACACCTGATGATGTCAACATAGGTTGACGAAACAGCTGTCGCGAAAATAAAAATACAATTGTGATACAAAAAGGAAAGTTTTTTATTTATTTAACATGTTAAAGTATCATAGTGTTACGGCCAAAACAACGGACTATTCAAATATTAAAATAATATTAAAAAGGATTTTTTTTATTAATTTTTTTTAGTTAGTTAAAAGAGTTAGTTTGTTAGTTAAAAGAGGATAATTTTTATTATTTTTTTTGTTTTTAATTTAAAAAACAATTTTTTTTTTGCTTACAGGAATCGAGCGACTACAGAACTTAAACTTATCATTCAATGACTTAAGTGAGCTGAACTCTCCATATTTCACATTGCTCAAAGGTCTCAGAATGCTCAACCTGTCATCAAACTCCATCGGTTCAATTAAGGCTGATAGTTTTTCGGGTCTATCCAAGCTGCAGGTCCTCGATCTATCGCGCAATCTAATAGAAGCCCTCTCCTCGGGGATGTTCAGACACACTCCAGCCGTGGTGGCAATAGATCTCTCAAAAAATCTCATCACGAAAATACCTGGTAAGGTATTTGTGGGTCTTCCCTCTCTTGCTTCTGTGGATCTCAACAGCAATCAATTGGTCCAGCTGCCTCCAAAAACATTTGAGAATATACCCTACCTAAACAAGTAAAACTTTTTTTTCTTCTAAATAACTAACTAACCATCATGCCATCTCCCCAAAGGGGTAGGCAGAAAGAATTGACTGCCACACTTTTCTTTTCTGACATGCTTCTCTCGAATCCTCAACATTCATACATTGTATCATGCATCCACGTCGATTTCTACGACACCTCATTCGAGACGAAGATGTAAATTGTTTTCTGGAAACAGAATATGGTGGTCAAGGCGCTTACAGGACTTATGACCTATCATTGGTTGGGTTAAGCGATCGCTTTATGTTAACAACATTCCCCATTCCTCCCTTTTTACGACCACCACGTCTGAAATTTTTTTGAAAGATATGCTACTATGTGGAATGTTATTAGCATAAAGCTATCGCTTAACCCAACCAATGACAGGTTACAAGTCCTGTAAGCGCCTCGACCACCATATTCTGTTTCCAGAAAACAATTTACATCTTCGTCTCTATTGAGATACAATTAATCCTTAAAAATTATTAACCCGCAATGGGTAAAATTCAGTATTTGTCTACAAGTATTTGTATACACTCAAAATGTAATATTTAATTTATTTGATCATGCCACGTTTTCCTCGGTCTTCCTCTTTTTCTAGTTCCTTTCGTTATTTTGATCATAACACTTTCATTCAAAACATCGTGTCATGCACGCACGTCGATTTGATTTGACTCCGACTCTCACGTGACCGACATTCTATATTTGATTTATTTGATCTTGCAACGTTTTCCTCGGTCTTCCTCTATTTCTAGTTTCATTGACATCGTTAACATATACTTTTTTTATCAATATTTCTTTATTCATTCTTTCCATGTGTCCAAACCATCTTAATGATAATCTCATTACGTTGTTTATAACACTTTCATTTGCACCGCATTCACTTCTTATATTTTCATTCGACACTCTATCATACACAGATTTTGGATACATTCATCTAAGATATTTCATTGCTGCATTTAATCCACTTTCATCCTTCTTTTGACAGTTCCATGCTTCGCTTTCATACATAAAGGTCGGTACAAGAACACCATTGTGCACTGCCATTTTAGCTTTATTGGATAGGTTTTTGTTTGCGATGACAACTTTTCAGACACACCCCAACCATTCTTTCTCGACTCGATATATAAAATATAAATAAAAAATCAATCGCGTTTTCATTATTATAATAAGGGATGTTACGTATGTTACATTATTATAATAAGGGAGTGGCAACATTTTCTTTGATTTAATTTTTTTAGGGAATCGCGACGGTCATAATATCGACACGCTCTGTGTTATAATATATAATAAAAAATCCACACATTCGTTTTGAGATTCGATTTTATTTTTATCGATTTGAATCGAAGCTTTTAAACCTTTATAATCGGGAGAACTGTATAAACTTTTCTAAGGGTTCATATCGTTCTCCAAGTGATGAAGGTGTAAAATCTCTAAATCATGTCAAGAAAAATAAACCAGAATCTCAAAAGTCATCATCATGAAATTACACAAAGTAAACGCCCAATATTTTTCAAAAATAAAGTGTTTATTATTTTAAATCGTGAATTACAAAATAACGCAATGTATTTTTTTGTTTATACCAAAAACATGTTTTTTTTCAGACTAATTCTATCTAATAACAGTCTTGTTACCCTGGAATCTAACTCTTTCGACCAGCACATTCATAAGCTCCAGATTTTGAAGATAGACATGAACGATATCGTCCGGCTGGACTTGGACATGCTGCAAACCAACTTCATTTCGCTTAAGAAGATAGCCCTGTGTCCCAACCCTTGGAGCTGCTCCTGCCTGAATGCGGTGCTGGACTTGATGAATAAGAGGAGCGTGGAGTACACACCGAGAGATCACTTCATGGGAAGGAATCCTGTGTGCGCCATTCTGAAATTAGAGAAAACCTCCAATTCTGCAATGTGAGTACCTATACTACTGATAAAATCAGCCTATGATATAGTACAGAAGATCATATTTTTAGATACGTCTTGGATATGCCTTGTCAGGTTCCCCCAACGTTGGCGATCACTGAAGCAAAGGCATATCTGTCCTGCGCCACTCGGAACAGGTTCTGAACTCTTTTAATTCCAGTTCACTCTTTGTTCCGCAGCCAGGACAGCTGCCTACTACCAATTCCCCGACGTCCGTCCACTTTACCCATTAATATCAGTGGAAGGAATTGTTTTTTTTTCTCCCCTTACCCAAATGAGACCTTTCTAATTTTCACACTCGACAACAGCTCTTTATTGGCTCTGGCTCTCTGTAATACGTCTGCATTACTGACCCTATTGGTCCACGGTATACGGAGCATTCTGCGGTTTATCCACATTTCGAACGCTTCCAACCGGTTCATCACATTCACTTTCAGAGTCCAGGTTTCGCAGCCATATAGTAGAACTGACCATATATTACATTTATTTATTCTTTGTCGGAGTTTCAAGTTAAGATTCGCACCGCATTTTCTTATATTTTCATTCGACACTCTATCATACACAGAGTATCCACACATTCGTCTAAGAGATCTCATTTCTACTGCATTTATTCTACTTTCATCCTTCGATTGCCAGTTCCATGCTTCGCTTCCATACATAAGGGTCGGTAGAAGAACACAATTGTGCACTGCTATTCTAACTTTTTTGGATAGGTTTTTGTTTGCGATGACAACTTTAAGTGCACCATTCACTTTGTTGCCTGCCCCAACCCTTCTTTCGATATCCCTCTCCACTCGCCCATCTCTTGTAAACATACTACCTAAATACGCGAACTCAACTACTTGCTCCAAATTTTCACCCTTCACGCTAATGTTGCAGACTGTCATGGATTCTTCCTTTGAATGACACTTTAATGCATATAATTTTGTTCTCATATTTTTGCAGTGAAATGGGCCCCTCCCGTCCAGTAATAGGGTGCAAACCCCTCTCCGAAGCGCAGGCTGCCTTTCTCCGATCCACTTACCGAAACGCAGCAAACAGCAAAACGATAAAACTATAAATTGATTCCCCGACCTAACTGTCCAAATAAATACCTGTTGACTACTGCATTGATTACTGTATTGATGTTACCGCTTACTTTTTTACTTGACGAAAGGGCCGTGACAGAATGCGGAGGTATGCAGAAGAACCGAAGGAATTAAAGGCTTGTCACGCTACCAGAACCCGCCCGCCCTGGAGAATCTCCAACAAAAAGCAAAGAAATTATACACATCTATCAAAAGTATATAAATTATAGTACTGTAAGTTTTATAACGCAATATAAATAACGCAACCTTTTTAATATAACTCATTTTTTATGCGCAAGTCCCTTAAAGTGCTCGTTAATGCGGTGTGATGGGAGCTTTTAGACCCACCGCAGTTTACTCGGAATACCGAAAATATTTCCTTTTTCTCACCTTGAAGGTCTCACTCATTTCCTCCTTGTCGTGAATACTTGCCCGAGGTGTATGGTTACACGACTCGAGCGACGTACTGATTACCCATCATTTTAATTTGCATTTTAAAAGATCCATTAACCTCCGAGTGACGGGTGATGAGCAAATAAACGTGTTTGAGAAGGCATACGTAAAAACCAGATTCCATATGATTTAACGTGAAATTAATTATAAATTATAAAATGCACGACTCAGCTATTCCACTTCAGATAGGGATGATAAAAATAAATTTCGAAATTTAAAAAATCTTTTTTAACATGTATTTTTAGTTAAGACCAACCTTAAACAGTCTGGAACAGTCTTTCAGCAGACCTTAAGTGAATTGAGAATCAATCAGAGTTTGGATCGAGACTCGAAACGCACCTTTTCAAATTATCATTTCCTGACAGGAAGGGCTGATCGACTTCGTCAGGTGCAGCCCTCATACTAAATATGTTTATTGTTATTGTTATTATTATTATTATTATTATTATTATTGTTATTATCTAGTTGATAAAACGGAGCATCTTCTACAGCGCCCTTGAGATGAGTAATTCACAAAAATGGCGCTCTATAAATTATCCAATTTATTATTATTATTATTATTATTATTACTGAAAAGCTCGTCATCATATGCAAAGTGGAGGGAAAGCGACCAAAAGTACGACTACCGAGCCGCTGATCCGATCACTGAGGATGTTGGGCTTCATCATTCGGATCGGAAGAGTCAAAAATCCCAATGTGCTCAGAGTCCTATACAACGCGTTGATTCGTAGCAGACTAAGAAAGACCATATCACAGAAAGTGGTTATGTGATATGTAGTCCTCACGTGGCGAAATATTCCGTTATGCTGGAAAGCGTTCAGAAAAAAATTCTGAATCATGTGAGAGTATGGTAGTTATCCGTGGCTCTATCCCACGGCATTTCTTTTGGGAATGCTCGGAACCAATTCTTTACAGCTTCGAAGAGATGGGCATCTCATTACCCATTTCTTTAAATTAATCAGGGGATATTTCGAGAACTCGGCCGTGCTAGAGGGTGTTGGTCTTTTTGTCCCTGATAGATATCTCCGACAGCGACAGCACAGATTGTTTTACATACCGGCCACTAGAACCAATCTGCCTCTGGTGACACCGGTGGGAAGAGCAATTACTCTGTTGAACGCGGTCTCCTCGGAGATCGACGTCTTTCATATTAGTGAAAGTACGTTCAGGGGATGAATATTCTTGACTTTAGAAAGTATCTTGTCTCCCTAATGTCGAACCATCTCAAATGCGTTCCTGGTATTATGTTGTATTTTTATAATATTTTACCTGTACTCAATAGATACCTTAAACATTTTGCTGTTTTCAATGTCTTTTGAGTTAATCTAGAAAACCGATGTTTTCGTCAATATTAATGCGTCCATTTTTATTTCTTTAATATTTAATACTTTTTGTGTATGATAATTTTTTTTTTTAATTTTATGTCAGTTAAAATTGTGTATACAATTAATGGCCGTAAATCTGGTGTTATAAAGGCTTATTGCAGTTTGAATTATCCAATAAAGCACATTGTGCCGTTTACAATCAGATGCAATTAATCAAACAAAACTCTACTGACAAAGATACATTGTTAGGAATCAATAGGTCTGAGTATTATGTCGTTATGGTAATAATATGATATAACATGTCATGTGTCACGTTTCCTACTTGCTCAGAACCGGATCAGTGAATTAGAGCGCCCTCTTTAAAATATATCCCGCCCGTGGTAACTTATCCATGCTTCTTTTTCCAGTTTAATACGAGTATCTTATATTGCGCGTCAAGCAAACTTTTGATAGTATATCCTTCAATCGTCTTTCAATCTTGCCTATTATCAGGAGTTTGTAGATCATATATGTGTCCTCCCAAGGTGTGACCCAAACAGGCAATTTTAAAAATAAGATTGTATTACATTTTCTGATAGAGTAGAGTCTCGGTTATCCAACCTTCTGTTATCCGACCTTCCGAGTTATCCGACCTACCGGGGCAATGCCCCCTTCCTTTACCCGACTGCACGCATTATATTCGCGCGCCAGGCGACAGTCCTCAGTGCTTACGTAGCTAGAAAACGACAAACAGCTGGTAAACAAAAGACAATCACGGACTTTTTTACCCAAGCTTAAGTTTATTTTCGTAGTTCACTGCATTGTATGTGAGTATGTACCTACTGTAAAACATGTTTTATTTCTTTGCCGTAAGTGCATTTTGATGTTTTAGTTCGTTACATCGTCACCTGATAGTAAGAAGGTTCCAACTGACAAAAGTAAAAAGCTGAGAAAAATTAAGTCAAAGTTTTGTTGGTTTCGGGTGTGTATCTTGGAATAAAAGAGTTTTATTCCAATTTCCAGAGATTCTTTTACCAAAAAACGTGTAATATTTGTCTGGCAACAGTTGGAATAATAAAGTTCTAAGTTTAAATGAATCCTTCTTTAGTGAATCGTGTGTTTTGAATGATCAGATGGAACTTGATTATTTTCGTAACATCAAAACGACGATACTATTACATGTTTTTTTTAATTGTACGTATAGATAAGGTTAGTAAGAACCCTTTTCACGAAAAAAAGCCAAATGTGAAATTTTGTTAGTTGGAACCCTCTTTCTCTCAGGTGTCGACATTCAGTTATGTTACATTTACATATTTGAAAAGTTTTCGATGTGCAAATAAAATTAACACATTTTCAATGTCGTTTTTATCATTTTCCGTGTTATCCGACCTTTTCGCTTATCCGACCTCGCCGCGGCCGGTTTAGGTCGGATAATCGAGACTCTACTGTATTTTTATTGGCTGACGTATTATAAACTTTTCTAAATTGCATACGGCTCTGCTCTCGCGTCGATAGCACCTACAAAGGCCCGACGAACAATGGCATGCCGACACTTTAATATAATTTACAGACTGAATAAATACACTATAATTTATTTCTGATCTCTGCTCTGCTCGTACAATACACGTTCAAACCGTGACATACAAATTCAACTATATAACTAAAGATTAACATTTCAAATATACATACATTACACATATGTTTAATAGGGTGGGCCAAAAAACATCATTATTTTTTTCAAAGTTGTAATAGCGCGGAAAAGTTGCGAATTAGGAAAACAAACAAATGAAAAAAAACAATATCAAAATCATCAATCAAAAATGTTCTAAAATAAAAATACTTGGGCTATAACGTTAAAATAAAAGTAAATAAAAGACTTTAAAAAAATACATAAAAATGTGAAATTTTCAATAGTTTGTCAAATTTCAGGCCTTATGCGCGACCGAAAAATATCAACTGATCTAAACCTAATTAAACCACAATGTTTTTAGGCTCTAGTCGAAAACGTTTTTAACTATTACATTACAGAAACAGCTAAAAAAAAATTTTTTAATAATGACATTTTTCTATATTATGTTAAAGTTAAGGGCCTGTGCGTGACCGGAAGATGTCAACCGATTTAGAAAAAAAATCACTTGTTTGTCTTCCTAATAGGCGGGCCACACTGTGATAAACAAGCTGGTTTGAAACCAAAATTTGTATACTGAATGTTATTACTCAAACTTAAACCATGTTCTAGACGTAGTAAAAACGTCGATTTTAGTAAACCATGAGTTAAACCGCGGATGTTTCTGCATACGGTTATCCTTTCAACAAACATGGTACGTTTATCTCTCTTCCTCGCATTATTTTACCCGGCGTAGAATGAGATAGAAGCCCTATACAAGACAAATTTTATGTTTGAAACCGATGTTTATCACAGTGTGGCCCGCGTTTAATTCGCAACTTTTCCGCGCTATTTACAACTTTGAAAAAAAATAATCAGTTTTTTCGGCCCACCCTAATGTTTAATATCTATAATAGCCCGTTTTGCTCGGGGTACATACGTACGCGTTAGTTATTTATTTTGGAATAGAAATAAAATACACGGTTTAATGCACTTTTATTTCCGGTAAAAAATAGTGGAACTGCTGGATACCTTCGAAAGAAAGGTACTGCGACGAATTTGTGGACCCGTGAGAGAAGGAAAGCAATGGCGTATTTGACACAACGATGAGCTGAACCAGACCACATTTAAAGTAAAATGGGGTAGATTAAATGTGGTCTGGCACCCCCTTGTTGTTGCCGTCTTTAAATGTAAGTCCCGGATGAACCGAGAACAGGCCCGAGCGAGGCTGACAAAAGGGCGCCGCTACGCCCTATAACATCCTCGGGTATCTGGCAGGAACTTCTATGTTCCTTTATAAAAAAAAATTATGAGCTGTATTCCATGTACCAGGCCCCCAACATCTCCACACACATAAAGCAACAAAGATTGAGATGGGCTGGACATGTTCAGAGGATGCCGAACTCACAGGTCCCCAGACGTATTATGACTGAACACCCGGGTGGAAGAAGGGTGGAAAGACCAAGGCTGAGGTGGGAGGACGAACTTAAGAGGGATGTAGCACAACTTCTTCGGGTGCCGAACTGGAGGACGACTTTATTTATTAAATATTAATCATAACATGTTTCTGATTTGACCTTCTCCATCCTCGAGCGTAAATATATAAGTTATATTTTTTATCATATCTCAGGATTGAGTAGGTCACCTCGAAACATGCTGTAATTAATATTTTTATTCCATAAAAATATATTTATAAATAAAAATCGATTAAACAGTGTTATTGATTCTATACCAAATTACAATGGAAATCCTCAATGTTAAAGACTTAACCTTCAATAAAGTTATTTATTGATTTATTTATCGAGTTTACGACCTGCTTCGGAAATGGTGATGTATAATAATAATAAAAAAAGGTAATTCATAAAAATCACAAAATATGATAAATATCAAATTTATTTGATGTGTCTTATGCCATGTTGTAAAATTGACATTAAATAATCAATACGAATGAAAACGTCTTTACTATAGAAGTTTTATTATATGTTATGGAAATGATATACTTATTTGATAATAATTAATGTTTTTAATTGAAAAATCTTGGTTGAAGTTCATTTTAAATAATGTAAACAAAAAAATATTATACAAATTTTCTATATTATTATATATTTAGTTTGTTTCCACTGTGTTTAACGTCGACCGGTTTCGGCAGCTTGCTGCCATCTTCTGGTCATAGAGATGGCAGCCATCTTCTGGGCCAGAAGATGGCAGTAAGCTGCCGAAACCGGTCGACGTTAAACACAAGTGGAATCAAACTAAATATATAATAATAAAGACATTTTGTACCAATTTTTTTTTGTTTTCATTATCTATTTTATAATGCCTTAGTAAAACGAAAGTGTCATTCCCATAAAATATTATAAAACTTTTGGGAATAGGACGTTTTCATTATTATTAATAATAAATATTAAACATTAAAAAGAAACAAAAGTTAACGTAAATTTTAACAAGGAATAGTTTAAATTTCTTGGAATCATAGGCGTGTCCGCATCTCGCAGTATCCTCTTTGGCTGACGTTTCGGAAATCTTTGCAGACTTCATCTTATTATTATATCTCACTTAGATATTGCCGGCGGCACGGTATTGCGCAGTTGGGGCTAAAGTACAATATCCACCACACACAACAACTTCTATCAAGATGGAATCTTAAATAATCTCTAAAACTCTAAAAATAAATAACAAGAAAATACAAGGATACAAGGACTTTTCCGATAAATAAATTATATAATATTTTACTATATATACACTAGTTGCGACCCGTGAAATATTTTTTTATACTTTGAATGAAAATCTTTTTTTTCTATATTCGCCATAACTTTGTGTTGCGAATGTTGAATGTTTGTTTTTTATATACTTTGTATTCAACACACAGCGGCGGTACTCCCATAGAAGCCCAAAACCCCCAAATCTAAGTAATCATGTCCCCACATAAACCAACAACCCACCAAATCACCTTCCAACAATGTTCCCATCAGACGTAAGAGGAATAGCCACAAGAGCTGAACCTCTGTAAGCCAGATGAGGTTTTGATTTAAAATTATTTACGCAAGCCGGGCTTCTGGGCTCCGGGATTCTATGGGAGTACTGCCACTGACAACACACACTTAATTTTAAAAGTCAAACAAACAATGACGCACAAGCCCTTCAGTTATATATGATAAATATTATAGGTATAAATATTACAAATGTTTTTTTTTAATTCACGAATGTGGTCATATTTGACATTTATTAATAAAAAAGTTTTTTTTTTAATATTTGTAATATTTATATAATATTTATCATATGTCACCGATGAAAGGCTTGTGTGTCCGAAACATGGTTGGGTTTTTAATTTTTATATTATTATTAAGTGTGTTGTATATAAAGTAATATAATTGATGCCAACAAGTTTGAACGTTATAATTGAAGTTATAATTGATGCCAACGAAACTAGTTGGCATCAATTATAATAACCATACCGTTGTTAAATACAAAGTGTTTTATTATTTTATATCGATAAGTTTAAATAAAAATGTGAAAAACATAAGTTTAAACAAAAACGTATTTCAATTTGTCAAATTACGTTTTTTTTATTAATTTATTTTCATTTGTGTTGATTCGATACGTTATTTAAAATAAACTTGTTCACAAAACATATTCGGCTATGTTTATGCATAATTCGACCGTTTTTAAATATTTTAAATAATTAATCACACAGATTAATGGTTTAAGAATATTCAAATTAGTTTATATTATGTTTTTTTTCGTTACTCGACACACAAACGGTCATAAATATCAATAAAGCATATTTAATTAACTGAATATCTTTTGATAAATCTCGGGACCATCAGTTTAATCTGAATTATTTGCCAAAATATGTAATTTGCCTCTATTCAATAGAGTTAATCGCATGCAAGAAGTTTATTTATTGAAACGGTCTGCCCCCAAAAACGTAACATTACAATCTTCCTATTAAAAAATATATAATGATGTTATCATTATTTGTATAATATAAAAATTGTGTATTAAGTGAAAACTAAATGTTTATATTATTTTAAAAAAATGTTTGCAGTAATTGGGTCTCTGTTATATACAAATGTGGAAAGCAACGGTAAACTACCACATTATAGGCCCAAATGGCGTCTCAAAAAACAGAAAAAATGTTACACTTTGCTGCAAAGCAATACCATGGATTGAAACTATTAAATGATACCGAACATAAACCTTTTTTTTTTTAATTTTTTGTTTTAGCTATTATATTGATTCTCGTGACATGTGATAGGAAACTAATCTATTGCAATTTTATTGTCACTGCACGATATCAATGACAGTGTGAGAATCAATCGTATTAATTAAATAATATCGAAATAAAAGACAGAAAAATGCATTCTATTATAATAAAAATTAAGAAAATGTCACTTAAGCGTTTTCAAATAATATTAAATACAAGTAGAATGAATGGATCGGGAAACAATTGTCAATAAGATGTAAACAACAACAAACCATCACACCGTTTTCCCTGATGGATAGGGAAATAGAGAATGAACCGTCACACTATTCTATCCTGATACACCTTTCTAGGTAAATTTGATAACAAGAAAACCAAATCTTAAATTGTTAATAATTGAATATACGAAATCCTGTTCGATGATTCTATAGCTCATATCAAAACTTGGCTTCCATCAGTCCTCGCCTTGTTCTTCCATCGGAGTCTATGCCCACCAACCCTTTTCCTTCCACCCGGATGTACCCGATACCATGGCATTCTCTTTACATGTCCAGCCCATCTTAGAGCTTGAGTGCGCCGTTTTGTAAAATCAATTACTCAACGCAACGCTGAAAGCACGATCATAGAAACTTTCTTTATTGGCTCTGACTGGAATTGTTATGTTGTTTGATCGGAGTGAACGTTGCTTCTTCGTAGGCATGGGTGTCACGCAGAGGTCCGATATATACGCTGGCGCTCTCTGGTGTCGTTATAGATGTTATATAGCTCCGCATTGTACCTTATTCCCCAAGTTCCGCTATCGTTTACGAGCCCAAGAATTTTCCTGAAGTTTGAAAAAAACGTGCATATTACATGGCCAATATTATTGCATACGTTAAAAACGTTAGAGCTAAACCAACAGAGATGGCAAACATGAAACAATTTTGTTCTGAACTACGTGTTAATAAATTGCATGTTAATATGAGAGATACCATCGCTCAGCGAACTGTATAGGGCCACTATAAAGTACACTGTAGATCCACTGAGCGAGCAGAAAATGATACACAACTGTTTTAATTGAGTTCTCACTTGTAGTATATTGTTATTAAAGGTGAAACACTCTTTGAATTATATTGTAAAAAATGACAATTTCATAACAACGTTTAAAATTAATATCTCGATTGTTTAAATTTTGTCTTTATTTCGACAGCGACCGGTTTTGCCAGGCTCACTAGCATCAACAGACTGGTAACACTCTTGCAAACCGAGTCCTTTATATACATACAGATCAGGGGTGGTAAACATGATTCTATACTGAATATATTGGTATTACAGGTATTCAAGAAGATTCTTATTCAATATAATTGATTTTAAATTTTATTAAAGCTTACATATTTATATAATATATAACGTTTGAAAAAAATGTGCTTTTGTTTTTATCCTTCTTCTTCTTCTTCACTTTTGGTAGACTCAGGAGTCTGTTATTTCAGGCGGGTCTTCTTAAGACGCTGAACTCCAGCTTTCTCTCCACCGTTTCGGGTATGTATGGTATCCTATTTGAGCTCATTATTTCTACATGTTAATGTTTTAATTATTACTGAATTTAAATATTTAATTTAATTTCATTTATTTTGATAATAATCACAAACATTACAGACATACAATTCCAAAGTTTGCAATTACATTATAAGCAGAGAAGCATCAAAAAAATAAAAATGAAGCTTAAGAATAAGAAAAAATCTTAACATTGATATTGCATCCCTGAGGCAACTCACACTATCACGAAATATGTCGACCTCCAAATATAATATGTTACAGTTCTTGTTCCATAAGGTTGACATCGCCTTGTTCGGTTTTCCCCATCCATATAGCTGCTAAGGTCTGGAATCAACCAAAACAAATTTTTGTCAGTAATCGATTCCAGGATTTTTTTTTTTTTCATTTTACGATATTGAAATTCTTCTAGCTTGTGAAAGTGGGACCTCCTGTACGCCGCCGTACCCGAAGTACCCGAAGGATAATTTTCCTCTGAGTAGTGCATGTCGTGTCAGTAGAACTCTCCGCTGACCGACTGCACGAAAGAAGAAACAAAATAAAACGTATTTACATATTTGCACAATTGCACGAATATCTCTTGTTTGGTTTCCAGCCAACACGCGAACCAGGAAAAATGTAATGACTCCAGCAAAATAAAATATTTAACTTATACTTTATATTTCTATTCAATACAAAGAACTGAAAGTATCACACACAGCCGAAAAGATATACGAGTACACAAGGCGATAAGTTAAAATAGTATGTTGCAATTATTATTTAAGGTTTTGTACACGATTTATTAAAACTCCACAAAAGCATGGCGCTTCCAAATCAATGTTATGGCCATCAATACGAATGAAAACGTCTCTTTTTCTAGATTTTTTTCTATATTGTATGTTAATTGCGTGTTTCGTTCATCTATGGTATTACCAAATCTTGATAATTATATAAATAATTATATCAAACATTTTATAATGCATCAATCCCATTAAATACGAGTATAATAAAAACTCTAGAAAACAGACGTTTTTATTAATATTGTTAAGTGGAATTTTACATCATTGATCAAGATACAATAAACAATTTTATATAATTTATCTATACTATTTTTTCTTTTTCAAAATTTTATTCCTCTTTTGTTCGCAGTTTCCACACACTTTGGGGTTTATCTATGATCTTGTCACAAGTTACTTCCTTCCTATTTCTGGCCCACCTAAGACATAGACATTTTATAACGCCATAGCAAGCCAAAACATGTCATTTTTATTAAACTTTTTTTAATATATTGTAGAAAACAGGTGTTTAAAAAATTATGTTAACTTTAATGACGAAAGTATTTAGTTAAAACGAATAAAAAAGCGTATTCTTTCTAGACGTTTTCGCATTTCTAAGATATTATCTATTAATGGCTTAGAAAGGCGAAACATCTCATTCTCATAAAATACAATAAAACTTCTAGAAAACAGGCAATTTCATTCGTATTAATTATTTAATATGGAGTTTTACATCATTGTTCAAGAAACAATAAATTTAAATGTATTGTCATCAAGGAGGAAGGAGACAAATGTCCTGGCTGCGAAACGTGAGGGCTGCGTTCCGAGCGGCGCAGGACAGGGACAGGTTCGCCGAGGTGATCGCCAACGTTGGGGGGACCCGACAGGGCACTTGAAGAAGAAAAAGAAGAAGTCTTCAATATTTGAAATGGATTGAAATCTTTTTTTCAATTTATAAAATATTCCACAGTATTAAATAATTGAGTTTATTAATAATGCATAAGTTACAATCAAAGAATTACTACGAGACTTTAAGAGTTGGAATGATACTTATTTGATTGTGCCTTAGACAGGACTTCTAGAAAATAGACATTTTCATTCGCATTCATTATTTAATGTGGAGATTTAAATTCAATTCAATTCAATTCAATTTATTTAAATTTTTAATTATATCTCAATAGAGACGAAGAAACAAACTGGAAACTGACTATGGATGATCAAGGTGTTTACAGGACTTATGACCTGTCATTGGTTGGGTTAAGCGTACGCTTTATGTAATTACAACATTCCCCATTCCACCATTGTTATGATCATGTATGATACATTTTTGGAAGTTGTATATATACTCCAAATCCATACTTATTTTCACGTGGCAGTTCCAGTTAGCCATCTATGTAGATTTGATTGTACTAATTAATTTTTTAGATTAATCTATACAATCCTTCCATTAACGCCATCTATGAAGAATGATTGTTTAGCATTTTAGCAAACTACTTTATCAACACAATGCGAAGAGGCTACCGCCTCCTATCGCTCTGTTAGAAGTCGCCTGGAGTATCCACTCCTATTTTATACGCCATTCAATTTATTTATTCAAAAAATTATAAACATTACAGAGTAACAAATCCAATTCGTTTATAATCACAATATACAGAAATAAAATTAACAATTAAAAATAATATAATAAGAAAACAAATGACAGCAAGTAAGATAAAAAAGATAAACAGAAGACAATTAATAAAAAATATTCGAGAACAGTTTGGTAAAGATAAACATTTTTGTATTATACAATAAGAAGAGAAGCAAATTGCAATTTAATACATAAGAGATAGATACTTTCTGAGGGTAGCCTCACTTTCGTGAAAAATGTCCACATCCGAAGAGATGTGGTTTAATAGGATTATTGCCCTGCCCACGGGCAGGGGCACGCCCTTAGGCAGATTGGTTCTACACAGTGGCAGGTGAAATAATCTATGTTGCCTTTGTCGCAGATAATTGTCGGGGACAAACAAAGTCAAGTCATTCAAAATATCAGAGTTATGTATTCGACCACGAATCAGTTGAAAAAAATATTATTCAAGAAACAATAAATAAGTTGGAATACCATTAAAATAGAGTTAAGCTCTGGTTTCAGTTTTGAGTTAATAAGTTAAGATAGTTGGTCATGCGCAAAGGGATAAGGGGAAACAGATCGTCTCCCGGGAGGTCGACGCGTGGGAAGCCTCTCTGTGGTCCATTACATCTACGCGGGCAGCCTCTGTCGGCGCAGGTAGTGGTAAAAGAGCCCGCTTACTGTCGTCATGGACCATCTTACAGAGCGCGGTAGACATTGTGACGCTTAGGAAGCTGGTACTTTGTTTAAAACGAAAAGAATGTCATGTTTTTTATTATTTTTGTTTGTTTTTTTAATGTATACAAATACTTGTAGACAAATACTGGATTTTACCCATTGCGGGTTAATCATTTTTAAGGATTAATTGTATCTCAATAGAAGCGAAGATGTAAATTGTTTTTGGAAACAGAATATGGTGGTCGAGGCGTTTACAGGACTTATGACCTGTCATTGGTTGGGTTAAGCGATCGCTTTATTTTAACAACATCCCCATTCCGCCCTTCTTACGACCACCACATCTGACAAATTTTTTGAAAGATGCATAATGCTACTATGTTGAGAAACAGTTGATAATGTAGATTGACCTAAAAATGTTAGGTTTTTCTCAATATAGTAGCATATATACATCTTTCAAAAATTTGTCAGACGTGGTGGTCGTAAGAAGGGTGGAATGGGGAATGTTGTTAACATAAAGCGATAGCTTAACCCAACCAATGACTGGTCATAAGTCCTGTTAACGCCTCTACCACCATATTATGTTTCCAAAATCAATTTACATCTTCATCTCTACTGAGATACAACTAATCCTTAAAAATATTATTTTTGTTTTACAAGGTTAATGGTTAATCGATCGATTCCTGCTAGGGGGGTCTTAGGATAGTTTATTTACTATTTATTACCAATGAATTATGTCATATAAATCCCTAAGCAAAAGTGAACCGTTTATGAGAATGAATCATTAATTTTAGCTATTAATTCTTATGTAATATTTTTTTTTTAATTTTTAAACACTTTATTTCGATAAATTAAAAACAACGTAACGTTTAACGTTTTTTTTTTAATTTATAGAAATAAAATCTTTAAAAATTAAATATAAAACTGTTAATGGTAATCAAACTTATTATTATTTCTTACTAGGAAGACATAACAGGTATTTATTATTAGTACAAAAACTACAACTGTCTGTCCACATTAGGAAATACGTGACGGAAACATCTTCTTCTTCTTTGATGTAGATCTATGTGGTCTGTTCTCCAGAGCGTTGCTCCTCCTGTGAGGAAGACTCCCAGCTGTCCTTCCATATTTTAGGAGGTCTTCCACGAGGACGAGTCCCATGAGGCTGATTATGTAGTGCAATATAGGGTAGTCTGATGGTGTCCATTATTTGAACATGACCGTACCAGTCCCTTTTTCGTTATCTGCTCCATCTAATAATATCCTCAAACTCACATATCTCTCTTATTCTGGTGTTCCTCACGCGATCTCTCAGTGTCTTGCCTGCTATCGTCCTCAGTGTCTTCATCTCGAAAGTCCTCAAAACTTGTTTGGTCCTTACTGTGTCTGCCCTTGCTTTGACGCCATATGTTATTATTGGTCTTACGCATGGTTTATAGATTTTCAAACTGATCAAATTCATGAAAAATTTGTTTAAATATTTATAGTGTATTATATATACAAAAACTAACAAAACACCGATGAAGGGCTTCTGTGTCCGAAACATGTTTGTATTTAAATTAAAAAATTTAATAACGTTAGTGTTAGTGTAAAGTAATAAAAATTGTTCAATAATATAATATATTCATAATATACGCGACTTTCTTGGCAGAGTGGCAAGAACTATGACTTCCATACCGAAGGTCCTGGGTTCGATTCCCGGCGATGGCAGTGTGATTGTCACTGTCTTTGGTCTCGTGTAGAATTCACGTGACAATAAAATGGGGATAGTTTGGCTACCTACCACATGTCATGAGAATCAATATAATAGCTATAATAAATTGTATATAGTACCTCATTGGGTTCAAACGATCTATTGTATACAAGGAAAAAATATTAATGATTATTGGTTTAATATTGTTTAATGTGTTATTTGTAATTATTTTTTTAGCATTGTTAAGAATGAAATTTATCAAAATAAAATGAAATAATAATAAAATAAAAATAAATAAATAAAAATATATATACTCGTATATCGCCTCTTTGCAAGAAAAACGTGACATTTCGAAAATCAAATCCGCCGTGTTCAACATTATTTTCCACAAAAACGTGGTATTTTTAAAGTGAAAAACAGAGAATTTATTAGGGAAAGAGACAACACAACAGTGGTATATTGTGTTGTCACGTTGTCTCTTTCAGACGGGTATCATTAATTTTTAAAAAATTCAATTTTTCGAGATAACACGTTATTCTTGCAAAGAGGCGATATATATTAAATGTCGGTCACATGAGGAGTCGAAGAAATCGACGTGCGTGCATGACACGATGTATGAATGTAGAGGAATCTAGCGAAGTATGTCAGGACAGAACAGTGTAGCGGTCCATTCTACCTGCGTGATAGTAAGTAAGTTAGTTTGTATAATTCCTAACAAAGTCTCTTTGAACAGGCGGGCGACCAGTAGCCTTCGGGGTGATACCCCCGAAAGACAAAAATTTACGTTCGATTTCGAATTGTCGTTCGAAATTCGATTCACCAGGGCATTCCTCGATGAATTTACCCGCAGACTGTGTGGCCAGTACCTACCGCAGCCGCCCGCAGAGGGTCTCGTCTCTCTCCACGCAGTCGGCAGTAGTTGGATTTTTTCCACGGCCGGCCGTTCTTGTCTTGTGCCGCGGGTTTTCCGGCAATTGTCCGCCAACTCCGGCGCATCCTCCATTGTACACGGTCGTGAGCGATTTGTATGCCCGATTCGGATCCAGAACCGCGGATTCGTCATAAAAGATTTCTAAATCGGGAGTACCTACCCACCAAGTACAGAGCTATGGCCACACTGAAGTGCTTAGCGTAATGTTAAGTACAATGAATAAAATGTGGGTCCGATCAGATCTGACAGTTGTCAAATGTAATTTTTTTAAATATCGCGACTTCGTCGTGGCCGTTCACAATGAAGTTCTGGTCCCAGCCCTTATGTATGGAAGCGAAGCATGGAGCTGGCAGAAGAAGGATGAGAGCAGAATAAACGCGGTAGAGATAAGGTTCCTAAGACGTATGTGCTGTAGAACGGCGAATGACAGAATCTCAAATGCATAATAAAGGAATGTAGAGCGAAAGAAGGTATTATTAATAAAATTATGAAAGGATCGCTGCGTTGGTTCGGACATATGGAGCGCATGGGTGAAGAAAGAATGGTTAAAAAAGTGGAATCACCATATTAATCAAATTTTAAAAGTTGGTCATGTTAGAAGCCGGAAGAATCGACGTGCGTGTATGACTCACTTTATGAGTCTGGAGGAAGCTAAAGAGGTGTCATCGTCAACCTATGTTGACATCATCACGCGTTACAATAATATATATTAAATGTCAAATTAACGTGATTTTTCGAACCCATATGTGTATTTGTTCCTATGTCAATTTGAAAAATTTCTTTGATATCATTTTGAAGTTCTTGCTGAAGTTGAGGTATTTACCTAATTATTTTGATTAAAAGAACTGCTAGTAACTATTTATAGGAGAAAATAATAAAGGTGGAAAATATAATAATAATAAAAATAATAATAAATAATCATTATAATAATAAAAACAGAAATTAGAAGGAACGTTGGAACGACAGAAATTATTTAAATTGAATTAGGAACAAATACAAATAAAGGTTCGAAAAATCACGAAAAATTTACATTTGATATAGTACACCTGATGATGTCAACATAGCTTGACGAAAAAGCTGTCGCGTAAAATAAAATACAATACATAAAACAAACTTTTTTAATTTAACAGTTTATAATATTAAAGTGTCGTAGTGTTTCGGCCAAAACAATGGACGATGGAATTATTATTATTATTAAAACCACAATTTTTCTTTTCCCAAATTTATTATTGAACTACGCTATTTTCGTTACAATAGTCGTATAAATTAAACAGTGATGCGGTATTTTAAAGCTTATATTCGACAATGACATGGCCAGAGGCAAGATTAATACAATTTATATAGGAATATAAAAAGCGTTTACAAAAACTTGACAAACAGAACACCCAATCTTACAAAAAAAAATCTAAGAAAATCGGATTATACTCGTGAATCGGTATTTAGAGGCATGACAATACATTCTTGAAAAAAACTCATTGGAATTTAATGGATTATCCTAATGTTTTTTTTTAACATTGTGAGGCCTCACATCGTTATTGTAAAGTGCGCATTGTCGTCTAAGGTTTTTGGTAAATTGGCTGCAAATTCACAATAATACTCAGTTTTTATTGCGGTCTCATAAAACCAATTCCAACATCGGAACTCAATTTAAAACAGAAAAATGAATGGGCGGAGTGAGTAAGTACTCCGTCGGTAAATCTAACGGCTCTGATCTGAGAAAAGATCAAATATTTTTAGTTCGCACATAGGGCACTAATAGGATTTTGTTCAGGGGCGGAAGTTTGAGGGTTGTAAAATTACCAGATATAGGTACGAGTATATATAAATATATATCTGGTATTTATTTATATTATGGTATGAAAAGCTTCTTAAGCTAACGTTATTGGAAAATTCCAGGTGTTTATAAATAGGTGCCTTCGCTCAATATTCAAGATCTATTGGCCCCAAACAGTGTCAAATGCCATTCTCTGGACCATGGTAGGCGAAAAGCCAATAAGAGAACAAGTCGCCAGACGCAAATGGCAGTGGATCGGTCACACTCTGAGACGAAACCCAGCCTACATCGCTCAGGGCGCACTAGACTGGTCCCCTATGGGGGGAAAAGGAAGCGAGGCAGACCTAGAGCCACCTGTAGAAGAGCCCTGCAGGACGAGGTTAAAGCGGCAGGCCTCACTTGGGATTATGTTAGGCATCAGGTATGCGATAGAGTCGGGTGGAGAAGGTTCCTTGAGGCCCTATGCACAACGAAGGTGTGACAGGACAAAAATAATAATAAGAAGAAGATGAAAAGCTAAAAACTCATTCATGAAAACGGAGGTTGTGCTGATGTTGATCACAGAATAGAAGTGGGGTGACTGAAATTTAGATCTATGAGAGAAGTGTTATGTGACCCAAAAATACCTGTTTAACTTAAAGAAAAAGAATCCCAGCAATTATGTACGGCTCCGAGTGTTGGACAATTTACATCAGCTTCACTAGGCAACTGGAAACGGCAGAACTGCGAATGCTTAGGTGGTCCGCCGGGGTATCGCTGAGAGATAAAACAAAAAGTTCACGCATTCGAGGTAGTCTGTCAGTTACTGATATAAAAAGACTTGAAGACAGGCAGACGAGATGGTACGGGCATATAAAACGTAGAGCCACCAGACCACACAGTAAATAGAGCTTTGTCTGTGAATCTTTCTCGTCAACCATTCAGAGGAAGACCTAGGAACACGTGGATGATTCAGTGCAATAGCGTCTTGCAAAGAAATGGCTTGAGTGAAGGCACTCAGAACCGTAAGCTGTGCAGCCTGAGATCGAAAAGAATCGACCTCAATAGTCAACATACACTATGAGTTGGAATATCATAGATAGAAAAAGTCACAAATGAGTAAGCAAACCAGGGAATGAAGAAAGAAAAATAAATTATCATGATCAACAAGCGTATGCTATTGAAATACTTCGGGCACGTTAGGCAAGATCGATTAATCTACTGGCAGAGGAGCGAAACAGGCTTTATAGAACCAACGGACCTATCGACGAAGACACGAAAAAGATAGAAAGAGAGAGGACCCTACAGGCCTGGCAAGGGTCGTGGGATTCATCCACAAGGGGCAGATGGACCCACAGAGTCATAAAAAACATCAGAAACTGGATCGAAAGGCCCCATGGAGAGGTGACTTTTCACATGACCCAGTTTCTCACAGGACACGGTGTTTTTTACTCGTACCTAAAGAATATCGGAAAAACAAGTTCAGAAGAGTTCATATACTGCAGGGAGGGTACAGACGACGCAGAACACACCATCTTTAAATGCCCTAGATAGCAACAAGAAAAAGTGAATTTGGAGAGCAGGATTTGCCCAACAGGACTGTCACCAAACAACATCATGCCAATCATGACAAGCTCGAGAGAAAATTGGAGGTTGCTACAGGACGTTGTTGTAAATGTAATGAAGACAAATGAACGTGACGAAAACCAGAAAGGAAGAGCCCCATAGGACAAGATCATAATATCTCTGGGTAGGCCGAAAGACAGGAACCGGGATGTGACAGAAGATAAGGTGTTTTAGCCGGTCAGAGTCCGGCACTACGCGACCAGAAAGGCCGGGTATCCATGTCCAGAATTTCCCCTCTATAAACAAAAAAAAAGATCAAATTAACGGAATACGAAGTGTCGAGCGAAAAAGAAAATTTTGTCTAGAAAAACTATCATGGCCTATCCTGGCTACCAACCAATCAAGAATGATTCAGTTGCAGCTCAACATTCCTGTTTGGTTCTACTGTATCAAAGGTAAAAATTGCCGTGATGTTGTCCAACCTCCGATAGGAGAGGAACAAAAATGATAAGAAGATAAATTTTCTTAATATATTTTTTCGTTCCGTTTTTTAAATATAATAAGTTACTTTTAAATTTAATAATTGTGAATATTTTTTTCTTTTAGATATGTCACAAAAGTTCACAGGCCGCAACTGGTTTCAACATCCATTGTGGTTTTAACTCGAAATCAAATCGGATTTATGACGTCATCAAGAAAGTGCTAAGAAAATAGTAATTTGGGGCGGGGAGGTAGTAAAAATCCACTTCTAACATCATTTACACACGTCCAGAGGGGGCGTTAAAAGAGAGGCACATTCTGAAAAGTGATAGTGCAACTGTTTTACGAAATATTTTGACTGCAATGATAGTGTGAACTTGTTTATGAAATGGTTGGGGCTGTCTTCGATTGTGAGGGTGGCGTGTCCCAGGTTGAAGAGAATGGGCCGTGACCAAACACTTCTGGAAACACGTAAAGCCAATATTTGCCATTTCTCTAGTGAGGACGGAGGGACCAAACTGCTGTAGAGGTTGGAGGATTGTTATTAGAAACTGGAGTGTTGTAGGGTGCAGAGTGTGAGGAGGGTGGCTACTAAGGTAGTCCAGAATAGGGTAGCCGTATATTTGTTAACCTATTTATTACGCTGTCACCGGAAAACGGCAACATTATGTAAATACATACAATTTGCCAATAAGCTTCTTGAACAATGATTTAACTTTCAATTGATTGGAAATTTTTTTTTTTTATTACGATAATTTTATGGCAACAGTAATGACTGTCACAATGAAGGTCCCTGGTTGGATGACAGTGTGAAAAAAAATCTCACGCTGTCTTTATAAAAAATAAAATAATATAAAAAAAATAAAAATGGCGATAGGCTAGCTACATGAAAATCATTGGTTAAAAAAAATTATTCAGTAAGTGGTTTCAAATAATCTGCTGTATAAAAAAATGTGGAAAGCAACAGGGAACTACCATATTAAAGCATCCCAAGAATCAGCAAATATATTAGAATTTGATGCAAGCTAATATCTTAGATGTATTGTTTCTTGAACAATGATGTAAAACTCGCGTTTTTTATTAGTCTTTCTTTGTTTAGTTTTTATTATATTTTTAAACCTAAAGATGGAGGTACCTTCCGAAACATATCGTGTTTTTTAAATATTTTGTATTAAATAGTGTATTAAACAAAGTTTTTCAATTTCCTAAGCATAAAACAATCTATGCTGTCGTTTTCTGAGATATCTATCAGGGACAAAAGCCGAACACCCTCCAGCACGGCCGAGTTCTTGAAATATCCCCTGAGTAATCTAAATAAATGGGTTATGAGATGCCCATCTCTTCGAAGCTGCAGAGAGTTGGCCCCAAGCATTCCCAAAAATGTGTTCCTATATAAATCAAAACTGTGTTGGCAGAAGGCGAATCTCTTGGCTTCGCAACCTAAGTTTACAGGACTGGCTTCAAAATCTTTGAACAGCTGTTTCAAGCTGCCAAGGACAAAATGCCTACTCTCATGTGATAGTCATCTTTGGGAGGACCTGACATGACCCAGAGAAGAAGATATAAATATAAATATTAGATTACCATACAAATTATAAACGACCCACAAGAAATTACAATAGACATTGATGTTTAGTTCCACCTGTTCCCTATTTGTTCCATAATTTTATAGTTGTGCAAAAAAGGTCTTCCTCGAACGTTTTCTTTAGTTGGGAGGTATTAATACCGTGTACTTGGTTCATCATCATCATTGTGGGCATCAAAGCTCATCATCATGAGGGAAAGCGACCATAAGGGCGACCACCAAGTCGCTGGTCCGATCAAATCAGGGCACTGACTGGTCTCTTATTAGCTGCAGCCTGGAGACTGACGGGTGACAGGAGTGCACGGCGTGCCATGGTCAATAGTTTATAGTATAGAATCTACCCGAATTCGACTGAGAAGAAGAAAAAGAAGAGACTCGGTAAAAGATCAATAAATCAACATTTTTTCCCCGGGGGCCCCGTTCTCTCCTCTTGGATTAATTTTATTTCATTTCTTTCATATTAAAATGTAAGGTTCCCTGTGTTCCTGACTCTTATTTCCATGACCAGTGTTTTATCTATTTCCATAGGAAAAATATAATTATATGATTTTATTTTTTTTAACATTCCACGTTTTCTCTCCCATCCAACACTTTGTCGCACCTATTTATGGCTAAAATAATTTTATGATAGGTCTTAAAATCCTGTACCATGTTTTGCTCTGTTTTGTGAGATTAGGAAATATAAGTGAATTGAAATTAAACTAGATTAAAAGTGGCCTGGAAACTGGCGAAACCGTTATGTAAGCAAACTTTAACAATAAATTGATTTTATGTATAAAAGTGAATGAAATGATGAAGAAATTGAAATTAAAATAAGTAAACGATGTTAATGAAACACAATTTTTTTTTTACAAAAATCATATTTTAAAACAACGGGACTTAAATTAAACTAAAAATGGTAGGTTCCCTGTGTTCCTGCCCCTTGTTTTCATGACAAGTGTTACCTTTATTTATTTCCTTAGGAAAAATACTAATATCATTATTTATTTTTTTATCTTTCCACGTTTTCTCTGAATAATCTGGTCTGGGAGAACAAGCACATACGTATAGACTGCAAGATCTGAATTTACGTTTTTAAGACATGCGTGCGACCTATCATGACGTACGCTGTAGAGACAAGGGTCTACTTAGGTAATGAAGGTCCTCAGATCAATTACTGGAAAAAACCCTCCGAGATTAAGTCCTTAACGCAGACTGAACAGAAGAAAAACTTACGAAATAGAGGATATCGTTCAGTGGAGTACATCCAGAAGAAGATTCTTGAGGAACCATGTAGCCCAAATGGATGGTGACAGACTCGCATATACGGCCGCTTATGAAATCCCCTCCGGACACCACCCATCTAGAAGACCGCCTAAGAGGTAGAGGGACAGCTGGACCTCATCATCCGACTAAACATGATTTCTGTGTCACAGATCGTCAAATCTATTAAAACAGGAAGAAAAATAGAAGAAGAACTTCAATCTTACTTTTTTTTCATTTATTATTGTTCTTTCACAACAGAATAGTTTTTCTATACATATGTTAAATAAATAAACTTATTTATTTATTTTCAAACAATCAAAATATTTACTTTTGCTTAAAACATGGCAGACCGCTGTGATAACACAGCACTTTTAAAACCCTTATTTTTAATCAAAATATTAATCAAATTCAAATTAAACTGAAAGTAACGAAGTAAAGCAATCTGTTATCAACCTGAATTCAATTTTCACCTCGGGCTTTCACCATTCAGGAATAGGCTATTTTCTTTTCAAGCGTTAATGTTATTTCCACCCCTATTGAGCTTCAAACAATATTTATTGTTCCAAAATATGTTTTCCTCGACACAAAAACCATTTCAGCGCCTGGTTCAGGGTACAAGCGACTGTGGAGCGTTTCCCCTTTCCCTTTTGTGCTGGAAACCTTTCAATAAAATAATTTTTCTTTCAATGGGTATTATAAATTCTATTCAATATTTTTCATGTGTTATGTGTCAACGCTCTTTTCCTGGTTGGCACGCGGTACTTAAATATGTATTGAAAAATCTCGATTATTTATAGCAGGGTTCTTCAACCTAGAATTTATTTGAAAATTAACACCAAGAATGTCAATGGTATCATAATCAATCAATGGTATCAATCAATGGTCAATCAATAGTATCAATCAATGGTATCAATCAATGGTATTATAATAGAATTTATTTTTCTTCTTCTTCTGGTCAGGTCCCCCTGTATTTGCGATCAATGCATCGAAAGCATATCTGTCCTGCACCACTTGGAACAGGCTCTCAACACTTTCTGAAAAGAACTATTCAAAAGACTGGCAAGTTACAAAAATACTTTTTTAAATTGCGAGGGTACCTCCAGAAATAACACAAGTTAGAACAGTTCTTGAACGAAAGGGAAGAATCCTGATTTAAAGCAAGGACATAATAGCATATATTTATAAAGTATTTACTAACACCTTCGTAGCTGAGTGGTAAGAGCTCTGACTTCCATTCCGAAGGTCCCGAGTTCGATTCCCGGCGATGGCAGTGTGATTGTCACTCTGTCTTTGGTCTGGTGTAGAATTCATGTGACAATAAAATGGCGATAGATTGGCTACCTATCACATGTCATTAAAATCAATATAAATTGTATACACTAATTAGGTTCAATCGAACTGTTGTGCACAGGAGAAAAAAAAATAGCATATTGAAAAATAAATAAAAATAATATTAATATATAGCGCGACAACTCCAATCAGGGATGCCTGTAGGAACTAATACAAACAACCTCTCATATTTTTCACCCAGAGTTCTTCCATAGCTCCATCCATTCATCTATTCGTTCGTTAAACAAAACCTATTTTTTATTGCACCACGATTTTGTGGTGCTTTTTGCATTCAACGTCCTCTTGAACTAATCCATATATAAATAAATAAAATGGCTTTAAAATATTTCATTTCATTATTGGGCGTCGGTGCCGACACAATTAAGCAAAATGGCAGCTTTTGGCAAACCAAAGGGTTAGAATGCGCCGTTTTGTAAAATCAATTACTCCAAGGGCGCACTGGGTAAAGACTGACCGAACAGTGCAGTCTATAGAAGTTTCTTAAATTTAACGTCACTATCCTCATACTTAATACTCATACGGGGCAGACTCGAAAGTGGTTCTGTGATATGGAGTCCTCACGAAGCGAGATATTCCGTTATGCTGGAGAGGGTTCAGAAAAAAATTCAGAGGTATCTCTACATGAGGAAGTATGGTAGTTATCCGTGGCTCTATCCCACGGAATTTCTTTTAGGAATGCTCGGAACCAATTCTTTACAGCTTCGATATAGGCATTTCATTACCCATTTCTTTAAATTAATCAGGGGATATTTCGAGAACTCGGCCGTGCTAGAGGGTGTCACCCACCAGAACCAATCTGCCTCTGGTGACACCGGTGGGAAGAGCAATTAGTCTGCTGAACGCGGTCTCCTCGGAGATCTACGTCTTTCATATTAGTGAAGGTACGTTCAAGGGACAAATACTTTTGACTTTAGAAAGTATGTTGTCTTCCTAATGTCTAACCATCTCTAATGCGTTCCTGGTACTTTGTTGTATTTTTATAATATTTTACCTGTACTCAATAGATGCCTTAAACATTTTCCTGTTTGTAATGTCTTTTGAGTTAATAAACTATTATAATTTGATTTTATTTTATTTTAATACTAACATAGAGGCTATTCCACGCCAACAAACCCGCAACGCTGAAAACACGATCATAGAAACTTGCTATATTGGAATTGTTATGTTGTTCACATTTGTTTCTACTGATAGGAGTGAATGTCGCCTGTTCGTTGGCTTGGGTGTCACGCAGAGGTCCGAAATATACGTTGGCGCCCTCTGATGTCAAGACTTAAACACTGTCAAACACAATTTGTATTTTCACTAATTAAGACGATGGTTGAAGATTTGAAGATTTTATCAATTAGACAGAGGGTCACCTAAAATACGCTTATTTTTGCTTACAAATTGAGAGGTGGGCTTCTACCTAAATATTTGTGTGACCAGATTGCTTACAATTATGAAATACATGGATACCTAACGAGAGACAAAACAAATTTTAGAATTAATAGAACATTATCAAGGGGTTCCGAAAACACATTTTTTACAGGGGTTTGAAAGTATTTAACAGCTTGCCGCAAGTCATGAAGGGCTCAAATATTGTTCACAAATTCCGCAACCAATGTACGAGTATAGTGTACGTCCGGTCACATTTTAAAGTTTTTAAGTTATTAATCGAAAGATCTCACATCTGGGTCATATCCTGTTGGGGAAATGTACCACCTTCTCCAACTGATATCGGAGGGGAAAATTGAGGGACGCCGAGGGCCCGGTAGGAGACAAATGTCCTGGCTGTGAAACGTGAGGGAGTAGACCGGCATCCGAAGTGTGGAGGAGCTGTTCCGAGCGGCGCAGGACAAGGACAGGTTCCCCGAGGTGATCGCCAACGTTGGGGGGACCCGACAGGGCACTTGAAGAAGAAGAAGTTATTAATATTTTTCTTGTTGTTAAATTTATTATTTGTGTGTTTTGTGACTATTTGCTCTTTTTTAAATTTGTTTTTATTATAAATTTAACTATAATGTATTTTAAAATATGTATTTTTTTATAACTAAATAAAGAAAAATAAAAAAATTGTCTCTCTTTTTTTTATTATTCAAAAATTTTAAAAATTAATCTCCATGGAACGCCAAACGGACAACGCCGACCAGGAAGACCCCCGAAACGGTGGAGAGAAAGCTGGAGTTCAGCGTCTCAAGAGGACCCGCCTGAAATAACAGACTCCTGAGTCTACCAAAAGGGAAGAGAAGAAGAAAAAAATTGTTTAAATTTTTTTTTGACATTATTAAACATAATATTCCATATTATTTGCACTAGATTGCTAAGCTAGAATAGTATGTAAATGTTTTGAATCCATTGTTACACGCCTTTCCAAAATGTACGTCACGCCGTATTAAGAAATAGGATAACATTTATCTAACAATAGTTACGAAAACATACGTCTGGGGGATAGACACACGCTGTGGCACAACACTAATGCGAGTGTTATTGTTGTGACAAAATGTCGGATAAACCACAATACGCCGCTCTAATGCCATGCGAAATCATTACAATGTATTCTATTCGCGTAATGGTGTGCATGGAAATATGTCTTCGGGGTTAATAATTCGTCACACCCCCTGCCCCCCGTATTACTACCCCCATTCAAATAAATTACGACTCTTCCTTTTAGTGAAACAACCCCCAAAAATGATATGCGTGGCTAATGTAACGCCCCATCCACACGGAACAACTAATACACTGATATAATCACGCAACCAAAAAGTTCTTCAACCTAAATATATATTTTTGGTAATTTTTCTTCTCTATCATTATGCAATACTATTCCGATATTTTTTGTACGAAACACTCAATTTGTGGTGTAGCATTATTATAAATAATTTTACAACACTATTGTATTTTGTTTTTACACATTTCCATTGGTTTTCATGAGCCAACCGGTTTCGCTCCCGCTGGAGCTTCGTCAGGGTTACAGAAACTTTATAATCGGGTGGTGGTCTAGGGGATAAAACGCTAGGCTCTTGATCCAAGGGACATTCAAGCAAGGACACGACCAGATTCCTTCATTCATTCATAAAATAAATTGTGATTTTAAAAAATGTGTTCAAATGGACATTTTGACAACTATCAAAATGTACTTGAACACATTTTTTGACTATAAATTATAAAGCTTCTGTAATCCTGATGAAGCTACGGCGGCAGCGAAACTGTTATTTCATCTCTTTCTTTTTTTTTAAAGACTAACTTCAAGGAATTGAATCAATGGCATTAGAATTTATTTTACTATAT
Organism: Lepidostoma basale; assembly: GCA_022606425.2. Classification (NCBI taxonomy): domain Eukaryota; kingdom Metazoa; phylum Arthropoda; class Insecta; order Trichoptera; family Lepidostomatidae; genus Lepidostoma; species Lepidostoma basale. The sequence goes on along the minus strand of JAHDVF020001598.1, from coordinate 276,779 downwards.
TCAATATAAGTAGAAAAAATAGCTTATTATTATGAAGAAGGAATCTAGTCGTGTCTAGGCTTGAGCCCACGTCCCCTGGATCAGGTGCCAAGCTTTTTGTCCCCTAGACCACCACCCGAATATCAGTTGGTTCGTTAAAACAAATAAAGTGGGGTCAAAACAAATTATATGTTAACGATGTAAATGGAACCAGAAATAGACCGAGGAAAACGTGGCACGATCAAATAAATCAAATATCGAATGTCGGCCATGTGAGGAGTCAGAGAAATCGACGCGCGTGCATGACACGATGTATGAATGTTGAGGAATCGAGAGAAATATGTCAGGAAAGAAAAGTGTGGCAGTTCATTATTTCTGCCTACCCCTTCGGGGAGACGGCGTGATGGTTAGTTAGTTAGTTAAAACAAATTTTAAGAGTGTGTTTTCATATTTTTTATTCCAATATTGATCTTGATTCCTAGTAGAGGATGATATTTTGATAATGCACCTTACAAAGTGACTAGTATAAACGAGACTCACCGATTCGATTGTGATGGTGTAAATAGTTCAGCACTTTTTGTGAGGTTCTATTTTTGTTTGGTAAGTTGGTCCCGTGAAACCCAGTTTCCCATAGGCGTAGCGAACACAAGAAGGGCCAAAAGTAAACCAAATCGCATGTGAAATCAGAACAGCGGCGGTCGTAGTGGGGGGGACATTAATTTCCCGCGTTTTTTATTCCCTGGGAGTGGCACTGGCTCCGTTCAAATATGTAGCACTTAATGAATGCCTAATGATGGGTTTATAAATGAGATTTTACGGGAAACAAACGACATCTGAGGGAATACTCTGAAAGAGAAGCAGTAATTTAACAGGGCGATGGCCGAACAACGATTGCTTTGTTCTATAAAGTTAAACATCGCATAGAAAACGCCCAGGCGAGTTAATCCTCTCTAACCAGATTGTAATTAACACTTTTTTATACGAACAATGAGGTTTTAGTTAATATAATAAATCATTACAGATTACCTCGGCATTATTAATCTATTTGAGTAATTACTTAAATTATTCATCCTCTTTATTCCCGGTAACCACATTTAAATATTTTACGTATTTTTTTATTTGAATAATAAATATACATAATTTCATTATAAAACTAAACTAACTAACGTGGCAGAGTGGTAAGAGCTCTGACTTTCATATAGAAGGTCCCGGGTTCGATTATCGGCGATGGCAGTGTAATTGTCACACTGTCTTTGGTCTGGTGTAGAATTTACATGACAATAAAATTGCGATAGATTGGCTACCTATCACATGTCATGAGAATCAATATAAATAACTAAAATAAATTGTAGGTAGGTATACAGTTATTGGGTTCAAACGACCTGTTGTATACAAGACGAAATAATAATAATAATAATAATAATGGACCCCAGAGCTTTACTGGGTTAGCTCTGTACAGCTTAAATACACAATATAGAAATAATTTTTATAATAAATAGTAATAATATCCTTGGGATAAACACCCGCAAGGATCAAATATCGTTATTAAAACCAATAAAGAAAAAAACATCATGACATGAAATAATGGACTTCTTTCCTGACATACTTGTCTCTTTTCCTCAACATTCAAACATCGTGTCATGCATGCCCATCGATTTCATCGACACCTCACGTGGCCGACATTCAATATTTGATTTATTTGATCGTGCCACGTTTTCATGAGTCTGACTTTATTTCTAGTTCCATTTCCATCGTTAAAAAATACATGTTTTACCTTTCTTTATTTATTTATTCTTTCCATGTGTCAAAACACTTTCACTTTCATCTTAATGATTCTTTCATTATTTTGTTCATTACACTTTCATTCGCATCGATTTCACTTCTTATATTTTCATTCGACAATCTATCATACACAGATTTTCTACATATTGGTAAGAGATTTCATTTCTACTGCATTTATTCTACTTTCATCCTTCTTTTGCCTGTTCCGTGCTTCCGTACATAATTTCATTATCTTAATATAAATAGGCAAAAACCAGATGTCGTCAAGAAATAGTACGAGAATATTTTATACATATAGAGTGAGAGAGGAATACTTCGATTCTCTCCGAAAGTAATTCGAAATGCGCACGATGCGCATGCCCGAAAACCTTTCTGGATTATTTTTAATTTTGTTCTGAATAGTGTATGACAGTTGCATAGAAAACAAAAGGAGAACAATTTAGTGTTGCTATTTGGGAATTTTTTAAAGCGTGTGGTAAAGAAACAACTTACGATTGTACATTAACCAAGTTTTAAAAAGTAGAAAAACTTTACTTCCGTGAATATTTCACGGGTTGCAACTACAATAGTTTCATTATTAATTATTAAATGTTGAAATTTGGAACACTGTTATTAAGTAAAACAATTTATTTGTCGCGACAGCTGTTTCGCCAACCTATGTTGGCATCATCGAGTGTTATAAATAACTTCGAATTGTATGTCACATCTGATCAGATGTTTTCTGCTATATTATTATAAATAAAGAAACAAATTTGATTTAAGCTTAATTTACTATCAATTTATTCGTAATTTAAATCAACTTTACGAAATATTTTTATAAATTTTCGTATGAAGCATTCACTTTGTGGTAAGACATTTAATTTTTTATTATTATTTATATTTAAAAAAAATAGGACTTAAGCGTCCTCAGGGCATTGTAATAACATTGTGTGTAAAAATGTTATTACGAAGCCCTGAGGAAGCTTGGGTACAAGCGAAACTAGTCGTCAATTTAAATAACCGCATAGTGGTGAAAAACATAGTGCAATGTTTTTATTCCTACTCGTATTTTATTTTAAATATAAATAATAATAAAAAATTTAAATATTTTTATGACACGCATATTCAATTCACTGCTTAACTTCTTGTAACATCCCTTAGCATGCCCCATCTTTTTTAAACATACCCACCAAATATATTTATAATATTATACAATTAAGAACAAAAATTAGAACATATAGTCATTAAAATTCGTTGTTTTTGTTTAAATATTATACTAGTACCTACATTATTTTATTTTATTTCGAGCTCAAAATGAGATCACGGTAAAAAAATTATTTACTCTTGCCTACTTATTTTTTACAATAACGTCATTTATACAACGCCCTAACATGTCCCTTTTAAATTGCCCATTTATTTTTTTTAATATTCCGTTTAAAGTAATTTTTCAATTCTGACACCCCTTTCCTCACGCATGCGCAACGGTTTCTAAAATAGGTCCCTCCCCGTTGTTTAAATATGAATTAATAGATATTTCGCCACGCTTCGGGAGCCGCGCACAATGGCGGTGAACAAGATAACATCTCTCGCCCATTCTTTTACTTCCTATTCCTTCCACATCCAACGTCTATTATTGGCAGTCCCGAATCTCCGTAACGTGTGTATAATTGCGCTACCCCGATGACAATGTTGACAAGAGAACTGTGAGGTATTTTTTATAAATGACTGATGTTTAATGTGTTTCATTTAACGAAAAAATATCACCAACCATAAAATGATCATAGGGACTCGAATAACTTAAAGTTCTGTTAAACATACCCTTCTGGAAAGTATGTATCTATAATTCTATTAACGACATAAAGAAATTTAAACGTGCTCAAACCAAATATATAAATGGGTCAACCATAGGCATAAAAACTGTTTTTTTTTTCTTTTAGATTTAGAAGAGTTTTCCTATCTATCCTAGTTAGTTAGAATGTTTCAATCCTGGGATTGATTTGCAGCAATTTCTTCTATTCTTCTATTCCATTTTTCCCTGTCTTGTGCGGCTCTTTTGAAATCTGCATATGATGAGCAGCGCACGTCCACCAACAGGTCCTCCAGGTACTCTCGGCGTGGGCGTCCCCTAGAATTTGTCCCCTCGGTCATACCCTCCATTATGGCATGCAAGAGGCCTTCTTGTCGTATTACATGGCCGATCCATCTTGCACGCCTTTCGGACAAGGTCCTGAGCTTTCCTCCTTCGATTCTTTGAAGAACCTCTTCATTCGTGATGTGGTCTCTCCAGAAAATTCCTAATAGTCTTCTTTAGGACCACATCTCAAAAGCCTCTAGTCTCCGTTTATCTCTTTCGGATAGGCACCATGTCTCATGTAAGTTTATTATCACAACTTTCCTAGCATTTAATTTTTAATCACATCATCATGTTGCGATAAGTCTCTTACCAATGTTAGCATAAGATTACTAACAAATACTAACAAACCGACATGTTACTAACAATTCCACTGACATGCTATATTATTTGGTTGTCATGATACAGGCCATGCCTAGTGTAACAACTACAGTCCATAAACTTTTTTTTGTCAAATTAATGTATAACATAAAATAACAGTAAAATAAAATAATAAAAATTATCTATAAAATGTCGTGAAACGCCACCTTGCATGTCAACAGCAAGTTTTTTTTTATTTTTTTATTATTTAGACAGCCGTTGTCGTCCACTGCTGGACATAGACCTCCCCCATACTTCTACACGTATCCCTGTCTTGTGCCTTTTGCATCCAATCGCCAGCAATCGGACCATCGTGTGGGGGGTCTCCCTCTGTTTTGTTTGTCTTCGCGGGATCTCCACTCTACCACCCTTCTGGTCCATCTATCGTCTACCAATCTGGCAACATGTCCCGCAAATGACCATTTAAGCTTTACTGCCCTTTCGGCGACATCTGTTACTCCCGACCTTCTACGTATTTCAGTATTTCTTATCCTACGTGTAGCATGGCCCTTTCGTGTTTCCTCTGTGCTACACGGAGTCTCCTTATGGTCGACTTGGTGAGGGTTAGCGTTTCTGCTCCATATGTCAGTACTGGAAGTACGCATTGATCATACATTTTGCGTTTCCGACACACTTATCTCCTAGACCACCACCCGATATGACATACTGACATTAACTAACTAACTAACCATCACGCCGTTTCCCCGGAGGGGTAGTCAGGGAGGAGCTAACTCTCGCGCGTTTTCTACTTTCAAACACAGTGACACACGCGCTCGACGATTGTTACTACTTCGAACATGGCAGCCTTTCAGTAATTGATTAATTCGGTCATGCCAAGTTTTCCATGACCTTCCTAGACTTCTTTTTCCATTCACATAACTTGTATATATCTTGTTAACCATTCTTTCCTCATAAATTCGTTCCATAATCCGAACAATTTTATTTAGGACACATTTATCCGCCTTATATTCTATCTTACTTATTAATTTTGTGTTTCATCACACATAGTTTTCCACACATTCTTCTTAGTGATCTCATTTCTACGACATGTATCCTACTTTCATGTTTCTAATGGCAACTCCAAGCTTTTCTTCCATAGGGTTCTCACTAGTATAAGACGATTTCTGGAGTTCTCGCGATTTGTTTAGACATGATATAAATTTTGACAAAGTGATTGTTCAACTTCTCTCCACAGAGAATATGATATTTTTTAAATATTTTACGAATTTGTCAAAAAATACCCCAATAAGTGTAGGTAAGTACCTAAATCCGTAATAATTCCATTCTGATAGCGAATGGCGGTGAGTTCTTTCATGTGTTCATCCATGACACATTTGCCACAATATTTACAGTTGTAAAATACCCATCTATTCATTGCCACAAAACGGCGATTTGTTGGTACTCTCTACATATTTTCCCCCTCAACAATGAGAAGTCATAGACAATTGATGCGCGCGCATTTGTCACGTAGCTTTTTGGCGGCAAGGCGGTAAATTAAACGGTGTCTAATTGGTCACACTTCCCGCGGCGGCCATGACACCGGACCGAGCGCAGCACAATGGCGCTGGCGGGAGATTCGGCCGTCCGGTGAAGAAATATTGCGATGGAGCGGTGGACACGGCGGAAGAATGCTGTGAAAATGCCTTTGGCTCGGGTTCTTTTGTCCTCCTCGTGACAATCTGTGTTTTCGGCTTGCGTAATGCGTCGCCATTGTTAAAATAAACAACAAATAATTACTCAAAAAATTACTTTTGTATTGTTACAGTTTGTATTATGAGAGATTATTATATCAAATATTGTCATATTTACACGTGTGATTATATATTTTTTATGGACGCGGTTAATTTTTTTAGTCGTTTCACGTTTTCTACGATCTAGTATACAGTATATCTTTACACAGTATACATCTTTCTTCCGATGATGAAAGGTAGATATTAAAGGTTGTCAATATAAACAAACACTTAGAAAGTGGCGCAAAATGACCTTTGAAGCTTAAATATTATCTTCTTTCCCTTCGTTTAAGCCAATTTTATTCCACTGCTGGATATAGGACTCTTCTAAATTCGTCGAACCTTTTTTATCTTGGGCTATTTGTTATTACCTACGACCCGCATGTTAAATATCATCATTCATCCATCAATATGTTTTACATACATACTCGTATATATTTTACCTTACCATATGATAAACAAATGATTTTACTGAAATCTCTTGATGGAAGTTCATTTTAAATAATAATTAAATAAAACGATGTTTTTTAACTACTTCCACTTTTGTCTTTATTTCGACAGCAACCGGTTTCGGCAGGCTCGCTAGCATCGACAGACTGGTGAAATAAAGACAAAAGTGTTAGATCCCCCCTCACGATGGTCTGATGACATTATAAGAATTGCTGGCGATTGGATGCAAAAGGCACAAGACAGGATACGTGGAGAAGTATTGGGGAGGCCTATGTCCAGCAGTGGACGACAACGGCTGTCTAAGTAAGTAAAGTAAGCAAGGAGATAAAAAGCTTAGCTCCTGATCCAGGGGACTTGGGTTCGAACCTGGACACGACCAGATTCCTTCTTTGTAATAATAAACTATTTAATGCTCATATTGAAGATTGTAAAATAAATTCTAATATCATTGATTACCTTTGGTGTTAGGCTTTTTATCAACAACAAAAAAATAATACCATCAACATTTTATGGCAAAAGCTCAGATTTCTTAAACTTATAGATTTCGCACAAAAACCCATTGGAAAAATAATAATAATAATAATAGCAAAATCACTCAATCTGACATTATGCAGATTTATCTATGGTATTCTACATTTTTAACTCTGTGGTTTATATTTGCAACGCATAGTTCTTTACATATTTCACAACATGCATGAAATTTGTGTAATGAAAATAATATTGTACAAGGTAAGCGATAATACACGAATATGTTTTAATTCATATTATATTTGTTATTATAACCTTGAAATCTGTTTTGTATTTATTGCATTCCTAATAGGTAGTGAAGATTCTTTATGAATCTCTGGTTGTATTATATTTTAACATAATACGAAATGCAGCCGTCAACATAATGTCTAAAATACAATTTCATTTTAGGGACACCGTTATTGGAAAATGTGCGTTTGACTTCCGAATCTACGAATCAAGTGGAATTGAAAGGAATCGTAGAGGAGTGTTATAAACAAGTATTCTAATTGAAGAAGAATTACTTGTTATAGACGATCATAAATTCTCCAAGCTATAAAAGGTACATATGCAATTATTTTTTCAATCAATAGCAGTAGGTATGTTGTCTTATAGTATAAAATTTACGAATTGAAGTATTAAAAAAAAGACACTGTCCTATTTCATGCATACCTATAATGATTTGTGAGATTTCTGTAAACTTTAAAAAGACTCTCCTAAAATACATAAATGACATATGCGCTGTAGCCAAATACTAACAAACTAACTAACCATCACGCCATTTCCCCGGAGGAGTAGGCAGAGAGAATGGATCGCCACAATGCTCTGTCCTGGCATACCTCTCGGGATTCCTCCACATTCATACATCGTACCATGCACGCACGTCGATTATTCCGACTTCGAATGTGGCCGCCTTTCAGTATTTCGGCTTCTTTTTCCACTCACGCTGCTTGTGTACAACTTTTTACCATTCTTCTCTCATCCATTCATTCCATATGTCCAAACCATCTCAGGGATCCTTTTTTAATTTTATCCATGATTTCTTTCGGTATTCTATCATTCAACGTTTTCTCGCACATTCTTCTTAGTGATCTCATTTCTACGGCGTTTATCCTGCTTTCATCCTTCTTTTGCCAGCTCCAAGCTTCACTTCTATACATGAGGTTTGGCACTAGAACTCCATTGTGTACTGCCATCTTTGCTTCTGTGGATATATTTCTATTTGAAGTAATGACTTTGAGTGCGCCATTTATTTTATTCCCAGCACCAACCCTTCTTTCGATGTCTTTCTCCATTTTCACGTCTCTTGTAAACATGCTTCCCAGATACGTAAATTCGGTAACTTGCGGTATGTATGTGAATGAAAATGTATGTTTTCTAGAAATTTTATTTATTGGAATGATTCTTCCATTCTTTCAAACATTTGATATTTAGCGTTTTCATTCATATTTTTTTTGTATATCACGGGTCGTTTGAACCCAATAACTGTATACAATTGATTCACATGACATGTGTTAAGTGGGTAATCTATCGCCATTTTATTGTCTCGTGAAATCTACATCAGACCATCAGACAGTGTGCAAATATCACTTTCATCATCGGGAATCAAACCCGGGACCTTCGGTGTAGCAGTCGTAGCATTTCTCGCTTGGCCTCGAAGATCGTCGAAATATATAATGTTTTATTTAATAATGAAAAAACAATTAAACATTTTATAAACTTATTGAACGCTAAGGCATTAACACTGTGGAATTAACTTTGTTTAATCCACTAATTATTAAAAAAATATTAAAATATGACATGTTTCGGAGGATTCGGAGGATAGGTATCCTCCGAAACATGTCGTGTTTTCTAATATATTTTTTTAATATAATATTTAGTGTCAGTCAGAAACAGTCAAAGTCTTAAATATAATTAGAATTTAAGTAAATATATGTTTTTTTATTTTCATTATTTATAATGAACTTCTTCCACGAAATTTCAAATAACAACACAATTTTTTTAATGCGTATTTTTTTTTTATATAAAGCATCCAAATTCAAAATAAATTATTAAAAAAAAACACGCGTTATAATTCTCAAATAAAAACGTCGCAGTCAAAAGCGTGAATCCGTTTAATATTCCAAGTTCCCAGTTAGCGCTAAGGGCGGGGTCGGCTACCGTCTTTTTGGTACACAAACGTGTAATTACTTCGCACTTTATAGCACTGTAAAACCACGTTCTCCAACCGTACCATTGTTTGTATACCGCGGTTAGACACTCTAGTACATTATTTAGGTCCGCGAGTTAATTATTGTAAATTAAGTTCCTCGTTAAAAATAATTAACACCATCAAGATGAGCCTTGAAAACAAACATGCAAATATTATTTCAGCTTCTCTGCTAGTGTAGACCTTTATTTACAATCCCAGATGTGGGAGACCGCTAGATGGGGTATGCGTTCTATGATACGAGTATATCGTTTCGTTTTAAGTTTATTTTTCTCGACATATTCTATTTTATCATATCATATTCTAAGGTGTTTTTTTTAGAGATTTGAGATTTGGTTTTAAAACTGGTAACATTGTATCTACAGACTGTCAATTTGACCGTTGACAGTTGATTTGTATTCAGTACGTTTTGCCATTTCACCCAGTTGCTCGATAAAGTTGTCGAAAATTGGACTTCACGATTGCGCTTCATTCGAGCTAGCCGTGGCGCTCATATGCCCGAAATCATATTTAATCAATAATGGCATAAAATTATCTATTAAATAAAACCAATATCATAGACATTAACATTAATTTTATGCGTTTTTATTTATTTGAATTTGTATACCTCTACCTCTAAAAAAACACCCTTATACCCATTGTTATATAAAAGGTGTTTTTTTATAGATATACAAATTCAAAATGAAAAAAAAAACACAAAAGTAATAGTAATGTCTACGATATTGGCCATTATTGTTTAAATATTATTTGAGGCATATGAGCGCCATGGCTAGCTCGAATGAAATGCAATCGTGAAGTGCATTTTCGACACCTTTATTGAGCAACTGGGTAAAATGGCAAACGTACTGACTACATTCGAGATAAGTAATAATTTCGAATTTTCACCAATTTCGAATGTGTGGATATTCTGTGTATGATAGAGTGTCGAATGAAAATATAAGAAGTGAATGCGGTGCGAATGATGGTGTCATGAACAAAATAATGAAAGGATCATTAAGATGGTTTGGACATATGGAAAGAATGAATGAAGAAAGAATGGTAAAAAAATTATATGTTAACGATGTAAATGGAACCAGAAATAGAGGAAGACCGAGGAAAACGTGGCACGATCAAACAAATCAAATATTGAATGTCGGCCATGTGAGGAGTCAGAGAAATCGACGCGCGTGCATGACACGATGTATGAATGTTGAGGAAGCGAGAGAAATATGTCAGGAAAGAAAGGTGTGGCAGTCCATTATTTCTGCCTACCCCTTCGGGGAGACGGCGTGATGGTTAGTTAGTTAGTTAGTTACTGACTACAAATCAACTGTCAAATTGACAGTCTTAAGAAACAATGTTGACAGTTTAAAAACCAAACCTCTAAAAAAAACACCCTATTATATCGTTTTTTTTTAATAAAAATTGGATATTTATTATGTTCTATTCGAAGTATTGTCCATCACTTGCCACTGCTCTATTCAATCTTCTGGCAGCATACGGATTTATCTTGGATCAGCGCATTGTCAACTACCGAAGGTATTCTAATCAAATCAAACGAAATCAAATAAAACGCCGTTTTTTTTAACTACTTCCACTTTGGTCTTTATTTCAACAGCGAGCCTGGCGAAACCGGTCGCTATCGAAATAAAGGCAAAAGTGGAAGTAGTTAAAAAACATCGTTTTATTTAATTATTATTTAAAATGAACTTCCATCAAGAGATATCAGTAAAATCATTTGATTATCTTACAAACGAAATGAGTTTATTTTCTCAAAACACATTACAGCAATAACAAACCTTCTAGCCGTTTCCTCGGAAGGGTATGCAGAGAAAATTGACCGCTACACTATTCAATTTCTTTTTCTCTATAACTACAGGAAGTATTCAAATCGGATCACATTAAATCAGTTTATTTTCTCAAAAGACATGCAACTATCCTGACTATAGATTCATCCACGTTCATACAGCGAGTCCTCCACGTTCATACTCACGTGGCATTTCATTTATTTGATCGTGCCTCGTTTTCCTCGGTCTTCCTCTATTTCTAATTCCATTTACATCGTTAGCGAATACTTTCTAAAGAAATTACTTGGTAAACCATTCATTCTATCCATATGGCCAAACCATCTTAATGATCCTTTCATTATTTTGTTCATAAAACATTCATTCGTACTGCATTCACTTCTTATATTTTTATTCATACACAGATTTAATACACATTCGTCTAAGAGATAATTTAATGATTTTACTGAAATCTCTCGATGGAAATTCTTCTTAAAAAATAATTAATTAAACCAATGTTTTTTTTTTAATAACTACTCCCATTGTTTGTCCTTATTTCGTCAGCGACCGGTTTCGCAAGGCTAGCTGGGACCGACAGACTAGTCTCAGTTTATCTTTATAACCGTTTCTATTTAAATAAAAATATTTGTATCTTTATTTTACTTGAATATTGTTAATTAACACGATTTAGAAACACGATTTAGCAAAATACAATAACACGATATAGAAAAATATTACAAAATTACTAATTTCATATCGCAGAAGCATGTGGCGATGAGGTTCGCAACCCATCACACCGCGTCTCCCGCGGGGCGAAAAGAGAAGGATGGAGTGCCGCATCGGTTAAAGTGTGACAGTTCATTATTTCTACCTACCCTTTCGGGGAGACGGCGTGATGGTTAGTTAGTTAGTTCAGAAGCATGTGAACCGTAAAGATTTTACAATTACAATTTTTTAAATACAAAACAGACTGCTTCCAGTTTGACGATGCCAGCTAACCTAGGGGAAACTGTCGGAAATAAAGAAAACAAGTGGATATAGTTATTAAAAAAAATCGATTTATTAAATTATTATTTCAAATAATAAAGGGAAGCAGGTAACTGGCAAAAGAAGGATGAACGTAGAATAAATGCAGTAGAAATAAGATCTCTTAGACGAATGTGTGATACTGTGTATGATAGAGTGTCAAATGAAAATAAAAGAAGTGAATGCGGTGCGAATGATGGTGTTATGAACAAAATAATGAAAGGACATTAAGATGGTTTGGACACATTGAAAGAAAGAATGGTAAAAAAACATTTATTAACGATGTAAATGGAACTAGAAATAGAAGAAGACCGAGGAAAACGTGGCACGATCAAATAAATCAAATATTGAATGTCGGCCACGTGAAGAGTCAGAGAAATTGACGCGCGTGCATGACATGATGTATGAATGTTTCAAATCAAATCAAATCAGTTTATTAACTCAAAAGACATTACAAACAGGAAAATGTTTAAGGCATCTATTAAGTACAGGTAAAATATTATAAAAATACAGCAAAGTACCAGGAACGCATTAGAGATCCCAATGTGCTCAGAGTCCTATACAACGCGTTGGTTCGGAGCAGACTCGAAAGTGGTTTTGTGATATGGAGTCCTCACGAGGCGAGATATTCAGTTATGCTGGAGAGAGTTCAGAAAAAATTTCTGAGGTATCTCTACATGAGGGAGTATGTTGAGGAAGCGAGAGAAATATGTCAGGAAAGAAAAGTGTGTCAGTTCATTCATTCTGCTTACCCCTTCGGAGAGACGGCGTGATGGTTAGTTAGTTAGTTAGTTTAAAAATAGATTTAAAATAAACATCCATCAAAAGATTTCAATGAAATCATTTGATTGTCTTAAAAAACCTTCATTTTTAAATGAATCTATTTTTCTTAATATAATATAACTGTGATACTGTAGACGACCTTCGTGGCCGAATGGTAAGTGCTTTGACTTCCACACCGAAGGTCCCGGGTTCGATTCCCGGCGATGGCAGTGTGATTGTCACACTGTCTTTAGTCTGGTGAAAAATTCACGTGACAATAAAATGGCGATAAATTAGCTACCTATCGCATGTCACGAGAATCAATATGATAGCTACCATAAACCTACCCTTTCCATCGATTTGGCTCGCGCTGTAATGATGTATTTTATTAATTTGCCATGCATCTTATGTTTCTCGCTCTTTTTATTAATCTATTATGTATTACTTATTATTGTGTATCTCTAACTTAAATCTTTATTGTATTGGAAAAAATTCTGTAATGCTTTAGATATGTTTACAATAAATAAATAAATGAAAATAAAAAGTAAAGAGCGATTCAACAAAATCATAAATGAATAAATATTGTTAATTTAGAAGTTAGAAAAATACTACAAAATTACTGATTTCATATCTCAGAAGCCTGTGGACCGTAAAGCATAAAAATAAGTCAGTTTAACGCAATTTGTTGAACGCAAAACGTGACTTATAGGGAATCTACACTCTCTTAAATTATACTTAGGCGGGGCAACGTGTAATTAGAGATTTTAAATAAAAATACAACATTACACCCAAATTACTACAATAGCGAAAGGCTAAATAAATTTTGCTATAAAATAATTGCTTTAAGATTAGTGATTAGCAAGTTTAGGCACCTCGGGTGAGGAAGTTTTCTGAGCTAAATTAACTCGAATTCTCGCATGGCAACTCGAGAATAATAATTATTAATCTCGTACTTACTTGTTAATGTGCCAGCCGGTAGGTACGTATAAATACTTAATTAATTATCCTGCATAATGCGTTCGAGAAAATTAATTATATTTTTTATACATGGCAACTTAACATATATTGCGATCAGCGAAATCATCTCAAAATATATATCCTTTATAACCGCCTGGAACTGCTTACACACCTCCACCCTACGAGAATAACATATCTTCTACTTTTTCTTCTTCATTTTAATCTAGATCAAAGGTCCCCAAACTTTTTTGTACTGTAAACCACTTGCTGCTGTCTTTTCCTGTCCCATCTCACGATGTCTTCCGTCTGACAGGTCTTTCTTATTTCAATAACCCTGTCCCTGAAAGTCCTCTATGCTAGTACTCTCATCTCAGACGTCCGAATAACAAGACTTTTGGTAATGAAAAAAGTGTAAAATCATCATCATCCTAAGCTCGACAGCCCTGGGTGGGCCTTGGCTGAATCCAGGAGCGTAAAATAGCTTCTTGAAATACAACGTTTTTGAAATGTGAATCCACTGGCGAATATAGAAGAAATGAAAATTGATATTAAATAAAAATATCAACCAAAAAAACTTGAAAAACTTGTGTGACGTCAAGCTGTGAAGAAATTATACGTATTAACGATATAAATGGAACATAAAATCTCGGAAGACCGTTAATTCGATTGATAAAAAAATATTCTAATAATTATTATAAAAAAATAATGGCTTTTACGGGCTACTTCCACTTTTGTCTTTATTTCAATAGCAACCTGTTTCATCACAAACAGTGACGAGTCTGTCGATACTAGCGAGCCTGGCAAAACCGGTCGCTGCCGAAATAAAGACAAAAGTGGAATTAGTTCTAAAAAAAACTTCGTTTTATTTCATTTCATATTTAACAAACCTTCGCGCCGTTTTCCCTGAAGGGCTAGGCAGAACGAATGGATCACCACACTGTTCTTTCCTCACATAAATCTCTCGAATCTCAACATTCATACATCGTGACATGCACGCACCTGGATTTTTCCGACTCCTTACGTGACCGACATTTAATATTTGATTGATTTTGAACTTGCCACTTTTTCTTCGGCCTTCCTGTATTTCTAGCTTCGTTTACGTGTACTTTCTTCACCATTCTCTCTTCATTCATTATTTCCATGTTTCCAAACCACCTTAACGACCCTTTCTTTATTTTGTTCATAACACTTTCATTCGCACTGCATATATAGATATAACACACATTCATCTAAGACATATCATTTCTACTGCATTTATTCTACTTTATTCCTTCTTTCGCCAGTTCCATGCTTCACTTCTATACATAAGGGTCGGCACATGAATACAATTGTATGCTGCTATCTAAGCTTTTTTGGATAGGTTTTTGTTTGCGATGGCAACTTTACGATGACAACAAACAACAAACACCAGAGTATTTAGGATAGTGTGACAATCATACTGCCAACGCCGGCGAATCGAACCCGCGACCTTCGGTGTGGCATTCGTAGCACTTACCACTCGGCTACGAAGGTCGTCAAAAATCATTTGATTATTATCTTCTTCTTCAAGTTCCCTGTCGGGTCCCCCCAACGTTGGCGAACACCTTGGCGAACCTGTCCCTGTCCTGCGCCGTTCGGAACAGTTCCTTCACACTTCGGATGCCGGTCCACTCCCTCACGTTTCGCAGCCAGGACATTTGTCTCCTTCCGTGCCCTCGGCGTCCCTCTATTTTCCCCTCCAATATCAGTTGGAGAATGTGGTACTTTTCCCCCCGCAGTATATGACCCAGATGTGAGATCTTTCGAACCTTGATAGTTGATAATAGTTCCCTGACAACTCTAGCTCGCCTCGCTTCGTTATTGGTAACCATGTCTGTCCAGGGAACTCTAAGCATTCGGCGATGGAGCCACATTTCAAATGCTTCCAGTCTGTTCATTGAATTAACTTTCAATCTCCACGTTTCACATCCGTACAATAAAACAGACCACACATAGCATTTGATCATTCTTTGGCGGAGTTTCAAATTTACGTTATCATTACAGAAGAGTGATTTCATTTTATTAAACGTAGCTCTTGCTGCCTCAATTCTGAATTTTATCTCATCATTGATTGTTATAGAATTTTCAAAGTTAGTTTAACAACTAACGATGTAACAATAATGATAATAAAACATATCTATTTAATAAAATACGACATAACAAAAACGGTTAAAAAGTTAGTGTATTGTTATATGAACCGATATTTCTGTTCATTCTGTTGTTAACCATTAAATTATTTATTATGGAAGACATTGTATCGCGAACCCGTATACCGAGCGCCATAAACGTCACGTCTGTTCAGTCAAGTGTCACGGCAGACATAAATACGATATTTCCAAATACATACTCACTTCCGGTTCTCGTTTGTCATGTGAGGGGAAGAAGCGCACCCCTCCAATATTCTTGTCTCCGTCCTGACCCCCTCGGGGCGGGGCCTAGACTCACCCTCCGCGGGGATAGGGGATGTTTGGAGATATAATTAATTAAATTACATGGGTGAGGCCCTCTCATTTGCATTCAAAGTAAAGAGGATGGCATTTTATGTACATTTTAAATAACCTAAGAACATAGTAGGGATGGGTATAATGTAATGTACGCGAAGGACATCAGTTCTTGTTATACCCACAATTTATTTAAGTACTGAGAACTTCTCTCAAGGAAACTCCAAGTAAAATACATACTAGATTCTTGAAAAATTAAGTACAGATCTGTAATTTGTTTATTTTTTATTACAATGAAATGAATTAGTTTTCTTACTTTTATTTATTTAAAATTTTATATTAAGTCCCTCATCTTCTTTTTCTTGGTGTATCCTTTGTGGCCTGTTTCTTAAGAGGAATTGGCCTCCTTTCGATCCGTGTGCATACCAGTATCTTCTCCGTTGCCTTCTCCACCTATCGACATCCTCGATCTCTCATATTTTCCTTATCCTTGAGTTCTTAATTCTATCGTCCTAAATAAATTTTACAAAGGGTTATTAAGATAGTTCGGACATATGTAACGAATAAATGAGGGAAGAATGGCTATAAAGATGTTATTCAAGTAATGTGAATTGAAAATGAAATCTAGGAAGGTCTAGAAAGAAGATATGGCTTG
Source organism: Lepidostoma basale (assembly GCA_022606425.2). NCBI lineage: Eukaryota > Metazoa > Arthropoda > Insecta > Trichoptera > Lepidostomatidae > Lepidostoma > Lepidostoma basale. Next base: position 260,030 of record JAHDVF020001598.1, on the reverse strand, counting down.
ACAAAACTAATTAATTACTGTTCGAAATAGGAACAATCGACGACCGTCCGTGTCATGGTGGGTGAATGTAAAAAACTACAAAAATCTAAATATGAATGCTGCATTTGGTATTCTCGATCGGTTAGAAAGTAAAATAAAACAAATGTACAAGTTGGGTTTTAATTTGGGTATGTAATATGAAAAATTTGGGGTTTCAACTTAGGATAGAATTCTGCTGTCAGGATAGAACAGGGTGGCAATTCAACCTCTATACCAAGCCTTCTGGGGAAACGGCGTGATGGTTAGTTTAAATGAAGCTTATTCAAAAAATCTAAGATGGCAGTGCATAATGGTGTTCTTGTGCCGAATGAATGGAAGTGAAACAGGCAAAATATGGATGAAAGTAGAATAAATGCAGTAGAAATGAGATCTATACGATGTGTGGTAAATCTGTATATGATAGTGTCAGATGCAAGTATAAAAAGTGAATGCGGTGCGAATGAAAGTGTTATGAACAAAATAATGAAAGGGTCGTTAAGATGGTTTGGACACATTGAAAGAATGAGTGATGACAGAATGGTGAAGAAGGTGTATGTAAACGACCGAGGAAAATGTGGCACGATCAAATCAATCAAATATTAAATAGCGGTCACGTGAGGAGTCGGAGAAATCGACGTGCGTGCATATCAAGATGTATGAATATAGAGGAAGTGAGAGAAGTATGTCAGGACAGAACAGTGTGCGTTCCATTCTTTCTGCCTACCCCTCCGGGGAGACGGCGTGATGGTTAGTTAGTTAGTTAGTTAGTTAGTTAGTCAAATGAAGCTTGGAGCTGATAGATTTGATGATCCTTTTTTCCTCCTCAAGTCTCTGGGTGACCATATCTCTTTTTTTTTTAAGTATACAAAAGGTCGTTTGAACCCTATTACTGTATTGAATTTATTTTGTAGCTATTATATTGATTCTCGTGACATGTAATAGGTAGCCAATCTATCGCCATTTTACTGTCACGTGAATTCTACACCAGACCAAAGACAGTGTGACGATCACACTGCCATCTCCGGGAATCGAACCCGGGACCTTCGGTATGGAAGTCGCAGCTTAAACCACTCTGTCACGAAGGTTGTTTTCCCTGTCTGGCGACATGTACTGCCTATTTTCACGTCAGTTTGGCAAGACGGTATATTATATCGACAAGCTTTGTCCGGAGTTTATATTATTATTAGTTGTTGTCATATTTGGTATTATTAATAACGACTTATATACGCATAAGCACTTAATTTTATTGTTATTTCGTCAGTAAGAAAGTAATTTATTGCTTATTTGCAAAATACATTAAATGTGGAAGCATTATTCCAATGCGGGCACATTCGCAATAACAAGTCAAATTAATTTACCGTAACCTAAGTGGCGCTTATTTTTATTGTGTACATAAATTCCTAATGTTGCTATTTAATATCTACTTTAACAACTATTTAACCTAAAAACATTTGTTATAATTTATAAGAATTGATATTTTTTTACAACATTTTGAATGTATACAAATATTTGTAGACGAATACTGGATTTTACCCATTGCGGGTTATCAATTCAAGAATTCATTGTATCTCAATAGAGACGAAGATGCAATTTGGGAACAGAATATGGTTGATCGAGGTGTTTACAGGACTTATGACCTGTCATTGGTTGGGTTAAGCGCAGTGTGTAGATTGAAAAAACTACAATGTAAAGGGTGGTGTTACAGATTAACATATTATATATACATAAGAAAAAAGGTGGAATGGGGAATGTTGTATTACATAAAGCGTGCGCTTAACCCAACCAATGACAGGTCATAAGTCCTGTAAACACCTCGATCAACCATATTCTGTTTCCAATTTGCATCTTCGTCCCTATTGAGATACAATTAATTCTTGGATGTTTTTTTTTTATTTAATATGCATTACTTTACAAAAACACTTGAATTATGAATATTACTAGGGATGCTGGGCTACCAGTCACTCGAGAGGAGACGAGACATTCACTTGGGTGTTCACTTCTTTCAACTGAAAGGCGGTTGTATACACAACTCGGAAATCCTGAGTGATGTAGGCCTGTTCGTCCCTGATAATTACCTTCGACAAAGAGGCCGTAGATTGTTTTATCTCCCACGATGCAGAACCAACCTGTCAATGGTTTTGCCGGTAGGTAGAGCAATATCTTTGTTAAATCGTGTCACCTCGGAGGTCGACGTATTTAGTGATAGTGTAGTTAACCTGAGGGAGGCGCTGTCTCTGTAATTGTTATAATTGTGAGTTCTTTCATTATGTGTTATTTACTCTTGTATAATTTTTTTTTGTTAATAATATTATGTATTATTGGTGTATCGGAATGTAGTTCTGTGATGCTTTTGATATGTTTAAATAAATAAATGAAATAAGATTTTTTTTAAATTCTAGTTTTAAATATTTTTTATTACATTTGATATTTGCCTTATCAAATCAGTCTATTTTATTCAAAGATATTACAAACCAAAAATACAATTTATGGCATCTATTGAGAAAAGGTAAAATATAATATATAATGAGAAAGATGGAGTACCGCATCGGTTAAAGTGTGGCAGTCCATTCATTCTCCCTACCCTTTCTGGGAGACGGCGTGATGGTTAGTTATTTAGTTATTTAGGTGATATAAAATACCAGGAACGCGTGAGAGATGGTTCGACTTTAGGAATACAAGTTACTCTCTAAAGTCAAAAGTATTTGTCTTCTGAACGTAATAAACAAGATACTGATAGCATCGAAACCGATCATCTACTATTATTATTTTGTTGACTAGCTCTCTATATTATTACAGCCAAATCGATGTAAAGGGTATAGCTATTATATTGACTCTGTCTGACATGTGATAGATAGTTAATCTATCGCCATTTTATTCTCACGTGAATTCTACACCAGACACAGTGTGAGAATCAGACTTTCATTGCCTGGAATTGAACCCATGGCCTTGGGTGTGGCAGCCATTGCTGGTGCCATTCTAACTCTGGTTGTTGAATTACCATCACTGTCATAGCAAATAGAGAGTAGACGAATGGCTAAAATTCCAGATCCATATAACTGAAAGGCAACTACAACAGAAAATCCTCCGGAGAGGCCAAATGGAAACCACTCTGGATATCATTCCCAGGTCATCACTTCGAAGAGAGAAATGGGTCAGGGGTGCTGGGTAAATGTTTCGACCTGCCCAGAACAAATAAAAAAATCTCTACTCTACAAAACAGTTTGGAAACATCTGCATTAGATTAACTTAAATACGTTAAAAACTGTTCCAGTATACGAGTATACAGCATATTTTCATAGCGTTTTCTTTCGTCACCATTAACGAATGAAATGGATTCCGTTCGTTCTGTGTATATGGAATGATTGATGGTTTTAAGGTTTAATGTTCGTACTCACTTATAATTTAAATACATTTCTCCTATAGATGTGATTTTTTTACATCAGGTGTTTAGTAATTGCACGTGAATTTAATTATAACAAAATCAGTAATTATTTTATGTCATATAACGTGACAAGCTGTAGTGAATGATGTTGATTAAAATTGTACCTTTAAATGTTACCTACTATTTCACGTTTATATAACCTGTCGGGAACTACAGGTTTAGTGTAAACAACATAATTTAATTTCTAACTAACTAACTAACTATCACGCCGTCTCCCCGAAGGGGTAGGCAGAAAGAATGGACTGCCACACTTTTCTTTCCTGACTTATTTTTCTCGCTTCCTCAACATTCATACATCGTGTCATGCACGCGCGTCGATTTCTCTGACTCCTCACAAGGCCGACATTCAATATTTGATTTATTTGATCGTGCCACGTTTTCCTCGGTCTTCCTCTATTTCTGGTTCCATTTACATCATTAACATATAATTTTTTTACCATTCTTTCTTCATTCATTCTTTCAATATGTCCAAACCATCTTAATGATCCTTTCATTATTTTGTTCATGACACCATCATTCGCACCGCATTCACTTCTTATATTTTCATTCGGCACTCTATCATACACAGAGTATCCACACATTCTTCTAAGAGATCTCATTTCAACTAATTTAATTAATTTAATTTCGTAATTTCGATATTGAGAATACCATGAGTGGAATACCAGGAATATTTTGTTATTTGTTTATATTGGGTATGTACCCAATATAAACAAATAACAAATAAAAAAATTATATCCATTGTATTGAATACGAATCTTCTTGAATACCTGTAATATCAATATTTTAATTCAGTAAATTTTACATAAATATTTGAAGATTATTTTTGTATAGAATCATGTTTACCACCCCTGTACGTATACGAGTATAAAGGACTTGGTTGGCAATAGTGTCACCAGTCTGTCGATGCCAGCGATCCTGGCGAAACCGGTCGCTGTCGAAATAAAGACGAAAGTGGAAGTAGTAAAAAAACATCGTTTTATTTAATTATTATTTAAAATGAACTTTCATCAAGAGATTTCAGTAAAATCATTTTTCAAAAAATATTTACGACGACCCTTATGTATGGAAGCGAAGCGTGGAACTGGCAAAAGAAGGATGAAAGTAGAATAAATGCAGTAGAAATGAGATCTCTTAGACGAATGTGTGGATACTCTGTGTATGAACAAAATAATGAAAGGATCATTAAGATGGTTTGGACATATGGAAAGAATGAATGATAAAAAAAATTAATTGTTAATGATGTAAATGGAACCAGAAATAGAGGAAGATCGAGGAAAACGTGGCAGATCAAATAAATCAAATATTGAATGTCGGCCATGTGAGGAATCAGAGAAATCGACGCGCGTGCATGTCACGATGTATGAATGTTGAGGAATCGAGAGAAATATGTCAGGAAAGTGGCAGTCCATTATTTCTGCCTACCCCTTCGGGAAGACGGCGTGATGGTTAGTTAGTTAGTTAGAAAATATTTACAGTACCATTATTCTTCTAACTCCCTGTTATAAGCTAACCGTCGACGGTTGCCTTTATTTAAAAGGAATAATGGGGCAACCCATTATGAAATTCATAAAACGTGAAATTCCACACGTCAGATTCTTTATTGAATCTGGTTCATCCCTTTGCAAATGAGCTCTTGCCCATAACATTCGGAACACAAAGTGCTTTGTCCGCGGAACAATTCGCCACAAAACATTTGTACACATTTGATCATGGACCATTTGAGACAACATCTTGAAATGTGAATGGCTCCGGGCAGGGGGCACAAATACGATATTATTCTCGGGCAAGATGTTTTAACCCTTCATTCCATGCATTTGATCTCTTCTCTGTTTTCAATCCTGGGATTGGTTTTCAGCAATTTCCTCTATTCCTCTCTTCCATTCTTCCCTGTCTTGTGCGGCTCTTTTGAAATCTGCATATGATGAGCAGCGCACGTCCACCAACAGGTCCTCCAGGTACTCTCGGCGTGGGCGTCCCCTAGAGTTTGTCCCCTCGGTCATACCCTCCATTATGGCATGCAAGAGACCTTCTTGACATATTACATGACCGATCCATCTTGCACGCCTTTCGGACAAGGTCCTGAGCAGGTGCCTTCCTCCTTCGATTCCTTGAAGAACTTCCTCATTCGTAATGTGGTCTCTCCAGGAAATTCCTAATAGTCTTCTATAGGACCACATCTCAAAAGCCTCTAGTCTCCGCTTATCCCTTTCGGATAGGCACCATGTCTCACCATGTCTTCTGGTTGAGATGAAAAAAATAAATATCGTAAAAAATCGCATTTTATTAGCGTATCAGTTTTTTGCGATTTACTCAAAACATCTAACGATGGAGTTTGCCAGGTTTGCAAATAATACCCTCAATTGATGGTTGAGGTATTCGTTTTGTAAAACTCCATATTAGTTAATAATAGTTAACACGACTGTTTAGTGGTTTTACTTGGATTTAATTTATATAAATTGTGACAAATTTGTCACAATTTACATAATTAATATTACTTAAATCCAAGTAAAACCACTTAACAATCGTGTTTACTATTATTAATTTGTTCATAGAGCTCTGTAATGCCATTACTCAATGCAACTCTATCGAAACTTAGGTCGATACTTGAGAACGGCCCAAAGAATTGTATAATCCGGCCGACCGCAGCGGGAATAATAAAGAAGATTTTTAAATCTCCGGTCGGTTTCCCTTTAAAAGGATTCAGCCATCATAAATAAGGAACATCCATTGTCCTGTTCATCCTTTAGCATCACAGGCCGTCGAGAACACATGCTCCTCTCAGGTGCCTAATTAACACTTGGACTAATTTGTATTTCGTTTTTTTTAACCATTTTATCACTCCAGGTATTCCGTTATTAGTTAATGGCCTCTATTCCATCTTTACGGGGCTGTAAAACTATCATAGCCGAAATGAGGAACCTTGTGAAGGTATTAAATGGTTTATGAATGGATGTTCATCGTTTCGTCATTCATTCGTTTCACATATCCAAACCACATCAGTGATCTTCTATATTATTTGAAACAAATCTCCATATTTCCAAACTTTATTATCTTATTCTTTGTGTAAGCCTTTTGGTCTGTTTCTTAAAAGGGATTGGCAGTCAGCGATTTATTTTTTTATGTTTTTTTTAACAAAGGTAACAAAGTGAATGGAGCTTTAAAAATAGTTATTGCAAACAAGAATTTATCAATGAAAGCGAAAATGGCCGTTCACAATGGAGTTCTGGTCCCAACTCTAATGTATGGAAGCGAAGCATGGAACTGGCAGAAGAAGGATGAAAGCAGAATAAATGCGGAAGATATGAGGTCCCTTAGACGTATGTGTGCTAAAATGATATACGACAGAATCTCAAATGCTGATATAAGAAAGGAATGTAGAGCGGAAGAAGGTATAATGAAAAAAAATATGAAAGGATAGCTGCGTTGGTTCGGACATGTGGAGCGCATGGATGGAGAAAGAATGGTTAAGAAAGTATACGTTAATGATGTAAATTGAGTATGGAGTCGAGGCAGACCGAGGAAAATATGGCATGACCAAATTAATCAAATTTTGAAGGTTCGTCATGTTAGAAGTCGGAAGAATGAACGTGCGTGTATGACTCGCTGTATAAATGTGGAGGAAGCTATCTAAGGTGTGTCAGGATAGAGTAGTTTGGCGGTCCATTCCCTACGGGGAAACGGCGTGGTAGAGGTGGCATGACTAAATGAATCAATTACTGAGTGGCGGCCATGTTCGAAGTAGGAACAATCTACGAGCGTGCGTGTGACGGTGTGTGAATGTAGAAGAGGCGTCAGAGTTATGTAAGGATAGAACAGTGTGGCGGTTAACACTCTCTCCCTACCTCTCCGGGGAAACGGCGTGATGGTTGGTTAGTAATGTCTTCTGAGAAAAAATGTTTGTAATGTCTTTTGAGAAAATAAACTGATTTGATTTGATTTGAATTGATTTTTTTTTAGTTATAAAAGTTAAGAATTAGAAAGTATAATATATAAATCGTAACATTCATTGGGGTGTAAGGGGAAATATCAGTATACCTGCCCAAATGTCAACCTCACCTGCCCGTGGTGCACCCTGCTAATTAACAAACGAGGCCCTGGCGACCGAAGAGATGGCGGGATAACCATCTAGACAACTACTTGTACAAATGAACACCGGTGACGGGCAGCAGCGCCACTGGAACAAGTAGGCAAACTCTGCGATCACCAACCCGCCTGCCCAGCGTGGTGATTAGGGCAAAACCTCCCAAACCAAAAAAATGATGAACACACCAACAAAATGGCCCCTAGTTCCCGGTAGCCCTTCTATTCCTGGTCAAGGTAGCGACCACGGTAACGGTAGGGTAGGGGGTGCGAAGAATCCCCGGGTTACGGCCGGCTACCAACAACGACGACTACATCTGGCAACTTTCAACGGACGAACGCTGAGATTGAATGAACACATTGAGGCACTCGAGGTGGAACTGAGTAAGATAAAGTGGCACGTTCTGGGACTATCAGAAGTCCGTAGAGAAGGAGAAGATACGATAACCCTCGACTCTGGCCATCTACTCTACTATCGAGAGGGAGGCGAACAACTCTCCCAAGGCGGCGTTGGCTTCCTGATCAACAAAGCCCTGATCAATAATGTAGTGGAGGTGAGCAGTGTGTCGGGCCGCGTGGCATACATGATCCTCAAATTAACGGATAGATACTCTCTAAAGATCATACAAGTATATGCACCTCAAAGTAAATATCCGGATGAGGATGTAGAGGCCTTCTATGAAGACGTTACACGGGCCCTAGATAACACCACCAAAACCCACTTCAGTGTTGTTATGGGAGATTTCAACGCCAAAATGGGAATACAGAAGTTTGATGAATCGTGGATCGGACCATACGGTATTGGTAACAGAAATTCGAGGGGACAAATGCTAGCAAATTTCTTGGAGCTACGGAAATTATCTCTGATGAACTCTTTCTTCAAGAAGAAGCCCCAAAGGAGATGGACCTGGCATAGTGCTGACAAAGTTACCAAAAATGAGATCGACTTCATCATTGCGGACAAGAGACACATAGTTGAAGACGTCACGGTTATCAACAGATTTAAAACCGGAAGTGATCACCGTCTAGTAAGAGCCTGCATAAATATCAACTATAAAATCGAGAGAACTCGACTGATGAGATCAACTATCCGCCCAAATCTGCTGGAAGCCAATGTGAGCTCCGATAATTTCCAACTAGAACTTAAAAACCAATTTGACGCGTTAGAAGATACCGAAAATGTTGACGAGGAGAACACATGTATAACAAAAATCCTATACGAAACCGGACGTAAACACTTTCCAACGAAGCGTGATGGAAAGAAGTCCAAACTTTCCAGCGAGACACTGGAACTCATGAAAAGGAGACGAGAAATAGCTGGGTCAGATATGGCTTCAATTACTTCCCGAAACTTGAGTAAACAGATCAATTCGGCGATTCGAAGGGATCTTCGAAACGCAAACACACAAATGATCAAGGACGCAATTGAACAGAATAGGGGGTCCAAAGTGTTTACACAAAAACTGGGCAGAAGCCAACTGACTAAACTGAAAAATGAAGACGGCAATATCGTTACCTCCAAACCAGAGTTACTCGCGGAAGTCGAAAAATACTATGGACGTCTCTACTCTAAACACGCTACAAGGCCCGTACTACATGACGAAGATGGTGATCCCAGAGCTAAAATAACCCGCCACCATACTGACGATCTCCCAGAGATAAACATAGATGAAATTGAGATGGCCCTGAGACAGCTGAAAAACAACAAGGCACCAGGAGAAGATGGAATCACCACAGAACTTCTAAAAGCCGGAGGACTCCCAATTCTATGCGCACTACAAAAATGTTTAATTCCGTACTGCGTAAGGAATGCACACCGAAAGCGTGGAGCGAAAGTATCGTGGTCCTCTTTTTCAAAAAAGGAGACAAGACTTTGTTAAAAAACTACAGGCCGATCTCACTCCTAAGCCACGTTTATAAGTTGTTCTCAAGGGTCATAACAAACCGTCTTTCCCGCAGATTTGACGATTTTCAGCCTCCGGAGCAGGCTGGGTTCAGAGCAAACTTCAGCACCATAGACCACATCCATACAGTTAGGCAGATTATCCAGAAAACAGAAGAATATAATCGACCCCTATGCCTTGCCTTTGTGGACTATGAGAAGGCCTTCGACTCTGTCGAGACCTGGGCTGTTCTGGAGTCTCTGCAGCGAAACCAGATTGATTGGAATTACGTACAGGTGTTGAAATGCCTCTATAATAACGCCACAATGTCCGTTCAAATCCAAAACCAGAAGACCAAACCGATTGAGCTGCAACGGGGAGTCAGACAAGGGGATGTGATATCTCCGAAGCTGTTCACTTGTGCTTTGGAAGATATATTTAAAACTTTGGACTGGTCTGAACGTGGCCTCAACATAAATGGCGAATACATGTCTCACCTTCGTTTTGCGGATGACATTGTTATTCTGGCGGAATCTGCTGGGCATCTAGAAGGCATGCTAGATGAACTGAACACTGCATCCAGACGAGTGGGTCTCGGGATGAATTTGGACAAGACGAAAGTCATGTATAATGAACATATTATCCCGGGATCAGTAACCGTCGATGGGTCGGCTCTCGAAGTGGTACAAGAATACCCATATCTTGGCCAAATCATACAATTAGGACGAAACAATTTCGAGAAAGAAGCCAACCGAAGAATTCAGTTGGGTTGGGCAGCCTTTGGGAAATTACGTCATGTTTTCACTTCCAAAATACCACAATGCCTCAAGACTAAAGTCTTCAACCAGTGCGTTTTGCCAGTCATAACATACGGAGCCGAGACGTGGACATTGACAAAAGGTCTAGTCTACAGATTCAAGGTTGCCCAGCGCGCCATGGAAAGAGCCATGCTTGGAATAACCTTGAGGGATAGATTTAGAAACGAATTTATTCGACAACAAACCAAGGTGACTGAGGTGGCTCTACGGATAGGCGGGCTGAAGTGGCGGTGGGCTGGCCATATCTGTCGGAGAACCGACAGCCGATGGGAAGACGGGTTCTGGAGTGGAGACCGCGTACAGGATTCCGTAGAGTTGGACGTCCCCCTGCCCGCTGGACCGACGATCTGAAGAGGATTGCTGGACATGGATGGATGGGAGCGGCAATGGATAGGGGGCGGTGGAGGGCTTTGGGAGAGGCCTACATTCAGCAGTGGATGACAGACGGCTGATGATGATGATGATGAACATTCATATTGCATCCATAAGACAACTCCAACTATCACGAAATATGCCTGCGATGCGACTCAATTAAGCAAAAATATTGCTCTACCCACAGGCATAACCATTGGCAGCTTGGTACTACAGCGTGGCAAATGACGATGACAACACAATGAGAGGGAGTCCAGATGGATCCATTATTCTCACGTGTGCATATCAATATCTCATATATAAAAGGAACATATCTGGCAAGACACTAAATGGCAGAAGAAGGACTTCAATGATATGGATCGAGGACGAGGATGTCATTAGGTGAGGAGGACAAAGGAGAACTTCATATACAACAGGAAAATGTGCATTCGATGAGGATACAACAACAAACCATCACGCCGTTTCCCCGTAGGGGTAGGCAGAGAAAATAGACCGCCAGACTACTCTATCCTGGCACACCTCTCTAGATTGCTCCACATTCATACAGCGAGTCATACACGCACGTCGATTCTTCCGACTTCTAACAGGACCAACCTTTAAAATGTTGTTAATTTGGTATTGCCATGATTTCCTCGGTGTGCCTCGACTCCGTACTCCATTCACATCATTTACGTATACTTTCTCAACCATTCTTTCTTCATCCATGCGCTCCATTTTTCCAAACCAACGCAGCGATCCTTTCATAATTTTGTCCATAACACCTTCTTCCGCTCTACATTCCTTATATCAGCATGTGAAATTTGTCGTATATCGTTCTATCACACATACGTCTTAAGAACCCAATCTGGACTGGACTGGAGGAAGGCTATTATCATGCCTCTATACAAGGGAAAGAGGGTCGTATGGACTGTGGAAATCACAGGGCAATAAGTCTGTTAAACGCCGTCGGTGAACTCTACGGTCGAATTTTAATAGAAAGAGTTAAAAAAAACAGCCATTGAAAGAGTTTGGGATGTACAAGGCGCATTTATGGGAATACAATAGGAAATTAAAAGGAAACATAGTGCAAACAACTTGTCAACGCAAACAAAAGATTTCAGTGCACAATGGTGTTCGTGAACCGTTTTCATCACACCATTTATGAAATACAACACTCTTATTTAATCCAACATATTTCTTAAACCATCTCGGTAAAAAGTCAAGTACATTTTTAAGATGCATATATTTTTAGTGCCATATTTCATTCGATATTACTCCAATTTCATGCTCCATCCACAACATCAACATGTACTTTTTACCAATCATATCCATCAAGTATCAATGCATTATTTTGTCCATAGAAATTATGCCTATTCTCTATTTCCATATTAGATAGAAATTTGACATTTTAATTATACGTTAATCTGAGAGATCTGACCGCATTCTGTTCTTATATGGAGCTTGACATATATGGACAGTTAACGCAAACGCAATAGTTTAACCTTTTTTTTATCACCTCAGTAAAATTGTAGATCTTTAATACTGAATCCTGTCCGTTCGGCTTTAGCAAGACGTTCGAGAAATCATTGTTAATTTTAAAATTTTACCGATTAAAATTTTATCTGTTTTATATGTCAAAACAAATTTACTTTTGATTGATTTTTATTGTAGTTATTACTTATTAGTTTTAAATTTAAATTTTTGTTTCGAATTTAAGATACGTTCTTTATATTGGTATTTCTTTGTTTAGTTTTTATTATATTTTTACACCTAAAGATGGAGGTATCCTCCGAAACATGTCGTGTTTTTTAAATATTTTTTGGTTAATACACGATTTTTTTTTCAACAAGTATAACTACGGAATTCCACATTTTGTAATGTCTATTGATGAAATAAACTGATTTCATTTGATGTGATATTGAACTAATGGACGAGTGAAGAATGGTTAAAATATTGTATACATGCAGTGAGAGTGGAAAGAGAAACCGCGGAAGACCAAGGAAAGCATGGCATGACAAAATTCGAAGCGGCCACATTCTAAGTCGGAAAAATCGAAGAGCGTGCATGTTATTGACTCTTCGTGTGGTGCATGGCCGTCACCATGGTGATGTCAATGCTACGCTGGAGGATTGGTCTGATCCCAAGTACCTATCCACACCTCCTCGACTTTGGTGTCCCCTGAAAACTATGCGAAATGTTAGAGATCGAGTAATCCTTGAAGGATAATATTGATTCATAGACCAACGTGGAAGGACACCTCAAACACACCTCAAACACCTCAGACACGCCAATCCGTCTGACAAGCGTGGCGTTGTAATGCCAACCAACCCCCGTATGGGGGAGGCCTTTGTCCAGTAATGGACGACAACGGCTGTCTAAGTAAGTGCATGTTACGATGTGTGAATGTAGAGGAATCTAGAGATGTATGTCAGGACATAGCAGTATGGCGGTCCATAATGTCTGCCTACCCCTCTGGGGAAACGGTATGATGAAAAGTAAAACATTTTTTAAAACGTAAACAGTAATGGTCACTAAGATGGTTTGGACATATGGATCAAATGGATGAGAGAAGAATTGTTAAAAGTAGTATGAATGAAAAAATAAGTTGAGGATGGCCATGGTAGACATGGCATGACCAAATGAATCAATTACTGAGTAGCGGCCATGTTCGAAGTAGGAACAATCCACGAGCGTGCGTTACACGATGTGTGAATCGTCCATACTGTCTGCCTACCCCTCTGGGGAAACGGTGTGATAGTTAGTTAGTTAGTTAGTAAATACAGTTGTTCAGATCTAGTTAATTAGTGGTTCAACATTGCTAATACCAAATAAGACCACATCAAACATTCCACTAAAGAGGTATTCGTTTTGATCAAAGCAAGATCATCTCGGCTATTTGAGGTGTGATCTATCTCCGTCTCGCTCCCTCGCCCCTCCCCCGATAGCTGCCTCACCCTACCCCGCCCAGGCCTGGTCCAAAGCGATGCCGCTTCGCACCTTTCTTGTTTTCCTAAATGGTTATTATTACACTTTTATAATAGATTAGGCCCCGAGCGCTTTCGGCTTGTGACCGCTATGCTGGCAATAAAAACATACTAATATATGTTTATTGTTTCTTGAACAATGAAGTCTTCTTCTTCTTCTTTATTCTTATTTTTCTTTCTTCTTCTTAGCTCTTTGCACGCTAACGTATCAACTGTTGATACGGCAAAAAGTCCATACTCACACGCGGCCGTATCAACACTTGATACGGAAACTTTGACTGCCGATATTACAGCGCTCTTTTGTCAATAATGTATTTCCCGCTCACTTGGACATTCGTAGAACTATCACGATGCTGATATCTACAAGAATTTCTCAAAAATAAAATTGTATTTCATAAAAAAAACATCGTCTTCGCGTCAAACGCATCTTCGCGCCTTCGAGTGCCATAGTTTACAATTTTGTCAACAGATGGCGTTAGTAGGGGAGATGTAGGCAATGGGAGTCAGTTGGCAATGGGAGTCACCCCTTTAATTCGAAAACAATACGCGTGATGGCGGTTTCAGTGACGTCATACGCTAGCTGTTTGCCGGTAACATCCGCGGTAGGCAGCTTACTCAGTTCGCATCACGTGCTAGAGAGTGGTAGACGCAACAAGTTTTCGGGCCCTTCTGATCTAATTTTTCGAGTGGACAAATCTGAAGGTAAGGATCAAACTACTGAGTGTTTCTTTTTGCACTTGTGATATGTAATGACTAACGCATTTTATATCGTGATTTCAAACTCATTTTACCACTATCACTTTTACTTTTATGTCAAGGTAGGTTTTTTCTCTTTTTTACCGATGTAGGCAATCGGAGTCAGGTGACCCTTATTATTAACATTTCCTGTCTTCGATAAAATAATCTTATTTTTGGTTTGTAGATACTGAACGTTCGTCCTAGAAAGACAAATAAGGCTAAATGGTCTATAGCTAACCTGAAAAAGGCCGTGGAGCTCATCGATGAACAAGGTTATTCAATAAGAAAAGCCGCGAAAACAATGAACATCCCATTTTCGAGTCTTCAGAAGAGGTACGCGAAAAAAATAGATAAAGAAGAAAATTCTGCAGGAAACGAACAATACTTCAGCGTCAGATATGAACACTGATGACTTGTACCAGGACGACAAAAACGATGATGCAGAAGATTCTGACAACCAATGTCTTGTATGCGGCGAATTCGGGCGAGATAATGAGATGTGGTTCCGATGCACTTCATGTGGGCTTTGGGCTCATTCAGATTGCACTGGGTGGGACTCAGCTTGCAATTATGTGTACGATTTGTGTTGACCCCCATTGCCAACATACTGATCACCATTGCCAACAGATGTGGGCAATGGTGGTCAAACCTGTTTTTTTTTTAAATGATTATTGTTCCAAAATTAAACAGCCAAAGTGATTAAAGGTGATCTCAATTAATAGTTTAATAACTAAAGTTCATAATAAGGCTTAAGCAATAAATAGATAACTAATAGTTTGGTTTTTTTTTCAATTCTCGCTTAAGTGACTCCCATTACCTACATCTCCCCTACTAATTTGCATTCTGCGCTTGCGCGCGCAGAGTAAATATTAATGAATGGTTGCAGTAAAATAGGCACTTTGTCCCAAATAATACAAAAAAAATACTTAAGTATGCAGTTTAATTCTATATATAATATAAAATATAACTGCATAATTAGTTTTTTGTATTTTTTTGGTACTTAGTGCTTATTTTACTGCAATCGCAAACAAAAACCTATCCAAAAAGCTAGAATGGCAGTGCAGAATGGTGTTCTTCTACCGACCCTATGGAAGCGAAGCATGGAACTGGCAAAAGAAGGATGAAAGTAGAATAAATGCAGTGAAATAAGATCTCTTAGACGTATGTGCAGATACTATGTGTATGATAGAGTGTGTAACGAAAATATAAGAAGTGAATGCGGTGCAAATGATGGTGTAATGAACAAAATAATGAAAGGATCATTAAGATGGTTTGGATATATGGAAAGAATGAATGAAGAAAGAATAGAACCATAAATAGAGGAAGACCAACAAAAACGTGGCACGATCAAATGAATCAAATATTGAATGTCGACCATGTGGGGAGTCAGAGAAATCGATGCGCGTGCATGACATGATGTATAAATGTTGAGGAAACGAGAGAAATATGTCAGGAAAGCAAAGTGTGGCAGTCCGTTATTTTTACCTACCCCTTCGGAGAGACGGCGTGATGGTTAGTTAGTTAGTTAAAAATAATAATAAAAATTATTATTTACAATGAACTTCTACCATGAAATTTAAATTAACAACGTTTATTTTTACGGTCAATTATATCGACAAGTTTATTATCATAAAATTTGTCAATTCAAATAAGAAATAAGTTTCTTTTAATTATAAATTTGAAAAACATTTTTCCGAATCACCTATGTCAGCGCCGCAGGATTCCGATCCGGTTTTTTGTTGGCCGTCGGGTCTGTTTGGAGTTTTTTTTGCTTCATATACTTTTAAAAGAAAACACGAGCCGACTAATTTAATATGTTTGGGAATGATTAGATTGTTATTTTGTACCCCGAGCACTGCTCCATAACTTTTAATCATTGCACGGTGAGGGCGAAAAACAAAAAAATATATACATACACATATTAATACACTCAATGTTGGCTGGCCTTTGTGGAATAATTGAATATATTTATTCCTAAATTAGATTCTCTACTTTATGTTCTTAGACATAAAATAATTTGAATTCTTTCACAGATTTGTAGATACTCATACATCTAATTAGAGTCATTCGAACCTCTTATCAGAGTTATTCGTACCTCTTTTTACAGTTATTCGTACCTCTTTTTACAATTATTCTTACCTCTTTTTACAGTTATTCGTAGATACCTCTTTTTAGAATTATTTGTACCTCGTTTTAGAGTTTATCGCACCTCATTATGTCAATCATATTATTAATGTTTGTACCTATTGTGTGAGTTATCCATACCTCTTTTTGGAGTTATACCTACCTTTTTTCAGAGTTATTCGTACCTCCTTCTAAAGTTATTCTTACCTCTTTTTACAGTTATTCGTACCTCTTTTTAGAATTATTCGTACCTCGTTTAAAAGTTTATCGCACCTCATGATGGCAATATTCGTAAATCATATTATAGTTGTTTGTATTGTACATATTGTGAGAGTTATCCGTATCTCTTTTTGGAGTTATTACTACCTTTTTTGTAAGAGTTCTTCGTACCTCTTTTTAGAGTTATTCGTACCCCTTTTTAGAGTTATTAGTATCTCTCTTTAGAATTATTCATACCTTCTTATACAGTTATTCGTACTTCTTTTAACAGTTATTCGTACCTCTTTTTAGAATTATATGTAAGAGTTATTCATACCTCTTGTAAGAGTTATTCGTACCTCATGTAAGAGTTTATCGTACCTCTTGTAAGAGTTATTCGTACCTCTTGTAAGAGTTATTCGTGCCTCTTGTAAGAGTTATTTGCACCTCTTGTAAGAGTTATTCGTACCTCTTTTTAGATTTATTCGCAACTCATAATGGCAATATTCGTAAATCATGCTTAAGAAATTTGTACATATTGTGAGATGTATTTGTACCTCTTATAAGAGTTATTCGAGTATCTCGTTAAAGCCGTTCGTACTTTTTATTTGTGTGTTTTTTTTTTACAAAATCATAGCATTATCATCGGCTGTCCTCGTATCCGAGGAAGATGTCCTTCACGGATGTGGATCCTCGTGTAACTATGATACTATACCCACACACTTTGAGGCATCTAGAGCAGAGGAAAACATTGGTAGTGGAACCACCACCGTATCCCGACGGTCTCTCCTTTCGTCTCCTCCTCTCTGCAGCGTCGTCCTTGCGCTGTGCTTTGAAGTATTGTATGCCTATACTGTAATTCTCCATATTTGTCTATCTTCTGCAGTCTTTTGCCATCATTCAGTTTCAATGTTAGTCTTGTAATCAAATCATAGCGCAAAACACCCGTTAACATAATTGAATTGTGATTTTTATCATAAACGCTATTTCCCACTAATTTATTTGTATATATTTCTACATGTTTTGGGTGCACATCTTCTTCTCCGTTCTCAATCTAAAGATTGGTCTGCAGCAAGGCGATGCATCTCCTCTTCCACTCCGCTCGGTCCTCGGCAACTCTCTTCAACTCCGCATAGGAGGTGCAGCCCATGTCTCGGCAAATCTGGTCTAGGTACTCCTGGCGAGGTCGTCCTCTGCCAATCGATCGCGGGTGCATATATAATATTCATAATCTTTGGAATGATAAAAAAAGTTGCTTTATATGTACCAATGTTAATACTATAATATCTTTTGGCTTCAAGAGTAAATTAGTAAAATAAGCTTTATAAGTATGTTAATACTATGGTTAAGAAAGTATACGTTAATGATGTGAATGGAGTACGGAGTCGAGGCAGACCGAGGATAACATGGCATGACCAAATTAATCAAATTTTAAAGGTTGGTCATGTTAGAAGTCGGAAGAATCGACGTGCGAGTATGACTCGCAGTATGTATGTGGAGGAAGCTAGACAGGTGTGCCAGGATAGAGTAGTGTAGCGGTCCATTCTCTCTGCCTACCCCTACGGGGAAACGGAGTGATGGTTTGTTGTTGTTGTTAATACTATATATCTTTTGGCTTCAAGAGTAAATTAGTAATATTAGCTTTATATGTACGTTGACGACCTTCGTGGCAGAGTGGTAAGAGCTCTGATTCCCATTCCGAAGGTTCAGGGTTCGATTCCCGGCGATAGCAGTGTGATTGTCACACTGTCTTTGGTCTGGCGTAAAATTCTCGTGACAATAAAATGGCGATGGATTGGCTACCTGTCACATGCCACGAGAATCAATATATCAGCTTAAAAACAAATTGTTGGGTTCAAGCGACCTGCTGTATACGTAAAAAAATACTATATATATTTCGGCTTCAAGAGTAAATTGCCTCCCTAGAATGGGTTACCCCAGTTGGGAGGTATAAAAACCATGATAAATGATCAATAAATGAACAAGTAAATAAAAATAATTCAAGGTAGACTTCAAACTATTAAATTCAGACATTTGATTTCTTATAAATTATGCTTAAATTATGTCATTTACAAAATAATTTATCTTTCGGCGTCAAAAGCAAATTGAACAAATAAAAATTGTGGTCAGATTGGTATTACCGCCTCTAAGGTACGTGCCGGCTTGTTCACCCCCAAATTCGGATAAGTTTCCCACGACTGTGTTATTTATTTTACAATCTGGCAACACACATTAATTGAATGTAAGCGCGGGAAGAGACACGAAGATTGTCATTATTGTACTCCACAAATATTAAACTAAACCGCTGAAATGGTGGCTTTTGGTCCAGAATTCAGAGGCGTGCGGAGTTTTTTTTAAGTTCTCATTTAACTAATATCCTTTAATTTATCTGAATTAATATCATGTCCATTTTAAATCTGATATTGCAGACACAAAAAACAATCAAACTAATTTCTCCTAGTCCTATTTTCTAACGTCAAATCACCGGGCTCTGAAAATATGTGAGCCAGGTTCCTCTACATCTATATAAATAAAATGTTAATGTTCGCATATTCTTAAATATGTTAAAGATATACACTGATTTCTTTTACATTTTGACACAATTATGGATTCGAATATTATCGAGCTATTCACGACAACGGCGCTATACAAATTAGCCTAATTATTATTATATTATCATTATTATTATGACAAATGGATAATTTAGAATATAGTATAAACGATGAAATGAGATAGAAATGTAAGGCAGATGACTGCATCATGAATAAAATTAAAAAAGGATCCCTGAGATGGTTCGGACACATCGCTCGTTGAAAACAAAAGTAACACTGTACAAAAATCTCAATTTTTCAGTACGGTCATTTAAAGTTTTGCCTGCTTATTAACCTTATTAAAATCAACTAGATTCTGACAGAATAATATCTAAACTAATATATAAAACAACAACATTAGATATATTTCTACTCACAGTCAAGTTATTGACCTCACAAAAACTTTAAATGACCGTACTGAAAAATTAAGATTTTTGTATAGTGTCACTTTTGTTTTCAACGTGCGATATGGAACAAATGGATGAGAGTAGAATGGTTAAAAAGTTGTACACAAGCAGCGTGAGTGGGAAAAGAAGCCGAGGACGACCGAGGAAAACATGGCATGACCAAATTAATCAATTACTAAAGGCGGCCACATTCGAAGTCGGAATAATCGACGTGCGTGCATGGTACGATGTATGAATGTAGAGGAATCCCGAGAGGTATGCCAGGACAGGCCAGTGTGGCGATCCATCCTCTCTGCCTACCCTTCCGGGGAAATGGCGTGATGGTTAGTTAGTTAGTTAGTTAGTTAGTATGTAATATATTTATTGTTTCTTGAACTTCTTCTTCAAGTGCCCTGTCGGGTCCCCCCTACGTTGGCGTTCACCTCGGCGAACCTGTCCCTGTCATGTGCCGCTCAAAACAGCTCCTCCACACTTCGGATGCCGGTCCACTCCCTCACGTTTCGCAGCCAGGACATTTGTCTCCTACCGGGCCCTCGGGGTCCCTCAATTTTCCCCTCCAATATCAGTTGGAGAAGGTGGTACTTTTCCCCACGCAGTATATGACCCAGATGTGAAATTTTTCGAACCTTGATAGTTGATAACAGTTCCCTGTCAACTCTAGCTCGCCTGAGGACTTCGGTATTGGTAACTATGTCTGTCCAGAGAACTATGAGTATTCGGCGATGGAGCCACATTTCAAATGCTTCCAATCTGTTCATTGAGTTAACATTCAAGGTCCACGTTTCACATCCGTACAATAAAACAGACCACACGTAGCATTTGATCATTCTATGGCGGAGTTTCAAGTTTACGTTATCATTGCAGAAGAGTTATTTAATTGTATTAAACGTAGCTCTTGCTGCCTCAATTCTGCATTTTATCTCTACATCTGGGAACTCTTTAACATCTTTTGAACAATGATGTAAAACTCCATATTAAATAATTAATACCAATTAAAACGTCTGTTTTCTCGAAGTTTTATTGTATTTTCATATTGCAGACACAGACGAAAAGAAAACACCGATTGAGTCTACGCCGTATTGTTAGTATTATATAATATATATATAATACAAAACGTGTTTAATTTCCCTACGCCTTTGTCACCGCACCAGTTTGCTGAAAATGACACGAAAGTCAATAATAGCTTGCGGTGGACTAAGAGCCCTGGACTGTACCTGGGATCTTGGAGGGACCACAGGACCGCAAGAGGGAACGGATCGCCATCATCTCCAGACGACACCATTAACTGTGGTCTCTGAAACTTAAGCTTTCAAATTATCCAGGCTTGAAAAATGGAAACACTCAAACTGGTAAATTTTATTTAATTTAACTCCTAACTAACTTAACGCCGGGTGGCAAGACAGAGAGAATATGTCGCACACAAATAAACTGGTGTAATTGATACTAATCTAATATTTCAAATTTGTCTACGCTAATACATTGTGACACACATGTATCAGCGAATTAATTAATTAGATCATGCCTTGTTTTCCTCGGGCCTCTTAGAATTATTTTTAAATTTTACTGTTTAGCCACTTACTATTTCACTATTTCCAAGTGAAGAACTTGGCCGCAAGTGAAATACTTGGCCACAAGTGAAAAACTTGGATCCAAATAAACAAATCGATCATGCCTTGCTTTCCTCGGGCATTTCAGAAATATTTTTAAATTTATGCTGCTTTGCCACTTACTACCTATTTCACTTGCGGCCAAGTAAAATACTTGGCAAATAAAATTCACCAAGCTCCTTTAACACCACCTGCAAACCAACAATATGTCAACCGGTGTCATTAGTTTAAATACATCTTCTTCTTTTTTCATTATTCTTAGTCATGTAATTTCTACAGCATTTATGCTACTTTTAATGAAATAATGTACCTGTATTACCTACGTTTAAAAAATCTACACAGTTTTTTTGTATTATTTATGTTATTCAATATTTTAATATCTGGTGTTAACTAACTAACCATCACGCCGTCTCTCCGAAGGAGTAGGCAGAAAGAACGGACTGCCACACATTTCTTTCCTGATATATTTCTCTCCCTTCCTCAACATTTATACGCGCGTGCATGACATATATACATCGTGTCATGCACGCGCGTCGATTTCTCTGACTCCTCACGTGGCCGACATTCAATATTTGATTTATTTGACCGTGCCACGTTTTCCTCGGTCTTCCTCTATTTCTAGTTCCATTTACATCGTTAACATATACTTTTTTTACCATTCCTTCATCATTCATTATTTCCATGTGTCCAAACCATCTTAATGATCCTGTCATTATTTTGTTCATAACACCATCATTCGCCACGTATTCACTTCTTATATTTTCATTTGACACTATCATACACAGAGTATCCACCAGTGGCGGTACTCCCATAGAAGCCCAGAAGCCCGGCTTGCATAATAAATTTTGAATCAAAACCCCCAAATCTAAGTAATCATGCCCCTGCATAAAAAAATAACCCACCAAATCACCTTCCAACAATGTTCCCATCAGACGTAAGAGGAATAACCACAAGACCTGAACCTCTGTAAGCCAGAAGAGGTTTTGATTCAACATTCCTTACGCAAGCCGGGCTTCTGGGCTCCTATGGGAGTACCGCCACTGGTATCTACACATTCGTCTAATAGATCTCATTTCTAATGCATTTATTCTACTTTCATCATTCTTCTGCCAGTTCCATGCTTTTCTTCCATACATTAGAATATTAAATCTAATGCATATTAAAAGCAATGCTTTGAAAAACCACGTTTTCCTCGGTCTTCCTATATTTCTAGTTCCATTTACATTGTTAACGTATAATTTTTTTACCATTTTTTCATCATTCATTCTTTCCCTGTCTCCAAACCATTTTATTGATCCTTTCATATTATACACTCTATCATACACTGAGTATATACATTCGTCTAAGAGATCTCATTTCTACTGCATTTATTCTACTTTCATCCTTCTTTTGCCAGTTCCAGGGTTCGCTTCCATACATAAGGGTCGGTTCTAGAACACCATTGTGCACCACCATTTTAGCTTTTTTTCCTTTATCCTAACAGCCGGACCTTATCAAAACAGCACGAAATAGTTTAACGAAAATTCTCGTTCACGGGCGTTCGGCCCACAAATCAAACTTTATTGCATTTTTAATAACTTCGGAGGTAAACAGCTACCTGTACGTGTCGGGCATTCATTACAGAATGATCCTTTTGCGTGAGTGTTGAATTAAATAAATATTTTCCAACAATTTAAAACCCAAATTGATTACAATACAATCCAGCGGGTCTCGCGTGTCGGGCGGGGTAAAAAAATCGTAGAAAAAAAGGATAGAAATTACAGATTTTTTGTACTACACAAAAAAAAAACGCTTTGCGTTCATTCCGTACATTCAAAACACACAGCCATTAAGGTGTAAAATGACTATAAAGATTATGGAAATTAAAATCGTATTAATTTTTATCAATTAGTGGAAATCGGATCGAAATCGCACGCCATCTCTTCAAAAATAACATTACTTATGGTTTTGCTTTCTCATATTTTTAATAAGCATATTTTAATTTAATTTAATATAACGTGCAATCAAAACTTCGAATTAATTTAAATATGTTAAATGCTGCATATGTTCAATATGTTTAAACCAGGGTTTCCCAACCTTATTTGTTTCGTGCCCCACTTCAACGATTCAAGATCAAAAATCTCCATCCCCCCCCCCCCCTGAATCCTGAAAAATAATAATAGTATATATTGCACATATGCAATGTATACTATTTTTATTTGTCTTTTTCTTTTTTAATATACAATCAGTGCACAATGGTGTTCTTGTGCCAACCCTTATGTATGGAAGTGAAGCATGAAACTGGCAAAAGAAGGATAAAAGTAGAATAAATGCAGTAGAAATGAGATCTCTAAGACGAATGCGTGGCAAATCTGTATATGATAGAGTGACAAATGCAAGTATAAGAAGTGAATGTGGTGCAAATGAAAGTTTTATGAACAAAATAAGGAACGGGTCATTAAGATGGTTTGGACATACGAAAATAATGAGTGAAGACAGAATGGCAAAGAAGGTATATGTAAACAGCGTGAACGGAGCTAGAAATAGAGGAAGGCCAAGGAAAACGTAGCACGATCAAATCAATCAAATATGTCGGTCACTTGAGGAGTTGGAGAAATCGACGTGCGTGCATGACAAGATGTATGAATGTAGAGGAAGCGAGAGAAGTATGTCAGGACGTGGCGTTCCATTCTTTCTGCCTACGAGACGGCGTGATGGTAAGTTAGTTAGTTAGTTAGTTTTGCATATACAACACTAACTTAAAAAAAATTAAACTACATCCGACATGTTTTGGACAACCGGTCCTTCTTCAGTGATACATATTATAAAGATACATATTTAAAATTTTGACAGATAGACAGATTTTCTATAACCAGGTTACATGTTTTGAGTGTTTTGGAAAAGATCATACATGAAAATATAATAATAATAAAATAAAATAAAATTATAATAATAATCATAATAATAATAAAAACAATAATTAGAAGGAAAAATTACACATAATATAGAGTCAAAAACCATGAAACACAATAAATTAAAGACGATAAACAATATAAGGAAGCAGATTACATTAATAAGAAAGGTTGAAGGTAATATTTTTTTTTTTGCTACATTGTACAATGGAAAAGTTTTTAATGTACTTTATAATCTTTTTTTTTAATTTAACAGTTTACTAATCATTTATATTTTCAACGATTAATTTTATCTCAATAGAGACGAAGATGAAAACTGTAAACTGAATATGGTGATCGAGGTGTTTACAGGACTAATGACCTGTCATTGGTTGGGTTAAGCGCACGCTTTATGTAATTACAACATTCCCCATTCCATCTTTCTTATGACCACCATGTCTGACAAATTTTTGGAAGTTGTATATATGTTAATATCCAACACCACAATTCACATGTCAGTTTCAATTTACAGACCAGCGCCATCTATGAAGATAAGATTTATATTTTGTCTACATGAAGAGTCAGAAAAATCAATAAGTTTGCATGTACGATGTATAAATGTTAAGGATGTGAATAAAGTATGTAAGTGAACACTGGGAGTTCATTATTTCTACCTACACATTAGAGGAAACAGCGTGATGGTTAGTTAGTCAGTTAGATGTTTTACAAAAGATAAGTAGTATCCAGTGTAGGCCCCCTTTCTTCGAAATTATTATTTGGTGATGATAATCGACTAGCTGTCGTGGCCCGCGGCTCTGGAGCTCTAAACATGCAAAGTGGCCCTAAAGGGAGCATTTAGGGCTGTTTGGGGCAGGTGCAAGGGTTCCTAGGGACACCCAAAAAGTTACAATGGAGGACTTTTTGCGTTTGAAATTGACTGGAGCAAACGCAACCAGATTTTCTTCATCATATCTTGTATATTTCTATGTAAGTTACCATAAAGAGTGGACGCAATTTGAATCTTATGATAAATTTCAATCCCGACCATTTTATGTTTATTCAGGTGTACCCCAAGGCTCAAACCTAGGTCCACTTCTTTTCTTAATCCTGATAAACGATGTCGCGAAAGCAATGCATTTATTTTATTTGCAGATGACCTAAAACTATTCTTAAAAATAACAACATTGGAGGACTGTTTGCGTTTGCAATCCGATATTGACAGGATTGTTGACTGGGGCAAGCGCAACCAGATTTTCTTCAACGTATCCAAATGTGTTATAATTTCATTCTCTAGGGCGCACCACATTACATATCATCGATAAACCATGGGTAACGATAGCCTCAAACGTGTATCTACTGTCAGAGATCTTGGGATTATTTACGAAAGTCGATTGAAATTTCGTCCTCATATCGAGGAGATACGTGACGTTTCGTTGAAGATGCTAGGTTTTGTTTTTTGTTTTTCGAACTGTCAGGGTTTTCAGAGACACCCGGCTCCTAAAAATCTCTATCCAAACTCCTTAGTCAGAAGCAGACTCGAGAGAAGTGCCGTGATAATATCCATATAATGGAGTCCTCGTGATGCTCAGTATTCTCTAAAGAAATTATTGAGTACCCCTTACCTGAGAGAGTACGGGGTGTATCCTTGGCTCTATCCAATGGCATTTCTCTTGGGTATGCTAGGGTATATCTCCCTTTAACTCAAGAGGGAAGGATTTACTGCAACGTATTTTCTCAATCTGATACAGGGCTTAATTGAGAACAAATAGGTATTTTAGTTCCCGATGGACAAACATCAATTGTTCTTTGCTCCGTCATGCAGAACCTACCTGCCTTTGGCAATGCCAGTAGGAAGAGCGATTCGGAAGCTGAATTTAATCGACATTTTTAGTTACAGTGAAGCAGTGTTCATAAAAAAATATATTATCGCTTCTGGAAAAAGTCGACATATTTGGGATCCTTCAGAGATATTTAATTTCATAGTTTCATATCGATATTGTATCGTTTTTTTTACCATTTTTGTCCAAATGAGTCGCCTAAATGTTTTTCGTTTATTAATTAACTAACTAACTAACCATCACGCCGTCTCCCCGAAGGGGTAGGCAAAAAGAATGGACTGCCACACTTTTCTTTCCTGACATATTTCTCTCGATTCCTCAACATTCATACATCGTGTCATGCACGCGCGTCGATTTCTCTGACTCCTCACATGGCCGACATTAAATATTTGATTTATTTGATCGTGCCACGTTTTCCTGGGTCTTCCTCTATTTCTGGTTCCATTTACATCATTAACATTTAATTTTTTACCATTCTTTCTTCTTTCATTCTTTCCATATGTCCAAACCATCTTAATGATCCTTTCATTATTTTGTTCATGACATCATCATTCGCACCTTATATTTTTATTCGACACTCTATCATACACAGAGTTTTCACACATTCGTCTAAGAGATCTCATTTCTACTGCATTTATTCTACTTTCATCCTTATTTTGCCAATGCTGTTCTTGTCTGTATATTTGTGTATTATATACCTAAATTATAATAAAATATCTAGAAAACATACGTTTTCATTCGTATAAACTATTTAATATGGAGTTTTACATCATTGATATTTAGTGAGTCGGTCAAAAATATATTACTTTATTTTTGACTATTCAAACAACCCTCTCTCTAAGGAACAGCCCCCTTCAAATTATTAGAAGCAAAAAATATCTAAGGAGGGTGGGCTAAGACTGTGGCGGTATTTACTTGTATTCAAAACACTTTATTATTTAATATATTCATTATGTAACTATTTATAATGTTTAAGAATTCACTTTTAACACCTTTAGCTCGCGTCAAAGCTCGCCTGAGGATTTTTTTTTGTTAATAAAGGGTTAAATTTGTTAATATTTTACAAGAAGATTCCCTCACCGCTTACACTTTTTAATACAGTTTAATTAATGATATTTTATGTTGAACATAGTTGAAATAAATCTACTTTGTATAAAGGAAACCGCCAAATCGAATGAAGCATTTACGATTTTAGTCCCTTTGAGTATATATCTTCTTCTTCTTTGCTAGCCTTTTTCCCTCCACTGCTGGATATATGCCTCTTCCAATTTCTTTCACTCGTCTCTACCCTGCTTCCTTTGTATCCAAGATTTTCCAACCCTTTTGATAATATCATCGGTCCATCTCATCGGTGGCCTTCCGACACTTCGCCTATTTTCCCATGGTCTCCAACTGAGTATCCTGGGTGCCCATCTGTTGCCACCCTGTCTAGCCAAGTGTCCAGCCCATTGCCATTTCAATTTTGCCACTCGGTCCATGACGTCAGCAACCCTGGTGCGGCGTCTGATTTCTTCATTTCTTATGCGGTCCCGCAAGCTCATACCAAGTATCTGTCTTTCCATGGACCTCTGTGTACACTTGAGCCTGTGGACACTTTTTGCTGTAAGAGTTGTCGTCTCTAGTCCGTATGTCATCATGGGCAGTATACACATTTGAGTATATATAGGTATCTTAAAATAAAACTAACTAACTAACTAACCATCACGCCGTCTCCCCGAAAGGGTAAGCAGAAAGAATGGGCTGTCACACTTTTACTGATGCGGCACTCCATCCTTCTCTTTTCGCTCCGCGGGAGACGCGGTGTGATGGGTTGCGAAACTCATCGCCACCAATAGGCATCTTCCGCGCACACTTCGATTGTCCAACACCCACAAAATAAATCTAAAACAAATAATATAAAATACAATGATATAAAATAAAAAAACAAAATAAAAATAATTTAACACATAATGTTCTTTTTAGATGGTGCACATATTGTCTATTTAATTTATGTTCCACGAATCCACCGTTTTTTTAATTTAGCATATAATGTCAATAAATTAAAATAATAATATTCTATTTATTTTTATAATAAAGAAAAACAATCGAAGCTATAAATATAGTCAGCGATGACATTAGCAGTACTTAAACCAATAGGTATTTAATCAGTATAAGCATATTTCAAAAAGTTTTTATTTTGGAATACCTACACAGTAGTACCTACCTAACTAAATTCCACACATTTTATTTAACAAAAAAAAAATTGATTTTCAAATGTTTTATCATTTTTTATAAGCTTAAAATTAACTACACAAACACTTGTTATTAACTTGTTATTTCACATTTTTTTTATCTAACCAACCGATTTGATTATTGACTGCTTTTTTGTAATCCTGTTGGAGCGAAACCGGTTGGTTTCGTTCTTTGATATTTTTTCGCAATTCGTGAGTTGGCACGCGTGATATGTCCGACCTTTATTTTTCATTGATGGCTAACTTCATAATGTTGCATTTCTATAACATTGGGGCGCGCAGCTCTAAATTTTACCCTCTACGAGGGTTGTCCGTGAAATAAGTTTCCCTATTTTTTTCACAATGAAAACCATTTTTATTTATAACGAGCAATACATCATTGGAAAGCTTAGACTTTTAGCCATTTTTCTACATAGTCCGCGTTGACTTCGATGCACTTTTTCATCCGGGTCACCATCTTTTTGATTCCCTGGTCATATAAGTCTCCCGCTAGGCCATGAAGGTAGCTCAGAACCTCTTCTTTCAGCTCCTCTTCGTTTGCAAAATGCGTTCCACCGAAGGGTTTCTTCAAATCAGGGAA
Source organism: Lepidostoma basale (assembly GCA_022606425.2). Classification (NCBI taxonomy): domain Eukaryota; kingdom Metazoa; phylum Arthropoda; class Insecta; order Trichoptera; family Lepidostomatidae; genus Lepidostoma; species Lepidostoma basale. The sequence continues at coordinate 231,270 of JAHDVF020001598.1, read as the reverse complement.
GAGATGGTAGTCGCTCGGTGCCAAGTCCGGACTGTATGGTGGGTTTAGGACGACCTCCCATCCGAATTTCTCAATGAGCGTCGTTTGTGGTTCCTCCTTAAGTATCCTGGGAACCCACCTTGCATAAACCTTAGAAAAACCTAAATGTTCTGTTAGGATCTTGTCTATAGTTGTATTGCTGACATCTAGGATCATCTCGCTAAGCTCCCGAACCGTCAGTCTTCGATCTGCCAGCATTGCCGCTTCCACTTTCGCAACTTCTCGTAATTTCAAAACAGTGTTCAAATAAAAATTATGACATCGTACAATGTTAACAGTTTTAGTTTATTGAAATAATAATTCAGTCCGTACAGAGAGAAGCTAAACAGTTTGTACAATATGTAACAACGACTTTATACGATTACCTTCCTAACGTGCAGAACATTGAGCAATTACGGTATCATTATTTGCTCCTAGCACCTTGCGCTGACCAAACCTGAAACAAAGTCCTTTTCTCTTGCCCTTTAATTACTCTGTCCTAAGGCTGAATATTATGCAAACGACTTAGGTCATTAGACTTTTCTAATGGCTTCATTCTTGGTCGATTCCACATGTGTATACAATATGTACCTAACTGAACTAACCATCAGGCCGTCTCCCCGGAGGCATAGGCAGAAAGAATGGAATGCAACACTGTTCTGTCCTGACATACTTCTCTCGATTCCTCTACATTCATACATCTTGTCATGGACGCACGTCGATTTCTCCGACTCCTCACGTGACCGTTATTCAATATTTGATTGATTTGATCGTGCCACGTTTTCCTCGGCCTTCCTCTATTTCTAGCTCCGTTCACGCTGTTTACATATAGGTGCCTTCTTTACCATTCTCCAAAGACCCTTTCCTTTTTTTGTTCATAACACTTTCATTCGCACCACATTCACTTCTTATACTTCTATTTGTCACTCTATCATATACAGATTTGCCACACATTCGTCTTAGAGATCTCATTTCTACTGCATTTATTCTACTTTCATGCTTCTTTTGCCAGTTCCATGCTTCACTTCCATACATAAGGGTCGGCACAAGAACACCATTATGCACTGCCATCTTAGCTTTTTTGGATAGGCTTTGAAAACATATTAATTATATCCAATACACTTTTTATCACACCCTAACCTTTGTTCCTCTCTTGAGTTAAACAATTCATAGCTCATACTATGTATAAGTTTATACATGTAGATTTTCTATGGGGGGGTGGGGTTGGGGCCTCCACCCAGCGATGCCGGAG